>CAADRB010000027.1:254957-388269 GCA_900708905.1 Hymenolepis diminuta | reverse complement strand
GGGGAAAGAGTGGGGATCTGATAAAGACAGATTGGAAGTTGGCCTAAAAATTGAAGTGAATTTAATATTGGTTTCGTATCAGTTTGTTCTTAAATTGAAAGCGTAGCCTTATTCAAAATTATATCGATAAATATGCTTGGGCCGATGGATTTATCTGCAGGGACTAAGGAATTCGGATGGTATTCTGGCAAATCAGGATTGAAACTCAATTTTCAAAATGATTTGAAGACAAAATCTATGTCTTTTGATAGCGTGAATATAAAGGAAAAAATATGCATTACTGAAAAGCATCCGAATACGATGAAAGATAAATCATTTCAACATGGATCAATGGAGTGGGTCGAATAGAAGAAGAAATTAAATTCGAGGCATCAAAGAGTTCTACTAAACTTAAAATTTGGTGAGAAATTGTTCGATTTTTTCCTGCATAACGAGCACTACTTCCAGATCTCAGGATTTTTCTGCAGTTATCTGGGCGAATTGATAATTTCAGAGTTCAGGGCTTATTGAATACCCTATTGATTCAGAAAGTTGGTTAGTTACTTCATCCACAGCTTTTATTAAAATACATAAAATAATAAGAGCTAACAAGTTTTTATATATTGCATGACTCCAAATATTACTCTTAGTGAAATCTAGTAATTTTTATAAATTTTTAATTTTTATAATTAGAACTTACTTCTTGCTAGGCATTTCAAGCAGAATCTTCAGACACATTAAGGAAAAGGAGAATTAGATACAAGTTATAAAACCATTGCCAAATATGAATTAGTAAAAGTTAGCTCTTTGACAATAAAAAATAACTCATCTAATTTTTCGATTGTTTGTTTGCATGTTATACATGAGAAATAACATATTTATACTTGTTACCATTACAAGACTTTACTTAAAATAGCCCTGCTATACATTTTTTTGCAGGTCAGGGCTGTAAGAAGATATAAATAAATCTCGGTGTTATGGCTAACCATTCAATTAAATAGACTGGTATATTAATATTGAATAGCCCAGACACAAATGCATTCAGTAATTTGGAAATTAACTCATGAAAGTATAGCCTTTAAATCCCATCTTTTATAAGAAATTGGGCAACTCATTACTCCCAGAATTTAGAAATTCAGCACTCTTGACATTCTGACTTCATTATTCTTAGGAAGCCTAACTGAGTATTTTTAGAGCACTCTAAAGAATTTACGAGTTTCATCTCCCGTGTGCAGGACTATCCATTCCTGGATTTCCACTCTTACACCTGGATGTGCAAGACTACCACTGAAGTAATTATATCGTAGCGGCAGATGGCTAACAGTAAATGAAAGAAAAAGAACACTAAGGGTTGCATAGACCAGGTTATATTGAATAAACCTCAGTAAAGAGTCTCAAGGGAAAATAGGGAATTGGAGGAGAGGGATTGACCAATGGGAGATTCGTTTGACGGAGTAGGGTTCCCTGTGTGTATCTAATGAAAGGCTGTTTATAATCGATACTTTGGGTGAGGACACACATAAGGACATAATTGTATGCGTGCTTTAATTGGTCGGGACGATTGTAGGAAAAGGAAGGGCCAGTGCAGACAAGACTGGCTAATAGCAGGGCCGACTAAGCGGTGTCTGCTACTATCGTCCGAGGTATGCTTACCTTTTCCGATCGATGAAAAATAGGCCAGTTGAGGACACACGATGTTTGTCTATGGAGTGCTTGGGTCACAGGAAAGGTTAAAGGTTTACAGACAGTACTCTAAGAACAAGATAATCAAATTTGGTAAAGATTAGAGATGACGTAAGATGAATATTTCGGAGAAGAAGGGATTCATCCTTCAATCTCTTCAATTATCGATTAACCAAACAGCCAATCATTTACAACCTATCCAATATTATATGAGCAAATTTATTTTTTTTAATAAAATCCACCACCTTCGCCGTTCTTCCCATTTTGCCGTTTCTCATGATCAGGATCTCTCCCATGAATAAAATTGTAAAGGTTTTTTCGCAATTTCACAAACTTTAATTATTTTGCATTATATTTCATATTTGTCTGATCACACATTTAATTTTGAGTTTTTCAAATGAACTATTTTTTGTATCCTTAACATTGAAATTCGATAGATTTTATCGTGAAATTTTGCTATTTCAAGGTCGTCAGACTGAAGTATTGGTAACCGTATTGCTATCACACCTTTCTTCAGTTCCTATAAGCAAAAGAATGTTTATTAAAATGAAATATTACATTGCCTTTTAATATATTGCTTTTTTTTCTTCTCAGATTGGAATGTGATATCTCCAGTTCACCGGTTACCCATTAACTTAATTTGGGGCATGCACACGCAGTTTAATTGCATGCCCTTTTTAAAGAATTCCTTTTTTTATAAGAAGTTTCCTTCTGCGTTGTTTATACTTATGAAAATATGCAATCACAAGGTTGATATTAAGGCTTTCTTCGCAGTATTGTGTGTTTCCAACGGGAAAAACGTGGAGAACCTTGCACAAAGAACACAGATTTATCGGCTTATGTTTATTGTGTACGCAGATAATTTATTAAACAAATTCACGCTTGAACAAATTTTTCCCTCTGTTTATCTCTGAAAGTGCTGCAGAAGGACAAACATTAATTAGAAAGTATAACAAAGAATACCAGAAAAACAGTAAAATAGTGGTGAATCTACCTAGTCACTGATATATAAAATTATTTATATTCTGAAAAAGATATGTAATTTTGAAAGAGGATAAATATATTTAATGAAATCGACATCAGTATCCATTAAAATTGTTGAAATATTATATCATTCATGGGTATTTAAATAAATTAGGCGGGAAGAAATATCTTACAAACTGCAATTAATATCGTGCTATGAGTAACATTTTTACTATTTTAAACCGACTTGTAAAAGTACAATTTAATATATGATATATATTGTTTATCTTGAGTAAGATTTGGTGATCACTACTATGTCGGGATGACTTTTTCTGGTCTCAGCTACCTGTTTTGGGTGTCATAGATGCAAATGAACCAATGTGGCGTGACTGTGAACCTAGGAGTCAAGTCATGAATATTGAATCCCCGAACATTACGTTTCACATAGGAACTCAGGAATAACTTGGGCTTCCTGAATTAAAGTAAAGTAAGTTTACTGATGCTCTGAATTTAATACCTACTTTTTCCTGACCTCTTTCTCGTTTCTCTTCCTATTGGACTCATTTCAATTCTCTTTGTCCTTATGCTATCCTGTGGTTAGAGCTCAACTTCTTCCGCAATGCAGTATGGATAGTAATAACGAATCTTTAAATTAAAAGCCAAAATCTAGCAACCTCAAAAAACGAAAACATCAACAAAGGGGAAATATTTAGGACCTCAGTTTAAGGAAAATTCAAAGGGAATTCTAATTTAACCTTAATAGATAAATAAGTGTATACTTTATTGGATGTGTGATAACTTATCATTCACTTTTAATATCGGTTTAACTCATGGTGTAGTAAAACGATGACAAGGATTATTCAAGGAAAAGAACCTAAACGCGGAAATCTGCAAAACGTTACAATAACAAATGAAACGGGGGTTGAGCAGTAAGAGAGAATAAAATCAGAGCATCATGAATTCACTTCATTTGAATTTGAGATGCATTGTGAATTGTTAGCTATGAAATGTTTTCGTGCCCAAATTTTACAGTTTTACCTCTTGGTTCTTGCATGTGTTGGTGTTCGTGAAATTCGAAGCATATTTGTCATGAAAATCTCGATTCATTCCTTTCTTCCTACCGCTAAGATCAGGAAGACTGAAATCTAACAATATTAATGGTATTATGTGGATCCCTTTGATGTAATATTAGAAAGGAGTTTAAGATGTATCCTTAAATATTTTATCAGGATTCAATTTGTGCTTTAATATAAAAATAACAAATATTTTTTAATTTCAATTTCAAACTTAAAGATCAAATCTAGTGGATATATTTCGTCCGTTTATGGAAATAGACAAATAAATTATGTTTTTAGGTGCCTTTATGATCCTATTTTAACTAAATCATTCGACATTCGATTTATTTGTCAAAGATGTGTTATTTTTTCATATTAATTATCAATTTGCATAAAATAACCATTCAGATAGGTTAATGAAATGGTTGCTAGTCAAATCTGTGTGATTTTCGTCCTAGACAAAGCCGATTCAACTGATAAATTATCGGGCAGTCTTTTTTTCTAAGTGCAACAGGAAGCAATTAATCAAGTTTCTAAAGAATTTTCGCTTCTCGTTGGATTCATTGAATACATTTTTCCAATTATGTAGACGGCTATACATATAATTAACATGTCTTATCTGTAAATTTTGGCAGACTAATCATGGATAGCATTTAAACAAAGTAGAACCAGTTCAAGGAGATCCGGAGAGATATCAATGCGTGTCAAAGAGTTTTATTTTGTTGGCAGGTTTGACTGTTCTGTATCATAACGTATTAAACCACTTCCTATCATTAGCATGGTATTGCGACACTCTTCTTTTCAATTGAGTTTCAAAACAACCATTCACTGCACGAGAGAGTCGGACAGTTAGTAGATTATATGCGTATTTCTGAAATTTATTTCTTATATCACACACATTTGCCAGCAGTCGATTTAACCGATCATCCAAGTGGACTATTCCTCTTGTTCTAACCTCTTTTAATTACGGTTTGCTTTTTTTAGCATGCCAGGAATCTCTTTTTGTTGATATTTTGAGTCCAAGTTATACTCTTTCTCATAAAACACCTAAAGGTGTAGCAGCATCGGACTTACTGAGTTAACCCTATAAGTAAAGAGATTCGAATTTTTAATTTAACACTAATAAGGGGATTAACAATAGGTTGGCTACTGAGTCTCACTTCTTGTAAAGATATAGACTTTGCGGCCATATATTTATTTAGACGGAACATAAAACGACCGATATTTGGTTTAGTCAGATTAAGGGTATAACTGATACTGTAAAGATAGTTGCATCAAATCAGATGACCGATCAAACTTAACCAAAATGAAAGTTAATTACATGCCAAGGGAGTCAGAAAATTGATTTAAATAATTGTGCTAATTAAGAAAAGAACTCCAGGTGTAAGTTTAGATAAAACATGACCAAAAATTAAGATACCAATAAAAGAAGACACCATAAAGGCTTCTCCTTAGATTAACCCTACGATTTGGCGGTTGCATGACAAGGTGTCATAGAAAGATCTTCTCTGCCAACACCTTAAACAATGTATTTTTCTCAAGCCTCATAGGTCTCAATTTGGTCTCCAATACCTAACCTCTCAGTAGATATGCACAATATATTGGTGGTATCATCTTGAAGGATGAATCCCTAAATCCGCGAAATATCTATCTTACGTCATTGCTAGTCACTAAAATTTAATTATCTTGTCCTCATAGTAATGTTTGTAAACTTTTGGCCTCTCCTGAGTCCCCAAGCACTCTACGTATAAACATTGTGTGTCCTCAAGTGGCTCATCCTCACCGATCGGAAAAGCTAATTAAGTATACCTCAGATAATAGTTGCAGAGGCACTGCTGACTCGGCTATGTTTGGGAACCAGTCCTATCCCCTTTGTCCCCTCCTTTTTCTTCAACCATCCCGTCCATATAATTATGTCCTCACGCGCGTCCTCACCCCAGTGACGAATATAAATAGCCTTTCAATGCACACACACAGAGACTGTCGCTTGTCAGACACATTTTCCTTCGCTCCTTCCTTTTCCTCAATTCTCTCTCTTCCCCTTGGGAGTCTGTACTGCAGTTTGTTCAATACATCCTGGTCTAATCAATTCTTGGTATTCTATTTCATTGCCGTCAGCACTTACTCTAACTGCAATAATCCATTTTATTTAAAAATGCACGGTCTTAAATTTATTTCGAAACAAAATTAATTACGATTTTGAAAACAAATACAAGTTTATCTCACAAAATACTGATTGCTAGTGGCCCTTTTTACCGCAAAGGCTTTAAAATCAAGTCCCAAACAAGATTATAGGCCTCAGGCAAGCGGATCTGAAGGGTAAAATGATGCCAATTACTACCCGAGTTTGGGAAAAGGGATCATTTTTAATAAATGAAGTCTTAAATTATCACCCCATCTCAATGTAAGAAAGTGAAAATATCTCATAGGCCACCCCGTTTTTTTGGTTTAATTCCATGTCATCGGTGTTTCAACAATAGGCCTGAGGGAGAACAAATATTAAAAGTAAATGAGTGCTTCATTTTTATGCTAAACATTTTGGTGGCACGTTCAAGAAATACAAATGGTGATCTTTAAAACGAACATATACTAGTTTTGATAAAAAATAATATGCCAATAAATCGAGTTTTCTGAGCTCCTCTGATAAATGAACAGAGAAGTTTTGCTCTCAACGATCATATATTAATGGAGATCTAACGGATGTAATGTTGACTCAAGGATGGAAATTAGAGAAAAATATCTTTAAAATCTCAATGTTTCAAGCCAGAAAAACCGAGTGTATATTTAATCAGACATTGAAGAGCTTAAATCCTCCTTCTAGAACTTAGGATATCAGAAGAAATTTACGAAATTATAAATTAGTAAAACTCACGGACATGAAGTCACACAGTATTCTCGTGGAAAACGAACATAAGGTGTCAGAACGTCAGGGATTATTCCATACTCATTGGTTAACATAATTAAAATATGAATCAAAAAAGCAGATGGAGAATCACTTGATATCCGAAATTTATTCTTAAATTCAATTCACTTTTCCCACCTTCATAAGTTAATAAAATATTTTTTGTTTATTTCCAGTGCTCAGTTGATTTTCCACGATTGACATACTGAAAGCAGATTTCAGTCATGACTCATTATTATAAGTATGGATCACTGAAGATGTACGTAAAAACTTCTGGAATGACCTATAAATAATGAATGACAAAATAAATACCTGTCTATTAGGCTATTCCGGACCAAACTTTTAAAAAAATTATTCAATTTATATTGACTGAGATTGGCTTTTTCTATTCTTATGTGCTAATTTAACCCCTGATTTACTCTTTGCACTGCCCACCCGAGAATATCCAATTGATCCACCACCAATTAATGATAACTTTAATAAATGATTCACTAATTAGTTAATTAAAGTAAATAATAAAAGTTCTATCAGTTATTATACGTGCAATTGAATTTGGCTTTTTTATTAATCATTGGAAACATTGTTTTCATTTGCGTTTGCTAGGATTTGCTAGGATTTATAATACGCCAAAATAATATGGTGACACCCCATGATTTTCTTGAAGTAAACTCTTGCTTATGACTACCAGTCCATAAATGGCAAATTTTCACGTAATTCATGCCAAAATGACACTTTCTAAAACCAGTGGAGGGCCGTTCTAATCGGTCAAAGTATTTTAATCAATGTTTATCATACGTTGTCACTTGTCAAATAATCAAAATTGAAATAACTCTGGATGTATGTCTTCGTTTCTCTTGATAACAAAATGTTTGACTGAGTCCAATTATTCCGTGCTGTTATTCACTTGTCTTTGTTTCTGGAAATTTCTCCAGAAATCTATCTGATATGTAGTCTATCAGCTCATTTTTAAGTTAGAAAGCTTAACTGAAATCACCCATACTCTACTTTAATCAGCAAGATTTTGGGTTTCGTAAAGAAAGACTCTTTTATGCCGTTGAGAGAGTTAAAAACCCCGGTCAAGCACTATGATCTATCTGCTTACTAAATATCGTCAAGTTACAGTTGACTTAGACTCCAGAGAGTGAAAAAAGGAGACAAGTGCAGTGGCCTCCAAGATACCTCATTGACTGAATGAAGTCTACTAATTATTGAATACTGTTAGTCCTTATGTTATTGATATTTGGTGGTCAAAACACTACCAGACTGGTAACGGATTACTGACTCAAATAACTGTCGGGCTGTCAGGAGCTTGGGAGTTATCAGGATGGTCGATGCCCTAACAGAAGACAATATGGAATCTGTATTTTCTCATCGCATGCAACAGACGCGAGTAATACGGGATATTAACATGTTGTTCAAAGCAAAAGTTCTCTCTAAAAGACATGACAAAAATAAATAGCTGACAGATCAAGAATAAATTCACGAAATTTCTTTGTTATAATCAATACAACTGTAATTGTCTTTTTTTTATTTTATTCCACTCTTTATTTCGTATCGTTAAGATTCCTTCCTTCTTCTTTTAAAAAATAAGTCAACTAATATCTACTAGCACGCAAATCAAAATTATTGTACGAATTTGAGGCTTTCGATGTGTTTAAGAGAATTTTAACTTTACAGTAACAGGAAAATTTTACAATCATTCTTTAAATGTTTGCCTTGGAAAATTCTCACCTGAATATTTATGTCTTTAAATGGCAAATTGTTCTGGAGAGTACAAAAGCTGCCAAAATATAGTAACCTGCTAATGCAGGAAAATTTTAATTTCCTTTAAACGGCAAAGACGAACAGGAGGAAAATATAATGAAAATTTTCTTAAAAAAATAAGCAAGGCTGCAAATCAAGGAGGAGTTTATATTTAGCATCCAATTAAAACTTGAGCCAAATTTTCATTTTGAAGTACTTGAGTCAAATAAATAGAGGAGGAACAATAGCATTTTGGGTTAGAAATTAATTAAAATGAACCTTCTGGAATTCTAGTATTGCTAATTTTACATTTATACGTGGGCAGTAAAATCGTAGTATGAGAATAGTTGGGAAAGAGATCGAGTGTAAGTGAGAAAAGGACAGGGGCAACAAACAGGACTTTGTTGAAATCTGGATCAATCAATTCTTCCAATTACAACTCAATTGGAATACTTCACTGCTTCATTGCTAAGTTCAGTAGGTTTAATTCGAAGACATCCGTTTCTTTGGCTCCACAATGATTAAATATCGGAGAAGTTTAATTAGTTAAACAGAGTGATCGATCACGCCATTTAGATTTACTTGTCTCATCTTTTAAGAGAAGTTTGATGAAACCAATGATATTGTTAGGCATGACTGAGCTCACTTCTGCATTACCAATCCAGAATCTTTCAGCAGAATTATCAATATCTGAGTTTGCTAAAAATTACTTTCCCTGTCCTCTAATAAGCTCAAGATGCTCATGTTTTTTTATCGAACTCGAGAATGGAAACTCTGCCGAGTTCATTTTAGATCCATTATTTGAGTACAAAACAAGTGCATATATCTATTTGATTTGTCTTGAGGATAAATCTTTGCAAGTTTCTTAGAGATAAATGATAACTTATACCAACATAAACAGATTAATCTTCCACGAAATAGATGCGATTTAATTTAAATGCCCCGGCAAAAACGGCAACTGGATTAAAGAATCACTTCAAAGAATCCACTTTCACATTACCTGCTTCATTGTTGTGAAGAAAAGCAAATAATTATTACATTTGAACTAGAAAGGCATGTTTTCTTTCTTTAAATCTTATGAAATTAAAATTTGTATCCATTCATACACAAATGCTGAGTTAATTATGTTATAATTACTATAGTGGAATAGAGACGCATACATTTCGGATTCAGTTGCGTAGAAGCATGCATTATATTCAGTCAACTAGAATTAAAATTTGTATCAAAGATGGGATTTCAATGTGGAATAAACTCGTGAAATCCAGTCTTTAAATTAAGATTTTCTCCATAATTCTTGTTTTGATTAGAGCCCCTGTTACTCCTTAGGAGTTTTTGGGTATTCCGTTTGAACTTAGCTTTTAAGGCAGGTATTTTAAAAATTGTGGTGTGCCTTCATTTTCAAGACCGAGAAATCCTTTTCATTTGCATCTTCTTGCTCTTTTGAGGTAGACAATATAAAAAAAATTTTACATATTTCAATAGCTAACAGACTACTCGTGTCTGAGACTTCAATCACTTATTAAAACATGTGATCTTGGAGCTTCTTTTGGATACGATCTTAACAAATAAATCTGATTCCACTAATGGACAGTTAGTATTGAGAAACGTTTTTATTGAAAAGGATTTTTTCGTGAAGGTTCTTCAACTATTTCTGCTATTAATCATTAACTGCTACAAAAGACATTTCAAAACTGGATAGTTTTTAACTACATATAATATTCTTCAAATTCCCATGCGCAATTTTCTACCTCATTTACCTATTAGTCCTCCTTTTCATTAGATAATGTGTCCCTCAATTGGCGTAAATATCTGATTCCTGAAGTGATAATCAAATATTATATTAGGATTATTTCTTTTTGATGTCACATTACATGGCCTTATACGTATACAACTGGTCTAAATCCTCTTTAAGATAATCTAGGAAGAAATGCGCTATTATCATTACCTAGAGCAATGCAAAAATGACCATTTTTTATTCATGAGAAGTATGTAAGCAGTCAAATATTCCAATAGAGAATAAAAATTTGGAAGTCGAATAGAGCTAGAGAATGAATTAAAGTCCGCATTTTACTTCATGATCCTAGTTTGATGCATCATATCTTGATGCTACAAAGGTCATATTTCGGAGTTTGACTTCTAAATTTCTCAGTGAGCATTCATTTCCTTCCTTTTCAGGTTCTGTTTATCAGCAAGCTGAATGCTAAAAATGCCATCTGAATAAAACTGTCAACTCTAATAGCTAGAACGGACTTAAGATATATGCTAGAGAACTTAAGATATGTTATTTTCGGCTAATAACATATGGGGTGAATTCCATAGCTTCATAGATGGATCTGAGTAACATTTTGGAGTATATTGCTGTAGAAATGTAACTTTTATGCATAAAATTCTTGTAAAGTCAGATTCCTCCATGCTGTTGAGCGTGCTATAGGTCAGGTTTCCTCCGAATTGATCTATCTCTCCAATAGATATCGTTATGCTGGTGTTGATTCAGACCTGAGACAAAGGATGAGACAAAATACGGTTACTCCAAAGCGCTTTATTAACTAAGCAGAGGCTTTATATAATGAACACAAGTATTCTTCGTGCTGTCTAGGTTTGGAGATTGAACATGTCGGACTGGTAACAGTCTAGGTCCCGATTAATTGTCAAGCTGTCAAGAGAGATGTGTGTACTAATAAGGATGATAGACGACTTAGAGACAAATTGTAGGAATTTATTATCTCAAGACAAAATAACGAATTTACTGCTTTAACTTTTATTTTAACGGCGTTCTATAGAAAATAAATATTATTTGGAATAAAATTTATTTAGTTACAGTTTCCTTCTTAAAATAAATTTGCACTTATTGCGCCATTAAGTGTTGCCACAAAGCGATCTTAAATTTCATCAACCAGCATTCAAACGAAGTACTTTACTGTCTTCATTTCTTTAATACTCTTATAGCGGCTCCTTTTTATACTCCCTGCTCTATAGCAACTTTCATCCAAGGCGAAACTGTAAAATTTTGCCGCATTTCATGATTAAATAGAATTTATCATTTTTTCGAGATACTTTAACTATTTAATAGCTTTGTCTCCAAGGATGTTTTGTGACATTGCACGAACTTTTAATCCTGCTTATTAATCTCAAATCATTGAGATTAACTTAATAGTTCGTTTTTATTATCAAATTTGAAGCTGTTCCAAACAATGCATCTGATTAAATCTACATTAACCCGAGAAACATCGGTTGTGAAAACTGCGCCGGTGCATGTTGCTTAAAGCCAATATTACGAGTTTAACATCCGCATTCAATGAATCGTCAATACAGATCAGTAGAGGGGCAGCCAAATGCGAAATTTCCTATCATAAACTGCTGGATATCTTCGCTTCGCTAGAAGATAAATAACAGCCACTTGTACGTAGTGACTGAGAGAACACTTCAGCGTAGACAGTCACCTACGGGTGATCAAGAATCAACTCCCTAACTCAAAGGTCTAATAATTCAAATAGAAAGAAACTTATGCAAAATGAAAATAAGTAATACATACAAAACTCGATATTGTATTTGCAATCATATTAATACCAATAGTATTCGCTTTGATGATACTATGGGGTTCACAACACTAACAAGGCTGATTGAATCACATGCACTAGAACTTTCTGGGAAGTGCAGTATGTAACCGGTCGCGTAGAGAACAAGCGCGGACGGGTGTGCAGAGACCTCCTCAAACAATCACCAATCAAAATCCCCGCAGTCTAGCGTGGTTTTGTATTTAATGACTAAGCTTCCGACTCATAAAAAACAAGGAAGCAATCAATAAATCCTCTCCACCCAACACATCGCTTGTTCTTGCTGCTTTGGGCATAGCCTAGCCAATTTGGGAGTGAATTGATAATAGAGGACACTGCCAGAGGCTATTCGGACTGCTTAGGAGGATTACTTAGATGCAGCAAAACGACTTATTGATGTAGCATCCGCAACAAGACCATTCATTTCTTTTGACAACGTGATGTATCACTTTTAAATTTGCATACATTAAATCTATATGCTAACATAAATAGATGGTTACAATTGCATCATTTTGGTTATCAGTTTATTTTTTTATCTAATTCTTCTCAATGCTTTTACTTACAATTAAAAGCTCAAGTGGTAATATTCGATGTAGTCTTCATTTAGTAGCAAGTACTTTCTCCTTATTTTGTACTGAGTTCTTAGAGATCTTAACATATAGGCATCAATTTAGTAACAAAAGTGCAATAAGGTAAAGTAGTAAACCACTTGTTACGTAATGGTGAGCAAAATTCGTGCAATTTTGCTCACGGCACATATCAGAATGTCATCTGATCTTTTCAGATGATTCTCTTGAATCTCCTCAAAAGCTCCTTCGGAATAACGCCTATTCTTCGATCTGAGTCGAGAGGAATTATCTTGAATTCGGGGAGCGAATCTTTCTATCCTTTCCCCAAGCCGTTGTACCTAAGCGTCTGCATGTTCACCTTTTTTAATGTATATTATCTTTGTTAATAAATGGATGTATATATTAATGAGGTGTCAGCACTGCCAATTTGTTCTCTTCAAGTTTAGTACATCTGACATGATGTGAATTTAGGATAACACCGCGTTTATTGGCAATTCAAGGTTTTTTAATAGTTTGGCATATTTTTAAACATTTAAAGTCTGAAAATCTTTATAGGGAGTTACTTTTCCATTGGCCTGTATATGGCAGTGGTTAAGGCTATGCTATTTAAAGATTATAGGAATCAATTTATCCTTTTCCAATTTGTTTGTCAAGGATTACTAATAAATGCAAAAAAGGTTAATGCTTATATCAATTTTCATCCATTTCTCCTTGCTTACACACAAATAATTATTTATTTTCAGGTCTTCTTTAAAGAAATTAGATAATTACATCAAAATTCACACATAGTTCGCATTGCTTTTTTACAGAACTCACTTTTCATCAATGTTAACCTCTTAACACTTGCATCTATAATTTGGTATTGAATCCTATTCAAAAATTAATCTGTTAAGTCAAAACAGGTTATGCCTAATGCTAAAAGCTAATTGGCAGATTGTGTGACACCACAACACTAGATTCTAGAAGCAAGAAATATCCTCGGATTGGATTTCCCACTATTCACTGTTGTTCATCTTCCACAAAATTGTAATTTGTCATTACTATACTGATCCTTGATTTTGACTAGATGTGCAATATCAGAATTAGTATGGCTTTCTCTCGAAACGCAATAGATGGCACTCACACATCTGAAATTAACAACATCCAACCAATCAGACTATAAGCCTTTGGTTTAGAAATGAGGCGTAGAAGTATAGATAGGCGTGTACGAATTGGTAACCTATTGAAATCCTTATATTTTTGATATGCAAGTATTTTATATTTTTCTCATAGTAAACAATAAATTCATATATTCTTCCAACCATCTCCAAATCGTTATTGTGGCTAAAGCGATTTGACTTATTTTAACCTTAAAAATTGTTCATAGACACTAATTAAATCTAGGCTTGGGGTATATTATAAGTGTCAGTCAATACAGTAGCAGTGATGAGTCTTAACCCCCGGGTCTGAGCACAAAAGATCATGGGTTCTGATCTTTGAATCCTGTTTTGAGTGCCGAAAATATTCGATTCAAATTTCTATTGAACCTCAAATCCCGATTATAAAAATTGTAGAAGTTATACAATTAGATATCACGGTACTGGTATTAACATTTAGAGTTCACAATTTTAACCATAGTAAAGCAATAAAATAATAAACACAATTGCACAAGTACCACATTTCCGAGTCCAAATGACAACTATGTCTGTTATAGTACCATTAAGATCCTCCTACTGCAATTTTAAAATTGTCGCTTTTGGGTGTGGTTAAGCAATCAGTGATGGAGAAATTAAATCCCACCTCGTCACCATGACTTTACTTCATAGTTCATTAACGAAATTACTATGATAATTTGCCTAAATAACAATCTTGGCCAATTATAGTGGATGATTATATGAAATTAATTAATGATCTTCACTAAGTTAAAAATATGCAACCTATTTCCATGGCCAGTAAAGAAATAAATCTCCCTTGTTTATTGTAACTAACACCTTTGTAACACTAGAGATTGAAGTTGCACTGCCGGGTGCACGTTTTCTTCTGCAATCAAATGGAGTTGAACTAGTTTGGATTAAGAAAATGAAAATCAATGCAAAGTCTTAGCTGGTTTCAATGCTGCCTATCCCAGTTTACACATCAATGCTGTGAGGTATGAAGATAGGAGTGGTGCAGCCACTCATTCTTCAAACTTTCGCAAGTTCAGATGTTTGCCCTCTTTTGGCATTAAGCGGAGTAGAGATAGACTATGAAGGTAAGTGATCATGAACCTAAATAGGAAAACCAAATCCCTATCTGTCATGTTTAAACTCGCCCATCGATTCCCCCCTTTCTTTAACCACCTTAAGACATAGCGCACGCATCTCAGTTACCGACTCCTACGCTTCCCTCTCATCACCTCTGTTCCTCAGCCCTATCCTCTTCCACTTACTCGCTTCAGTCCTTGTCGCAGTTGCCTTGAGCATATTTCGGTCTGATCAATTCTTGATGCTCTGGTGCACAATTGCTGTTACCTCTTACTCAAATAGCTCTGAATTGGTGGTTGTTGTTGGTGCCAACCGTTAGTTATTATCTTAACTCCAACATGTTAAGGAATTAGGCCCTTCTTGAAAATTTGACAACTCAGTTCTTCAAGAATTCAAAAAGTAAGACTCCTGACACCATGACTCCATTATATGCTTTTTTTATCACTGTTCCGTCCATTGCCAAACTCCTTTGCTATTTCATATACTTTGAGGTCATTTAAAGGTCTTTTTCTTAAATTATCATGGGCAACAGTTATTATTTTCGAACCTTTGACCTCAGGCGACAAGAATGTTACTGCTGCGCAACTAATTCAAAGATAGTCTAACTTATAATCACCTGAGAATTTTCTTGCATATCATATACCTGCTTGGCAGTATATCATCCTCCGAAATAAGCTCAATCCTAGGAGCTAAGCTGCCATGCCTACCCTCAAAAAAGAAGGGTTCGTTAATCCCAATTAATAGCAGGCGGGGTGACATGGTCAATTTTATAGCCAACTCATAAAACCCATCTGGTCTCTAATCAACACAAGTGACCAGCAAACGTTTTCTTCATATATATATCGCATAACAAAAGAACACAAAAACAACCCAAAGTCATAAATCACAGAAAGTTAAAGAAATAGCAAGAAGAAAGATATAAGTGATTCCTATCCAATGATGCCTCCAATTAGAGCATTTTCCTCTTCGGGGGTGAAGTGTAGAGCCATGGATAGCGCTTTTACAATACCCACTCGAGATGCGAGGGAAGAAGTCTTGAAATTAGAGATGAGATTGAAGACAATGTTCTTTACATAGACCATGTTCACGTTTTCTCCACATGAAGAATTTTGAAAAGAGGAACCATCTGTTTTCATTGAATTTTGAGATGCTTCCAGTGCCGCAGCTTTACGTTCCTCTCGTAAACGTGTTTCCAGGTCATCTATCCGTTGTTCCAACTCACGCTTACATGCTCGCAGCTTTTTCACTTCAATAACCCTAGAAGAAAGAAAAGGGGCACTTTAACGGAAAAGAAGAGTAAAGAACGCCACCGATCAGTGTTATCTTCATTAACATCCTAAAAAATAGAAAAACGTGCACTTATACTTTGATCTGACTTCACAAGGTAATTATACCTCGTGTTTAAGGTTAAAAGCATCTGAAAAGTTACGAAAGAGTGAATTATTCACTTATTCAAAACTTCCTATTTTATTTAATAATTTGTCAGCCGCACTAGCTGGTGCGATGACTCATTGGGTTAAAATTGAAGCTTCAGAGATTGAAGTTGCAGGGTGTAGATTTGATTTAATTTACACTAGTACGGAGCCCAACTAAGTTAATCATATAATATTGCTAAATCTAGACAGAACTAAGCGTTTCTAACTCTGCCCAAATACATTGTTGTACTTCAGGAGACATCTATAATATCACAATCAAATGCATTCAAATGTAACTAATCAGAAGAGATAACAGCGAATGAAAACCGCCACATTACAAACCATTCAAGGGCAAAATCTAAAATTTCACTTACTCCCCTCGAAAGCACCAAACTTATTCAATGTATACTCTTTGTACAAGCTAAAAATAATTAGTTTAATCAAACACTTCAATACTTTTCCTTGATAAAATGTTGTGCTCCAGCAGCAAAGTGATTAGACGTCACGAATTTGATGCCCGTCCGTTAATGGAATGACCAACCACACTGATTAACCTGAGTTAATACAAGTGTAGCAGAACTGCTCGTCAGAGAACTTAGAATGATACTCCTCTACACAGGATAAGCATTGGAAACGTACAAATGTCTAAATCATATGCGAGAGGAGGGTAGTTAGATACACTAATCACTATGATTTCTACCCATCTCAGATTGAGAGAAATGTTTTCTGCTATTTTTAGAGAAATCCGTTAGAGGAAAGTCAACAAATTTGAAAAGATCTATTTCTTATCCTCCAAAACAGGAATTGGAAAATAATAAATTAAAATAAAGTCATCTCTTCCTATCAAACGATAATTTTGGTACTCCTTCCAAAAAGCATTTCCACGATCTGTCGCAATATTCTGTAACAATTTAACGCTGAACGATGAATGAAATTTGATTGACAGCTCTAGTGAGAATAAGCCCATCCTGCCATAGAGCGAGCATTAATTAAACAACTAGGCTATTTCCAAACAAAATCTTTCAATTCTACTGAATAATAAATTTCTATAACGTTCTACTAGAACGGAAAGTTGGGTAATTAGTGAATGGGAGAAAATATCTATGCGTTAGCTGAGGTTCTTGTCCGTATTAGTCGATTGTTTAAGGACGCCAACAACGTATTAACGCGCTTGTAATAAACAAAGTCTCCTCAAATAAGTGCCCACGTTTATATCAGTAAATGCAAAACATTCTGCCATAATAAAGAGTGCGCGAGTCTTTGACGATTTAGGCAGGAAATTGAACAGCGATTGAGTAAATGACTTCAAAATTTGTGATGGGGAACGGGTTCTTTAAAATTTACAACAGTGCTAGGTAAACAAGAATGTATCCTCGAGATGGAAAATATACATCACTCGGATGGTCTCATTTAACAAGGAGGCAGTCTAGGAAGAGGAATGTGAAAGCCACAGGGTACGTTGCTACGCAGGACTTGAAAGTAGGCTAAGTGAGTAATCCTTTCAAGCCAATGGGGAAGTGCATGTCACCACGCAGATCAACACGAACCAGCAAGAAGCTAGAACCTGGGGTATACTCGACCACAGTCCCTTCCTGCTGGAGACAAAGTAACCACTATGGTATTCCTCTCACTCTTGTATCATGTGATATTTTTGGTCCACTATTCTAGTCTTCTTTACCTTACAGATCCTTCTGCTCTTTCATTCTGCCTTATCTTGTCCATAGCAATCTGTCTATTTTGACCGAACTTCCTACAGAATAATATTTATCATTTAGACCATAGCTTGAGCAATAACAGTGAGTCATATGAATATGTTTGTATCACTAAAATATCTATTATTAAGTTAATATTTTCATATAAATACTACTTAATTTGATCGATTCCGGATCAATCGCAGCCGTATCATTATTGCAATCTCTAAAAATCTCATCACCATCCTCCTTAGATGTATGATATTTATATCCTTAATGTTACAAAGAGACCAAACAACTTTTTCCTATTTCACTTCCATATATTTACATCCATTAAACTGCCGCTTATAGCATTGTAAAGACAGAAGAAATTCCTTCTCCAGTTCCTTAAAACGTTTATGATTTAGGTGAGAATGCGCTATCTCAAGCAGACAATAGAGGACTGCATATAACCTATAACTAATATAAAACTTAGAGAGAGAATTTTACAGCTGTTAAGTCTATAGCTAGCTTTCAGTTAGCAACCCCCAGATTAAGATACGAGGAAAAACTCCTTTCACTCTCTGCTCTCCGCGCGCGTCCACCAGCGCTGCACGTACATATATATGCATAATTCACTAAACAGCGTCATCCCCAATATCGCCCATCCCCTAACGAGGCCTGTGTACACATGCAAATGCACACACTGACTTTCCACAAAATTCAGTGAGAGCCCAAATAAAAAGCAGGAAAAGTAAGTGAACGTAAGAGAAAAAAAGTGAGCTGACTCGTCACTTTGCAGCTAAACTCTACTTTTCTCAGTCTATACTGATTTCTTAAAACGTCTTAAGTGGTTAGGAAAACTGTGCTGTGGAAGAAGTGATAAGTGAAAGCTCTTGACATTAAGTCGAATAAAATCTCAGTGTGCATACCACCCCTTCCTAAATTTAATGTTTTGCCTACCAGTTTGGTAGATCAAGTGCAAGCAATCTAAGTAGGCAAATGAGAGAGACATTGAGAAGGGAACGATCAATGTCCGTTTTCAAATCACAGTTGATCAACATTCAACATGCTGAATATTTTAATTAGGAAAAGTATTTACAGTTATGTCAAACAAACCGGTAATTACCATCACTGTCGAGATGTCGAGTGACAAATCAAAATAAACTACACTGCAATAAAAGTATCGAAGATAAAGCGAATTTAATGCACCCAAATGAGTGTACGAGGAAAAAAAAGTAAGATTCGTGTCTTCACATTTATCTCTCATATCCCATCCTGATGGCTTAAAAGGTTTTATGTATTTAGAAAGGCTCGATAGCTCATAAAATCAAGTAACTAAGCCCTAAGAACTGCAAAATGGAAGGAGAAATAACTTACTTTTACCTGAAGCAATGCCTACATTCTTCATAGTTTAAGAACTCATTTGTGGCGAGTAGAAAGCCCAGGACCAAAACAGGGTAAATTTAAAGATAAAAGACTCATCTAAGCATATTCTGAGGGACGAAATAATACAATTAGATACCCGAAAGATTATTCAAGAATATTTTTATTGTAGCTATCGTTGGTGGCGTAAGTATATATTATTCTTAATTAAGTAGATTTTGTGAAAAAGTTTTCCCAATTCTTAGAAGATAGATAACTCCTATTTAAGACCCTCATACGGATGAAAGCATGGAGGAAGATAATATTTCTCCGTCACATTTGGGAATGGATTCGCCAACACTTATTTCGAAAGTAGTGAGCATCATGCAGCTTCCCTAGTAAGAAAGTCCGCAACTCCCTTTATTAACCAGGCTTGATCAATACAGTTGGCCGTTTCGCTCACTATATGCGCACCAATAGGCATCAAACACGTAATATTCGATGTCAAAGACGAGCACATTGACTAATGTGTCACCAGCACACTGTAAGAAATAAACCTCTTCTAAAGCGTAGATAATTTGCAACAGATTTAATAAAACCCTCCCCTTATATGCATAAGTAGACAGGGATCGCTAGTGAAACACGAGTACTAAGACAAAAAACGATGACACATAAAGAACCTAACGTACTAAATGTGAGTTTAACTCTCCCATAATCTTACTGGCAGAAAACACCTTAAGTGGTAATAACTCCACGAAAAAGAGCTCTCAAATTCTGCAAAACGGCTGTCAAGTAAAAATCGACTCTTTCTTAAAAAACTCTGCATCAGTGTGTGCGTTAATGGGCATGCAACCACTTACGTTCACTGCAGTTTATCAGAACACAGTAAGATGGAATAGAAAATAATTAAAACCATAAACTATTTCAGTATTTGCCATGGGGCAATAATAGTAATATTATTATTAATAAAGGCAAGTGAAGTCGTGGGATTCAATTAAAGCGATGAAAAGGCCCCCAAGTTCACCCCATAACATTCAGCCCAGTTTACTAGAACAAGAATTATGTTAAATGGTGTTTAACTACAAGTAGCAATTCATAAATTATTGAGCGGAAGAGAATAAGTAATCTAAGTTCTACTTTTTCGCGTTCATTCAAAGTAATATTATGTGAAAATGATTAATGTTAGAATAACTGATCCCAGCTTAAACTGATGAATTGGCAAGAAGTATACTTCGAGACCAACTGTGGTTAACAAATATTTTTAAAAAATTAAAACAGCATTTAACTGAAACCCGAACATTATTACGACTGTGATATCTAGTCCAAACCTACGATATTATAGTGAAAAACATAATTTGTACTAATAACCAAGTTGATAAAACGATTGATTCTATGTATCAGTTCCCTGTGTATTGAATTCTAGAAAAGGAAGACTAAACACTTATTAACAAGACATTATTAACAGAAAGAATGAACTCATTCCAATTCTGCCATTTCTGTTTACATTCACGATGAAAATTAGTAAAATTCTCCAGCTTCTGCTACAGGTTATGAATTATAAATGTACATTCTAACTACTACTGTCATAAACATTTAAGACATCAGCTCTGCCTACGCACTACTTACATTCGTCCATGGCGTTCAGCACAATGCACCAGACCACAATGCAATGAATTCTGAGGTAAAAAAGACTCTTCAAAGTTGACTGTAGAAGTGAGTGTAGGAGTTGTTGAATCAGGAACCTCTTCCTTACAACTACCTTCCGAGAGACTCACTGAATTTGTAGTCATGGTAGAGATTAGAGGACGGAAAGGCGGAAGGGCAGCGTTAGAACCTTCGTGGTTGGCAAGGAAGAGGGTCGTTCGAAGCTCTGAAATCTCCTCTTCTTTCTCTGTAAGAAGATTGAGTGTCTGCTCACGATATCGATGAGCTTCTGATTCCATTCGTGCTAACTGTGCCTCGTGCCGAGAGGTTGCCTCGGCTAAGCGTTCTGAAGCTTCCTCCTTAGCCGCTAAAATAATAAAAAGTAGTAAGAGATTACTGTTTGAGTTCGCAACTGATGACTAGAATGACCAACGTCAATGAATATTATTGATCAATAGATTGGTGGAGGAATTTCAGTACCTCAATCGGAGCCTCTTTGATGTAGTTCCCCTACCGAGGATCAATATTTGAAAACAGCTTCCTTTAGCGGCATAGATTTTAATTAATTAAGCAAAAGTGTAGTTTCCCTACTTCCCTGAATGATCAAAGGATATCCGAATGAATTATTCATTGCCTTAACGTAACACACTTTTTATAAAAAAGATGATGCATTACTACCGTATTAGCAGAACAGAATCTAACGAAGTAGGAATGAAAAATTAAAACGCAAACGTTAATACATAGAGAATTTGTCCTAGATACAGAGAAAAAATTAAATTCACCTGCAGAAAGTAAAATCTAAGCCCAAAAATTTATTACAGAATATCTTATACACAAGAGCATAAGGATAAATAGAAGGCAAGATAGAAATGTGAATTAAGAAACACTAAAGGGCGCAAAGAGTTGGAGGTAGCAATCATCTTCTCACAACGGTCACTCCTGTCTCCAGCAAAATTGAGATTGTAAGCCCATATTAGTTTGCATGCTAACAAGGACTTCCTTAATGGGTGGTGAAGTAGCTAGCTTACTTATCCTCTGATTGCTCAATACCAACATGATTGATAGCTTACACATTATAGGCTATCATACTTAAGAGAATAATGACTATCTGCATCGTTTAGTACATTACGGCATGACTAGCTTTTATGGGTATATCTATTTCCTAATCTGAAGTAAAAATAAAGACTACCCATCACTTGTCCCATGAGAAATTTTACCCCGACTTGATTGATACAAATCATGCCTTTAAAAAGTAGCCTTCGGGTTTTCGAAACCCGTTACTATGGCTTTTGCGATACAAACTGACCTTAACTAAATTCGTCATTATTATATGGGCTAAACAACAAACCTAAGCTAATTTTACTCGTGGGAATTTACATATTCTCTATTTGTGTGAATAAAAAGGCTACATTTTCTATTAGAAAACCCTAAGAAAATCATGTCATTTAGGTCGCTAAACGTGAGACGGTACAAAGCCAATAAAGTTAATTTTGATTGTTCATTGGTGTGTAGCTACAATGTCAATAAAAACACTTGAAATTCAACGACAGCTTTCCTTAATTTTATTACGATAATGGTGCCATCAACATATAACTTACATAGAGAGGATTAATTGGTAACTAGTTTGCCAATCTATTCAGACTTTTACGAATTCTGACCTGGATATGGAAAATATCCGATTGTGATTATCAAAAAAGAGAAAAGCTTTCAACCTCGATTAAAATTTATTCTGAGAATGATGGCAAATTCTATACATTTGGCAGTAAATGAGAGAAGTCATAATTTCAATTTTAGTTTGATACATGATGCTGCCCCAAAAGGATACACTGACTTTTTGCAGATGATGAAAAGTAATTAAGTTATTTTGAATGATAATTTGATTTAAAGTAAAGAAAAAATAGCAAAACCAACTTATACAACCTTAAAGAAAAGCGAGACTAACACGATCACCTCAGTATGTAACCTGTGAAGCATGACAGGTTCGCAAATGTCACCGAAAACCACTCTATTAGGACTCAAGGGAACATAGACTAAGAAGTCTATGGATATCGCAGGAAGCACAGTCTAAAGAGGTATTAATAAAAGATCATATTAAAGATAAGGCGATATAGAGTAAAATAGCATAAAGATCTATAAGATTATGGAAGACGAAATGATTTACCAAAAAAAACATTAACGAGCACAAAGGTGAGAGGAAGCGACCATCTTGCCATGCAGCATGGAGATGAATACATCTTAAATTCAAACTTCTCATTGGTCCATTGTTTTCACATATTAGTAGGTAAGCTGACGCGGTGCTTCGTACTGAGCTGGTGAGACTGCTAACTTAGAGTGCTTCCAATTCCTCAGTGGCAACGTGCTTGGCGGCCTACAATAAGCAGCCTTCATTATCTTTATCATTCCTTTAGAACGCACACGTTAACACATATGTGAGTATGGTCCCAACTGCAAATCATTTTTTATTGATTGCTCATTTGACAAACAAAGGACGTAAAACAATCAATTCTATTAAACGTACCATAATTTGGATTGTCCGAAAAAAAACCTATTTTCAACCACGCTAGGATGACTATTCTGTTCTCTCAATTCTCTGTCCATCTTATTTTTCCTTTTTTCCATAATTTCATCCTTTTTCACCAGTATGTTCATAGTCCAAGTCAATTCTTGATCTTCTGATTTGGGAAGGACAGTTTTTTCCTTTTAGTCTTAAAGATCATTAGGGATAGCTTTAAGCCTAACTTGGTCGAGCTTCTAAAGCAGCTCTATAGAAGGACTTAATGTCATTTTAAACTGATTTACCGATATTGATGAGCAATTGATTAACATATGATGCTTTCAGATAGTGCTCAATTGAATTGCGGGCATTTCCGTGGTGACTAGTCCAACAAAAGATGCTCAGTCATTTTTCCTCATTCTCAACACTCAGCTAGCCGTAAATAAATAGCGATTTGGCTGGACTCCTCATTCCAAGTCATACATTATCATTTAATCATAGATAACAAATTTTATTTCTCACATCTTCGGGTACAATCAGTAGAAATCTCCGCATTCAAAAACATTAAAAATTGCCCAATTCTTGCTAAATTATATAACTTCCAAGCTCATTGAGGAAAACGTTTTCCAAAGTGGAGTCTACCTGAAGAGAAATTCTGAACCTGCCACCTTTATTAGCAAGACATAACCAGTGGACGAACATGGACGGGCATCGAACTCGTGCCGCATTAAATAAGTATATTTATATGCGGCTGCTCTATGTAAATATCATGAAGGATGCTTAGCATTTTGTAAAATCGTCCTCCATGGTAGAAAAAAACAGTGAAATGGTATGCCAGACTATCTTGATTAATCAAACGGTTAATGGAAAATAGAAATCCTGGACAAGAATTTAATCGGAATTTGATCATGAAATTCGAATTTAGAAGGAGAAATACCCGTTAAGAAAATATTATAAAATGCAAATCCAAAAAAATCAGAAGAAGTAAACCTGTTGACACTGATTTTACTCGCAAAATTTTTTCCATCCCCACTTCCGTATTCATTATTTCACATTAATGCTACCTGATTTCATTTGTTTACTCAAGATGAAAAATATTTAAAAATTTTGTCTTACTGTAGATTATAAAAACAGAACAGATTTTTGGGGATTGAAATTGTCAAGTTGGCCATCTATAGATAAAATTAAATGAAAGAATAATTGCCAATTACGATAAATGAAATTTAGGCCTTTATGTCCGAGAGAGGGAGAAATTACTTAATACTTACTCTCGAAATTTGGCATACACTATTGCCCAATTAAGAATTCAGTTGGCGCCAAAAAACCGTTTCAAATGTCAAATGGTCAACAAGGTGGAGAGTTTATTCTGCTCCACCCAGTACATATATAATTATTCAATCAACACCAGGGGAAATTAAGTTAAATTAACCCAGACTGAGTTTTTGGGTGGTCACCTAACTTTGGTAAAAAGAAAATATGGGGAGATTTTATTAAAAATTAGTTCCATCATTCATAAAACCAGACCCATTTGGTAGTGGCGAGAATTCATCATCCAGAATGTAAACAATATGCATGAACCATAAGTCACTAGCACTAGCGTTTGGCTGTTGCAGGACTGGTGGCAGAATTCATATGCCACCAGCTGTAATCTTGAATTTGCATCTTCGAAAGTCCCATGAACCGCTTCCCCGTTGTCGAATACGTGTTGGAAACCCCAATAGAATATTTTCAGTACACTCGAGAGAAATTAATAGACTTCATTCCTTGCCCAGTTGATTACTGAATATTGGATTTCCACTCACTAGGTGCGGACCTATGGGAATCAAACTTATGACCTCTAGCTTTACAGAGAAGCGCGTAAATCACCGAGCCGACGGCACAAACAAAGATATAACTTCAACACTTACTTACCGGCAAGCTTGGAATGCATCAATTTCTTCACAGATTCCAGCTCGAGAAGTGTGGTAAGGTTCTGTTTCCTCAGCAACTTGACATGATCTTGCGCTTCCTGAAGTTGTAATTCCAAGTTTCGTCGATCTGTGTTCGCGCTGACATCACTTTCAACTAAAAATGTTTGCCGAGGTGCCAGACCTGTCTAAATATATAGACAAGGATGATATAAATTGATTGACACATGAAGGGAGATGTAACTTCGATGGGAATGATGAGCTCACTGGAAGAGGTGAATTGATTGCCATCTTTGTATTTTCATGAAGGCTCTGAAGGCGCAATCTAGCAGTTTCAAGTTCGTGTTGCAATAAAGTTCTTTCCTTTTCACAACTTTCGAGTAACTCGGTAGAAACGAGGAATTTTAGATTTAGCCGCTGCAGAAGCTGCTTCTCAACAGTGGATTGTTGAAGATGACTGGACTCAACGATTCCTCGCCAGATCTGCTCTAAATAATCGAAGAGTTCATCACTTCTAGAGGCATCAGCAGCGTTGCTTTTACTCTCCAAAATGGTAAATATTAAGTCTGAGAGGGATGGTTTGATGGGTTGGGGCTGAAGAGTGAAAAATAATGTAAGGGTTGATTCTTCCGTGCATTCATCTCATGGTAAAAATAAAGAGAGGGAATCCCCATTCACTTTGTCAACTATATACATCAAGACGTGTTTTCCATCGCTAACTGGCATAACAAAAATATGCTTTCTGGGGTTTACAGTGGATATGAATGTTTGAGAATCAAAATGAAAAGTTCACATAATAAGCATTAAGTTTTATAGTCGAAATTTACCGATAATTCTTTACTTTGACTAGACGACGTCCCTGATCGAAGTTGACTGATTGTTTCTGCATCATTTTTGTGAATCTCTTGATAGGTTTTGAGAGTGGCTATTATATCCGATATCCTAGTCTACGAATAGGGAAAAGGGTAAATTTAAGATAACATCACTGCTTAAAATATTTAAGTAGTAACATACTTCGAAATGCTCTGTAGAGATTTCATGTTGTTCTTGAGCATCTGCAAGGGCTGCTTTTAAGGATTTTGAGTTTGTCTGCTCAGATTCCAACTCTCGAGTTAATTGATCGATGCGTTCATTTAAGGAACACATTTTGGCAGCCTCTTCTCGGTATCGATTTTTCTCAAGAACCTGTTACAAAAACAGATTAAGAATAATAGGAGTCGTTTGAGAGCCGTAATGTAAAATGGTGGATGTACAAGGCTTTTGAGTTTGTCACTAAGGTCAGAAATCGCAACTGACTGATCAGAAAGGATTTTGTTCTTCTCATCTAATTCTTGTTGCAAACGAGATTCCTACAGAAAAAAGCAGATTAATAAAACGAATTATAAATTAAAAATAAGTTGGAAAATAACAATTACACTGCGATTTGCTGAATATACAAGCTGGCCAAGTGATTCATTCTCATTCTGTAATGTCTTGTAAGCTGCGATTATATCTAAAATAAGATGGCATTATTATTTGATTACACTAAATTACCTTTTAACTTAATTTCATAGCGCTGAATTTTATTAGCCTGTTCCTTCAGCTGCTCTTCCATTGAAACCTATTGTAAAATTATTCACCAGATAAATAGATTAAAGACTATAAATAATTGGGCATGAATTATGATGGAATAAAATTAAAGTTCAATTCCTAGTAAAAATAGAAACAAATAGTCTAAATAAAAACTCTGTAGTAACTAGAAGAATCAAAATTGGCCTAGCTTTGAATGCTTAGAAAGAATTAATTTCTTTAAAAAATTTTATTCGTTGTGTTATTAATTGCATAAAAATATCATCCAAATCAAACATGCATTGTAAAATCAGTCACCAAATAACCCAACACGTTCAAATTTCTTCCATAAACATTAATTCATTAAAATTATTTATTTAATGTTATATTCAAGTATGCAAAACCTGGCTAAATTACGGAATGAATGCAATAAATTTTATTCTTTGCACACAAACTTTTTGTCCGACTCTAAAATTTTTCGTTGACAATATTCATTATTCTGTACCTTGATCAGTTGTGGCCATTGTGTCCTCATGTAAAATTTATAATAAATAAGTACGGGAAGATATTAAATATACAAACATATTAGATTTAATTTCTAAACTAGATAATTTCGCTGTATTTTCCGATGTGTTTTAGCTTATCGGTATAGGTTTAAACGGTTTACGCGCTCTATTTTGTCCCTAAAGGTGATGGGTAATACTCCAGTTTCGAGGTCAAAGGAAAATGTTTATGGGAATGCTGAACAACCAAGGACTCCCAAAGTAAAGAAACTCAAACTAAATGACATTGACCCACGTTCACCCACTGAAGGTATAACTAGGACTCCTATTGTCTTGGATAAATCTACTAAGGATGAGAACTTCAGTCGTAAGTTTTTTTGATAAACTTTAGTTGCGTCAGCTCTCACTGCTAAACTTCCATTTGATACCTCAACATTCGAATCAATTGACGGATGTTTGACAGAGGATGATTCAATTCATCAGCCAGATTTGTCAACTGCAACTCCAAGTGATAAAGGTGATTGCAATTTGGTTAATTCAATCGGCCTGTTACTCATATCTCATAACTCATTAATCTTTTGTAGCACTTAAAAAGCGAGATCTACTGGATCGAATGCGAAAATCGCTTCGAGTTCACCCTGGATTACTCATTCAGATGCGAAGAAAACAAAAGGCCCAACATGATAAACTGCAAAATGGACATGAAGATAGCACATCTGGTAGTGCAGTGGATAATGAATCTTCTGCTAATCCTCCCCACGCTACGGCTGACTCCAAGTTTGTGGATTCTTGTGAGAAATAGTCACTTATTAATTCAGCATTTCCTTACTCAAATCTGATTTATTTACATGTACAGTTAATAATATTTTGCCGCCTTGCCTGCTAGTATGTGCTTTTTGCATAAATGATGTGTATTCTTGGTATTTCTTTATTCTGCTTTCATAAACTAATCCCTGCGTCTTGGTTATGAGGAGTGTTAATTTAAGACATGACTTTACTCCAACAAGAATAGTCGAGGACTGAGTTAACTTTTAAACGTTTTACATTAAATGAGCTCATTCTCATTTTTTCGTACTCATTATTATTAAACAATCAGTATTTAATCTTTTCCTTTTATTTGTAACTGGATTTTAGTTTTTTTAGATTATTTCTTAGAGGTCTTGTTTTTAAGCGAAGTTTCTTTTGTTTCGTTTTGGTAGAATTTATTCACACTTCTCCCCATTGTCCTATTGTTCCAGCAAATGTGTAATTTTCATTAAAATGTTCCTACGTTCTATTTGGTTTTATTTCATGTTTACAACTTATGTGATTACAGTATTCGACTGATAGGTGGTGTATCAAATCCATCTTTAATTTCTATCAGTGTCGCCTGAGAATCTAATTTATTGACCAATCTTCCTAGTCCCACTTTCCTAAAACTGTACGGTTTGACTGGCATTGTAGCAATCGTCCAAATGTACTTTGAGGCATTGCCCAATGTATAAGTACGATGTGTCTGCAGAGCGCCTTCTCTCATGAAGATATTTTTGAGAAGCCTGTTTCTTCAGAGTGAGCTTGAGAATTTACGGAATAGGACCACACATGAAAAAAGCCATTCAAATTTCACTCAGGTAGGGCGAATGATTTTCCTCGCGTAAAACACACTGGGCAGGTTTCAAAAAGGGGCAGTATTTCTCTCTAACATAGGTTCTTCTTTTGACAAAAATATCGACCCGGTCAGTGCTCTATGTACTGCTTTAAAATAATTTGCTCAGCCGTATTTTGTTTGTTTTGCTATGTTAAAATGTTGATTCAAATCCCAGGTTCAGTTTATGTTATGAAATAGATCTCTAATTCAGATAATTCCAGCGCATTCCGCAATTAATTTATGACGTTCGACCACATGGGTAGAATTGCGCAAAATCGCTTTATGGTCCCATTTAAATGAGTTACCACTTAAAGGTATTTCAGCACTTAGTACATTTACTGGGAAATATTTTAGTGAAGTACGTGAATATGTAAATCATTCTTAACCTTTGTGGTTTGCCTTCAGTTCCTTGTTGTTGATAAAAGGAAGATCCTGGGTAGATACTAAGCGTCGTAAGAGTTTTCGGTTAGTATTAATTATCTGACTATACAAACATGTACATCCTTACGGTTCTTCATTTTGGATGAGGAGTCGGTCTTGGGGCTTGTGGTCTACTCTTTACTTAGAACTCAAATCAAAGAATATGTGCTCATACTTTCTTTGTCGGAGTTAGTTATCGCCCTCATTCTGATTTGAAAATGCTTCTCTCCAAGTCTAAAAGATGGATTTATAATAGTACATCATGCATCGGGGATGATATCCCGACCGATAATTGCTTGACTTCTTTATACAAGATTTAAAACACTGATCATTTCGTCGTTTTTTTTTGCAATCTCTTGCTGTGGTCTGCATCCTTTTATGAATATTCTGCTACAGCATATTTCAAGGACTAGCTCTTAAATAATGTGATCCATCATAGCTACACTCCTGCAATATCGAAGCGCCTGTCTTGCCCATTGTTAGTGTATTTTCTTAGTTTCGTAGAGTATCAGCTAACGACATAGGATGATCATTTCACTGTTTACCTTTCAATCTCAGTAAATTAAATTAGATGGTTTGAACCTCTCGGCCGTTAACGCCCTGATGCTTTCTTCCATCTTCTGACGCCTCCATTACCAAATACACAAACTACTTGTGATGTCCTCAATTTGGTTATCATTAAGTGTCCTCTCTAAGTTTCCAATAAACAAATCAATTCTTCATAATTTAGAAAATGCTCTGATAGGCTACCAAACACCTATCTTGGACAAATGATGCAGTCGTCAAATCTTCTCTGAACATATTTATGCTTTTATAGGTAGGACATCACCCCATACATTCGTTTAATGTTAATATAGAGATTACATATGTGGCTATGAAGAGGTCCCGAGTGACGAATCATCTTGAATTTTCCTCCTTGGTGACTTTTCCATGTTGTTCAGTCTCCTTTTCGGGTTTTTCAAAAAGGTAATATAAAAGTGAGAAAGACTATAATAGCAAAATACCGAACAGAGTTAAAACTAATAGCTGGTGTATTTATTTCTCCTTTGATATCATCCTAACATATTGCGACTGATTATGTCCTTCACAAATATCGAGCCTCTGGTCCCCGACTTTATATGAGTTTACTGCGTCTGCTTCGCCACCAGAGCGTAATAAAAGTGTTTATTTGAACCGTATCCTTAAGCCAAATAATGATCAGTTGCAGGTAACGCCTTTTGTCCATTTCAACAAAGCATTTTGTAATATTGGGCATATTTATGAAAATTTGTCATTTTTGTGGTCTCATTTCCCATGAATCTGATGAAAGTTTTCATTAAATTTAATTAACAATGACATAATTGTAAGTTAATGTGTAGGTTTTACTAGATAGTCGGAATGTAGGCTTTAAAGTGTATTAACCCATACGCGTCAGGATTCCACTTCTTATGAACATCCATAAATGGCTGCAAAACCCGGTTGATGAATGCAGGTTTTCATTGGACTTTAATTCTCGGATTGATTATAAATATGAATTTGTTTGGCGTTAGGATCAGATGACGCATAAATCTTTTTGTTAAGACTATAAGTTCTGAAATAGCTTATTAGTTATTATTACAACACTCACATAGCTAGTAAGTGGAATGTTTTCATAATGTTAACGGACTGTTGATCACATTGGTTTAGTTCAAGCACACAGTAGAGAGCAGAGGTAAGTAAAAGAAGACAAATTTGGATTACCTATGTCAGGGAAGATCGTAATAAGAAGCGTGGCTATGTCTTTTTTATCTACAAAAGATAAGGTTTATGAATGGCATGAAACGCAAGATCCAATAAAAGAGATACTTGCGATACAAGACGATTAAACTGATGAATAATTTTGAATTAAGTGTACAACTAATGCACCCTCATCACGGGTCAATTATCCGGATAATAAGATAATTTTTGCTTTGTAAATCCTTACTAGATGTTCAAATGTCCAAGGACGTGTCGAGCTATCGACAAATTATAAAATTCCGGGAAGAGGGTAGAGGATAATTGCATAAGTATCTACTCAGATTGATGCTAACATCATTAAGAACTGTTGAACAAACTCAAGACTGGAGATGGGACAATTGGGTCCCGAGAGTTTTATATGTAGTGTCATGCTTTCTTCTCGTATCCCAATTTTACTAAAAAACTATGATTGAAAGTTATATCATCTTAGAGATTCGTAGATTTATCACTCCAGCATGTAGACAATTTGCTATATTTTCGTCTAAAAATTCATGAGATGAAGCTGAACTGCAAAATCAGTCAATGCGACACTGTTTAAGCCTCGTCGATAGCAAGATTAATTATCTGAAAAGTTCAAGGCATTTAAGAAATATCCCTCCGGGTATTTTTAGCAGTTGGAAAAATTTAGAAGAAATAAATAATTGCAATTCCTACTAATGTCATTTATTAATTAACTCGGCAAGCTCTCAGCGCTAAACTTGTCAATGAATGACATGCGAATTCTGAGTTTAGTGCAGACTTAATTGAAAGCAAAGGCATGCTCTTAGTTTACTTATGTCGGATAAATACAGCATAAATGTTATGAACATCTGAAAATGATCTCTCTGTTCAGTCGGAACAGTATTAATATTTAAATAATACTCAGTATTTCTATCAATTCATTCAGTTTTATTCATACTAAAGTAGTTATGAAGCTTGGATTACCAATAAAGGTTGTAACATCTGTTACTAATAAAGAATGCTATAACTTCCGTTCATGCGAGTACTAGAATAATCATCATATCATCTTTTATATATTTTCATGTGGGCGAAATAATTTGTAAGAAATTAAAGTACTTTAATATGAAAAGGTTTGCGACGAAATCTTGCTTAGAGTCTACTCAACTTAGTTTGAAACCTGTACTAACTACCAAGCTTTTCGAGCCCACTTTACTTCGGTAGAGGGAAGGTATATTGGACCCGGAGAAGCTCGCATTCTACCACTGCTGCCGTTGACCAGAAATAACCAAGGCAGTTGTTCATTTACACCACTGGATGTGCACCGACAGGCATTAACCTCGCGGCTCTTGACTGTGTAGACTTGCACGTTGACCAGCACTCAATCTAGCTAAATCTCTTAAATGCCATCTGCATAATGAGAATGAGGAATGGAAATTGTAGTAATGAGGTTATCATATGGTGACTAAGACGGGATCACATTGCAATGTTCTCAACGCTAATGTTGCCTAACACACTAGCAATATGCGAACTTAGAGTGGTTAAGCGCTGGGGTCATTATTACATGATTTCCCATGTAGGTCGGATTAACTTATTGCCCTAATTCTAACAATATAGTATATTTATTGTAATACAGTTTGAGCAGAATTCTGCGATGCCTTTTATTAATATTATCATCAATATTGTTGTGCAAGTCTCTAAATAAGAAATAATTTGAGACTCGAGAAATAAAACAAGATTGATTTTTAACTTATTCGCGGCCCCGCCTCCTTTCTTCTGAGTCTTTTTGACTTTTTAACCATTTCGCCAAGTTCAAATTTTCTTTAATAAATGGTATCATTCTGCTTTTAAAACTAAAATAGCATAAAAATTAGGATTCTTAATTTAATTAATAAAACTACTGAAAAAATGGCCGTCAATGTATATTTTGGTTTTTGGGGCATTGTTTAATGTCAAGTAAAATGAGGTTGAATTTATCGCAATCACGCATTCCTCCGTGTTTCTTTTCTCCTACTCTTTTAATAATCTCTTAACAATGTATCGTAATACTTCTTGTGATTTCCATCGGTAATTTTACCTCAATTCTCAAAATGGTTTGATTGTCCGATAAAAAAGAGAGATTAATTCATCAAATATGTTCGTTTGTGGTGTTAAGCACGGATACTCAATTTTTATCTTTACAATCAACGATTCATAAAGGGTCATTAGGAACTATATAAGTCCATCTAGACATTCCCTTAGGAGATGAAATGAATATGATCTCCAAACATCAAAGTCTGTTTGACTTGAAGGAGCAAATAGTGCTCTGTCTCTCCGATTAGTTTTTTTCTTGATTATTTAACAGTATAAACACTTGCAAAACAATGGCAACAATATTTAAGTAGCATGGCTTGTGCTAATTTAATTGAAATTTCAAGTTATTAATCAGTGATATGGCCTGCGCAAGCTCGAATGTTTTTTTTTTGCTGCGGTACTTACTGAAGTGGAACGCATTTTTGAAATAAATCTACTTTTATTATCTTCAAGCAAATAAAGTTAGAGGTGGAGGACCTTGGAAGGCAATTTTAATTTGGTTCTGACTTGCCACGAAAATTACCTTGTGGGCTTCTAGTCATTGACTGCATATCACATTGAAATTGAAGATGGGATTCTGTGTATTGTGTTTAATATTTCGTTTATTGCAATCATACCATGAGCGTCAGAGGTGTAGTAGTCGACGTGTGAGCTTGTCAGGTCAGATATCACAGGTTCGATATCCACCGGCGAATTTAACCGATCTTACTAGGAAACTCGAGTCCAGACTGGGGCAGCAATCTTCTCATCAGAGAAACTACAGAATGCTAAGTCATCTGTCTATCATTATCAACCTATTTATAATACTTATAACTCCAACGAGGCAAAAAACTTTTTTTTTTCACTTCACCTTCTTTAAAAGAAAACTCATATCATTATAAGTAAATTGTCCCTCTGACTTTTGATACTCGATGCATTCAGTGTGATTCGGCATTTATATAGAGGTTTTAAAATTTTAGTTTTTCTTTATTTGGGTTATTAGAATTATCATATATATGCTACCAAAGTATATCATCACTTCAATTTAGCCCGACACATTACATGTACTCATTCATATGATGAGTATACATTATACTAGTCAAACAATCCAATGAGTAGCACGTAAAGTCCTTGATTTGGTCATTATGTACTACTCAGTAAAGATAATTTTTTTGGTATCTGTTTAAGTCTTCAATTAGCCACCTTCAGACGTGATTATAGTTATCCTTAAAGATCTCACGAGGATGTATCAACATCCCTCCTAGTGACGATTTAATCACTCTCGCCTTTTATCAGATTTGAACGTATACGTTGAATATTTTGTAGCAATTACAGTTACCCATATTTGTCAAGTGTTTATCTCTTCCCTATTGTAAGATATCTGTTTTCTTTTCTGTGAACACTTACTAACAAAAAAATTACACCATTTTTACCACTTCTTCAAGGATGGAATTTACAGTCCAAGAATAACTAATTAATAATACTGAAATCCGCTCTCAAAACGCAAGTTATTTCATATCGCAAATTGTAATAAACTTTCATTCTGATTATTTGTTGAGAAAAGTAGCAAAAATGGATGCTTTCATTCTGTTACTGTTTTCTCGTAGGAAAAAAAGAACTCAAAAGCGCGCATCAATCAAGCTCCTCAAATTTCCGTCTTTAATTAGCAATTTGATCAAATAATTCAAAGTAACACTTGACAACTTAACGTTCCTGATCTATTTTTTTGTCTATTCTGTTTGTGACAAAGTTATATTGAGTTTTTAACACTACAACCAAGGTGGCTTGACGGATGAGCTGTCAGAGAACAAGACCCTGAATTTGTTACATTGGTCGGTATGTTGCAAATTAAAACAACTAAACAAACAAGGTCAGTTTTAATGAAGGATAGAAAAATCCTAAAATTCTGTCATTTAATTACATAAACAGAATACACCTTTAAATGAAATAAAGACAAAATCAACCCCGATTTTTTCCCAAATTAGTTTTATCAAAATATTATATTATTACCAAGCTTAAAACTTACAACATTGTATGGATACTAATACTAAATTCGTTATGAAATAACTCACGTTACTATTGCTTTAGGCTATAGGCTATTTACTTGTTATCTGGTGGTGTTCGCGTGCAGAGGCCTCCTCAGCCAATCAGCAACCAATATCCCAGCAGCTTAGCTTTGTTTGTATTTAAGGACCAAGGTCGTGGACAGCGACTCATGAGGGGCTCTGTTCGCTTAAAATTCTTCCATCTCATCGCTTACGGATCAATAAACTCTCTCTGCTCAACATCTTTCTTATTCCCGCTACTTTGGGAACAGCCTAGCTAATTTCGGGAGCAAATTTATAATTGAGGACTCTGCTGGACGCTATCTGGACTGTTTAGGAGGATTACTTAAGTGTAGCAAAAAGGCTTATTGATGTAGCATCCGCTACAATCTATAAAGGCCTTTAGCATCAGGAGTCCTCTTATATTTAGAAAAATACTTTTACCATTTTACTTTTCCAAAGGAATGTCAGTAGATGAAAGTCATTTCAAATGAAAACACCCAGGGTAGAGTGTTGATCATATTGGTTTGTATAAAGCAATGAGAATGGGAGGGAGAGAGAGAAAGAGTAAGGCGTCTGTGCAAATTTTGACAAGAGGAGTCGCTTTTGAGAAGTGTGTAGAAAGTCTACCAAGTCAAATTTTATAAAACGACACTAACTTTTCATCATTATGTTAACTCCCTATTTCCCTCATCTTCGATTCTTCTGTTAACCTACTTTTAAAAGCTCACAGTTTAAGCGACCATAAGTCCATGGTGAAAATAAGCTGAATAAAAGTGTGTAATTCAGTTTGCCTGGCCTGCTCTTTATCCCGACCGATAGATGTTTATTTTATGGTCGATATAGTTATTAGTGCATATTACGTTTTTCATTTCATTTGTTTTCCTTAACTTAATATCGCACATAAATTTCACTTGAATGGAGGGGCAAATTAATGAGAGTTAAAATAAACTCGTTGTGCCTAATTATAACATAACCTAGTGGTGTAAATAATTGAAGTTAAAAAACGTGCAGAGTGAAGCGTGGTTCAGACAACTGGCACACGTCAACTATGAGCTAACAAAAACTGGAGCCGCAATATTCAAACTGATAGAATCCAGAGGCGCAGAGCTTAGCTACAAAGTTCTTCTTCTTGGATTGATCGTGACGATTAGGCTCTCTCACAATTATCTGGAACTATAACGATAATTTTAGGCTTTTATATACGTCTGCACAATCCTAAAAAAAGAGAATCCACTTCAATTCTTATAAGAAACTTTACTCTTCAAATCACCAGATTTTATTTCTAACTTCATTGTCGTTATGCAAAAAACGAGTGCATTAGATGGGATTCTACTTAAAGCACAACGCTAATGCTTTGAATTTTATCACCTCAACTTTCTATCCATTAAGAGTTAACTCTCTCAAAAACTGACGTATAGAACGCTTGCATAGTGAGTGGCTGAGATCACATTTCCCATGAGACTGTTTTATACAGGTCGACTTATTTAAACCAAGCCCTTTTCGCAATGGAGTCATGACCGAAGAAGAAAAATCATAACCCTGAAAATCCAGAATGCTTATCCTCTCTCGTTGAAATACGCCTGCGAATGTGGGCCTCTCACCTAAAGCCACAATAGCCTACTTCTCCGCCGAATTTTGTGCTGGTTTACAATTAATAACGCTACTTTTAACCTAGCTTTATTGCTCGTCTTTGTATTCTAATGTTTATAGCATATTGCCGCCTTCTCCTAGACTTGGCAAAGAAACTAGACGGTGTTTATTTGGGACTTTATTCCAGATAGTCATCACTGTCGCCGCTAATGAGTCATGCATCTCAATGACTCTCACTAATTGGTTAGAGGGTGTAATAAAAAGCCTATGTCGCATGATTGCTCATCCCACTATTTTCGCCCCTTTCTTCTACTTTGCAAATTCCTACTTTTAGATGCTTTTTTACTAACGTTTTTAATTATAAACTTTTTTTACTTAATATTTAAAATAGCAGTTCAAGTAAACATTCATCGAAAGAGGATGCTTTAACTTATTGCCGTCCGATTTTTAATTAATTAGTGGGGGTTAAGCCTTCAGATTTATGTAAATTATTCTAGTCTGTTCATTTCTTATTGAGCATTTAAAAATGTGGGTTTATTTAAATATTATTTTCGTTTGAACCTGATAAATTACGTACATTAGTATCAACTTAAATGAATAAATAACATGTTAGTAATCTTAGCAGATATTGGCGGTTGGGGACCGATAGTTGAGATGTGTCAAGAAGAGGGGTATTTCTTTTTGATTATGTTTGAAAAGGAATCATTCGTTCAAACGCATATGCCTTAGTAGTTTATAGACCTTCACATCGCATTAAGGGAAGTTTTAACAACACTTGACTCTGGAAGAAGGAATTGTTCTAGAGGAGATCACGTTATGCTAACCTTCTTGTTGAAATTGACAAATATATTTCTGGATATGAGCATCACTAAATTGACAGATGTGGGCAACTGATAGTTTGAGGATGATTTGCTAAGAATTAGCTAAAAGAACAAAATGAATAGAGCTTCATAAATATCATTTATAAAGGCTAATCGCTGTTATTTAGACAAAAAGATGTTGAGGTAGTAATTAATTGTGACATTCAATTCTAGTCTTATTAATATTTACTATTAGGGTCTCTGGACACATGGGAGAATTAGGTTGGAGATGAATGCGTCACGAGGTGAACAGAAAGGGGAACATAAATAAGGGAAATTGTCACATAACAGTATATTTCAGGTCAGGAAAAGTTGGTCCGGGACATGAGATTTCCCTAAAAGCGAAATTGAGTAGATAGATGTGTTGAATAAAGAAGTCAATGAAAATTGAGGAAATTTTATAAAGCATGGATATCGGTCAGCACAGTTGGGGGATCACTGGTTAGCCACATCCTCTGATAAGAGCATATTTTTTAGGCTTCAATAAAATTTCAAATCCTCGGAGTAGGAGTTTTTCTTAAACAGCGCAAAACTGGAGACTGTGCTTCAAATATGAATCACTGGATATTCCTCCCTATATAGTGGCAATAATTCCTAGTCGTTCAAGTTCTATAACGATTCATAGTAATGTAAAACTCTGTTACAATCAAAAAAATCTGCTTTACTTGTTAGTTCTTACTTGTCTAAATTTTGAATTTGAGATGGGTTGTAATAATTCAGTCTATTTTGTTGATACCTGAAAATTATAAAAATACCGATTCAGCTTTGTGACATCCAAAAATCAAAATATCTATACGCTCAAGCATTCCTCTCATGAACGAACCATTACTTCACTTCTGAATGAGATAAGTCCAGTCATTTAATGAACTTTAACACTCATTTAAAACACTCTTCAACTCTATAGACTTATTCGAATCGCCACTTCTATCTTGATGGTGAAAAATTTGATAATTTTCCCAAAGGAATGCGTTTAAGTGTGAGGAAATTTCTTCAAAGAGCTCATTTGCTTTGTGGTTTTGCATTTGGTTTATCAACGAGAACTCAAATAGGGATTTTTACTTGATCAGCCCTCGACAATTTCCCATTTAACCATTCGATTTTCCATCAGTTGTCAGCAGGTGTCTTAGTTTATTTTCCAACACTATGTATTCCTCTTTTCTGCCAGATCCTTGATATCCTTTCTAGTTCAAATATCTTCGAGTCAGTGCGAAAAGCTGCTTCTCCGTAAAGATTCTGAGAAGAATTGTACAAAATAATTAATCCTGGTTATTTGGCCCTTCTTGGCCATCTTACACAATCGCATGTCAAATATCATTCTGATCAAAACAGCGTTAATCAACTATCTAATGGTAGTTCATTAAATGACATTATCTATTGTTTATTAATTCACCAGTCTTAAAAAATCTTTCCTGATAGTTTTTCTTTCCTACTTGTAACGAACTTGCATTTCGGTGAAAGATTGTATCAAATTAATGATCTTACGGGGATCACTTTTTTAATTCAAATTACTTATTTATTCATTTAGACTCTCAGGCCCAAAAAAATATAGGTCAAATGAAAACAGTTTAAACCTTAGAACTGTTGCAACCGGGTGACCACGTGACTGAGATAATTTGGCTAAATTTAAATTTCATTGTTCTAATTAAGCTAAAAGTAAACAAGGTTAGGCTAAAAAATGGAGCTTGATGAAATTTCCTCTTTTATTTTCAATTACATACCAGGGTTCGAAAGCAATTAGTTGAAATCGTGTGAAGATCAAAGTCGGCTCACATAATTGGATTTCATAATAACTCTGATTATCATTTCCACAAAATTCTAAAAAGATAAGGCAATTCAGGATAGGAGTGTTGAGCAGTTACGTGTACATATAAAGTTATATGAATGGAGTCTTCAAACCGTGTTAGATGGATGAGCTGAGACAAAATCAAAATTAGCACCAAAGAATATTTATCTCAAATGACTAATTAAAAATAATAGACTGGAATTCTGATTTGTAAAATTTACTTCCATTTGGTGCCTAGATAGAGAACGGATGTCATGTGAGTATTTCGAGAGTTAGTAATCAAAACTATATTAAATAATCGGAATGAGTCGGCGGCGCGGAGGTTAGCATCCACGCAATGAGTGTTCACTGAAGAAATGAACAGAATCACTGGACATACCTAGATTGGTGAGTCAAGAAGTTGGCGAGTGTTCGATACCTTATTCGCGTTAAAGATCGATGTCGCTAGCCAAAATAGACCGTTAAATTAAAAAGATATATTAGGAAAATTGTTGTATTATTTTAAAGTCGAAATAAATTCTGACGTATCAAAAAAATTGATTTTCTCGATTGTTAGTTGGAAATGTTTATCAAATATATTTTAAATAGCTTCCAGCAGTAAAATCGGAGTTATATCTTAGTCAAGAGTAATAGATTAATAGAGCTCGTAACAAAAAGGCCACTCGAACTATTCATGTCAAACACTCATTTAGCATTCATGTTTCCATCTACAGTTTGATGTAAATGGTGCACGCTAATTTTTGTAATGGTTCTTTCCATTTATGCGAAAAACGTGCATTTATAATAATATGGACCGGTAACACACAGAAGGAATATGCCAAGTCACTCATGTAGCTTGATCAGTACGGAAGTAGCTAGGACAACCACCCAAATCTATTGATAAACAAAGTAAGGTTTATATGTGAACGCTTCTTCGTGAGACATCAGTCATGTCTGGTCGTCGATGCCTCCGCATGATAATTAGCATTTGTGTAGATATCGATGTGCATGCCCCCACACCTGGACGGGATCTTACCGTTTCCGATCGCCAGGTCTTGGTTGACATCTGCCATTCAAAGCACCATTACAAAGTCCAAGAAAAGAAGAAACGTGTTTTCATTTCAGATAAGAGCAATCTGAAAACATTTCAGAAGCTGTTCTCAATGTTAAGTGGTTTTGGAGTATATTATACATACTTTTTATAGATTTAGTGATACCATAAGTTCACGATTAGCCTAAAAATAAGTAGAAGAGAATCTATGCATATAATCTTTAACATTTGGACGCGACTGATCATCGCGACAAACCAAAATAGAGATGGGTAAGGAGAAGATTGATAACTAATTTCTACAAGCTTCTGTACTTGGGATATCAAATAGTAGAAACTCATATATCTGACACTTTCTTCGGAAGATCAGTTTGACCACATTAAATGAAAGCATCTGCAGATAAACCGAGTCAAGTGCTTAAAATGCATTTTTTTCTTGTGGTATTGAATTAAATTCCATACGCATGAGTCCGTTGACTGAGATATTACAATACAAAAAGGACACCACTGAATTCCTCTAACCTCAAGGCAAGTTTTACTGTTAAGACATTTATACCTATTTTGTAAAACCACATAATGTAAAATGCTGCACATTTCAACAAATTTTAGTGCAAAGGTTATCGACAGTCAGCATTAATTTGTGCTTTGTGCGCCATTTGTAAGCAAATTAGCAGACTTTGCTCCATTTTAAAAAATATTTTAATGATCAGGAATAGTGACAATAAAGTGGATTATCGATTAATTTATTAAGTGTCACAACTCAAATACCTTCATTTGTTTGAGTTCGCAGTTCTCATCATGCTTTTTTTACACGAATAAATTCGATAGAGTATAATTAAGAGAATACCGATCGCATCAATAAAACGTCCGTTCCAGAGTATTATGAGTTGGACAAAGCGCACACATATTGCAACTGAGCTGTCAGCAAAGAAACTACCACAAACAGTTATTCGAAAAGGTGCTTATTTAAATATTTGCACAGTTCAATTTGACTTCTGAAAACCGTTCTGTTTGTAGCGTCATATTATATGCACTATTACGCTACTCATTAATTACGAAAAACATAAAAGTTTCAACCCTATATCGTCAAATATTTTCGTGCTATTTATATACAAAGAGTAAAGTTTAATATTAAGTGCGAACCTAAATACTGGTCATTTGCACTGGCTCGTTCTGACCCGAGTTCCATGTTCCGCAGACTGCCTGTTAAATGTCTGCTTGACGTAAAACCTAATCTCTCTCCTCAGGGTTTTCGATCCTACTTTCTGTTCAAGTATATGACTTCATTAAATTTTAACTGGCCTCTACAATGTCTCACAATCTCCGCTAATGCCTTTTCATGGTTATATTGTAAATGCTAGCTTACTTTAGTTTATGCTCAAGCTGCTAGGAAAGCCGGAATGCCGAATAGGTATGCATTACAAAACCTGTCCCATTTGTACAGGGCCGTCTCAAGTTCAAAATTTGTAGGATTCTTTATTTTCCACATTTTAATTATTGCTTCCTTTAATTACCTTTCATTTGAATGAATTTATTAATGTTATGTTTGCAAATGACGCATAATGTTGATCGACCTATTTATACGTCTTATTTTAATATGGTGGTTAGGGTCGTTTTGTACTGTGGGGTTGTCGAGATGTATTTGTAGTCGGTACATCTTCTTACGGAATCTAAGAGTCAGTTACAGTATCCTACGGAGAAGAGCAGATCATGACAGACTCAATTTCCAAATCTCAGAACTCAATGGTAACGTATAATTACCCTAGCGGTAAGCTTTTCTGCAAAATCATGAAAGGCAATTACTCTGCAATTCAGCAAATTTTGCAAATAATTAACAAAAAAGTGTAAATTTAATCTTTCTTGGATAAAAATGTTCCAATTTTATTAAAATCCATCCGGCCAAGGTTTTTTATTAATAGTTTGAGAGTTGGATCCACCTTGAATTTTGTTCGAGGTCTTCCGAAGCGTTAGGAGTAACAGTCGGGATGATTGTTTCACCGGGTCGCTGAAGATGGGGATTACAAGGTGGTGGGAGGTAACATGTTCTGGGAGAGGTAAAAGTACAATGATCTTCTTGTTGTCCTTTTTAGTGGCATATTTAATTTGTCAGGTTGTTGGAGTAGCAAGAAACGAGACCACTAATTTAGGAATTAAGACTAATGGCTAACAACAGCAAGCAATAATTCCAAACAGTAGAACAAAAAAAATTATGTAAGCCAATGTGTATTGAATATACCATGATGAGGATTCGAGAGAGTTAGAGAGAGATGAGAGAGGGGAGATAAGGAGGAAATGTACGAGTAGATAACGGATAAGCGTTTCTATGTGAATGGGAATATAAAGAAAATTTGAGTCGGTTGGACAAGGAATTTTATAAGGGGATAAGTGTATGTGTACTTTAAAATAAAAAAAAACAGAATCATTAAACTCGTTTAGATATGACAGATAGGGGTTCGAGTAACAAAGGCATAGAAATATCACAGTGACTTCATGGACGTAAAAAACGAAGTATTTTCATAAAGAATGTGATTAAAGGATCATTTTGGAAAGGCATAGAGTCATTTATCATAGTGATAAGGTAGACGGGATTTCGGAACAGTAGACTCAGCGACAAGTCGTATTGGAGTGACTTTTTGCATGGAAGATTCCATAAAGTACATGAGGCTGATAGCTTTTACATTATTTCTGACTGATGGGTATAACTTTGTGTGATGATTGGCCACCTGAATCAATCGAAGTGGAAAGCACCTTAGAAGACCCAGGTATGACCAGAGATTGAGTAGAATTTTTAGTTTTAGAGAAACGATGATAATGGTTGGGTTAGAAACATCAGGAGACCTTTTAGACTCCAATTCGCTAAAAGAACCTTTATTTCTGTAAATAAACACTCGAACATTTTGTAAAGTATTGAGTAATCAACTGTTTATTGGGAAATCTAAGAACCCTTTAGGTTTCGGCATTGTGACATCGACAGAGATGGTAGATAATGCGTGCTGGACACCTGTCATATTTTTTCTTGGATAAAATTTATTCACTGTTATCTAGCACAAATGATATATAAAATCGGCTAACCACAATTTGCTGATTATTAGAAACTATTGTCAATTTCGATGGTAATACTTATAAGGGGAACTGATAATTTCACATAGGGAAAATAAAAATCCAGAAAAATTCTATTTTACTTTTGATTTCGAACACAATGCACTGTTTATGAGGTATTTGATCTTCTGACTAAAGAGACTTAAGATACTTTGAAAGAGGAAAGTTAAATCATAAATATAGGTTCATCCAATTTGGGGATCGACTAACTAAGCAAATAATCATAAGTAATTTAAAAATGCGACCAACTGATCAACAAATCAATTTTTAAAACGTAATTCGAATTAAAATACCTTGATTAGACATTTTCTAATTAAACTCGGCTGTTGACATATTTAAATATTATCAAAATTTAAGAAACTGATTTTTAAAATAAACGACTACATTAAATATCTTAAATATATAATTAAATTTTTGCTCATAAAATTTTTACTATATAAATATCATATTTACATGTTTATACTAATCGCTGAACAAAATTAAAGCATCTGGCACATTTGTAAAAGATTCTTCAAGGTATTGTGTTAAGATGTTGTGTCGTTATCTCAATACTAATCTTATCAGAAGTCTCAGAAATAGTCGTGTCTATGCATCTACAGTACCGGCACAAAGTCTAAACACCAATATCTTACAGGCAGAACGGAAGCCAGACAATGAAATTGTAAATTTTCGTGATCCAAAAGTTTCATTTGCTGCAATATCAACATCAGAGCTGATAAGATCATGTATTGTATTCCGCTTATGCTCATATCAATTTTTTGTTAAGAGCAATAAAAAGGTGAGTGCTTTTTGATCGTTTTATTTTTCATATTAGCTAATGAACGTTGGCAGAAAAGTTCTTGGGAAAACGCTTTTCAAGAAACTTATGAAGTGTACCTTTTATGGTCAGTTCGTCGCTGGAGAAGATGTAAGAGAGATTCAGTCTTTAGTTCAACGTTATCGTCGATATGGTGTGAAGTCCATCCTTGATTACAGTGTTGAAAAAGATGTCCCAGAATCAGAGGCTGTCAAGAAACTTGAGTTGAGTTTGCGATTTGCAAAATATATTTTATTTTCATTGAGTCGGAAATTTGAGATCTATATTTTTAATATATTACTTATATTAATATCCTATATTTTAAATTTTGCTACTGTTCTTTGTGCGAATCTGAATAAACTGTAAATTCGATTGCGTTTAATATTTTATTCGTTTACCCTTGAATTGTAAATTTTCCCCCAAAAGTTATAATTATTATTTCAGGGAAATATTCCATAAGGTCATAGAAGTACCTGATGCTTCTACTAGAGGAATAAACAAGCAGTATCAACCCAGTATTATGTTTGCTGACAGACAAAAGGACGTAGTCTCTGCTCGAACATATTATTACGAGTCTGAAGCCCAATGTGATGAAAATAAGAAAATTTTTATGGGATGCATTGATGCCTCTGCAAGTGGAATTGCGACAGAAGGCTTCACTACCATTAAACTTACAGCCCTGGGAAGACCTCAATTCTTGGTGCGATCATGCTATATTCTCCATATCCTTTAGTTGCAATTTTCTGACTTTCTCATTCAAATGGAACGTTTCTTTAATCTTCTCACGGAAACCGATAAATCAGCACACTATACCCCTCAATCAGTAGCATTTATTGACTTGGAAAACTTCCAGAAGCGTCTTGAAGTTATGGGAGTTGAAATAAGTTGTGATAAATTAACAAATTACTTCACAATTCTTGATAGATCCGGCGATGGGTAAGTGGAAAATTGACTTTGAATTCTTTCAGAACTATTGATCTACTTGATTGGATGCATCTCAAGCAGTTCGAATACGATTTTGCGGAACTTTTTAGAGTCAGAAATAAGGAGGTTAATCTTGCAATTTCTAAAACGAAGATATTTAATAAATTTATTCCAGACAGTTCATTCTCTTATAGACTGGTAGAACTGAACAGTTGGTTTCCACTCTTACAAAACAAGGAGTCGAAGAAATGAGGAATATGGTTCAACGTATTGACCATCTCGCGCAGGTAGCCAATTTTTTCAGCCTCCTTTCTTTATTCAAGATGTTTCAATTGGATTTACTTCCATTAAACTAGCACGCAAAATCTAAAGGAGTGCGTTTAATGATCGATGCCGAACACAGCTACTTCCAACCTGCAATTCGTCGAATTTGCATGGAAATGATGCATCGCTTTAACAAAGAATATTGTACTGTTTTCAACACTTACCAGTGCTACCTCAAGGTATGTTAGTATGCGGCAACACTGTTCCTTTTTTTAACATCTTCAGAATGCTTTGAAAGAACTTCGTCAAGATCTGCTTATGGCTGAAAAAAACGACTTCTACTTTGGAGCAAAACTTGTTCGTGGTGCTTACATCAAACAAGTAAGCACTTGATTACATTTATTTAAATAATTTTCCTAATCTATCACTAATCCACCCTTAATGTAAAAAGGAACGCAAAAGGGCATTAACACTGGATTATCCTGACCCTACTAACCCCACCTATGACGCTACAACATTGATGTACGAGGACTGTTTGGAGGAGTTACTGTCGACTATGGATAACAGACCACGAGGTCGTGTTTCAGTTATGGTAGCAACGCATAATGAAGATTCTGTGAAGTTTGCTCTAAAAAGGCAAGTTTGGCTTTTACTTGTTCTTACATGGATTAGTTCGAGTACCGTTACAATCCATATAAAATCCAATGTCTATGGATGAATATAAAGCCAGGTTGCATTCGTATGTTACCATGTATCAACAAGATGGTTTTAAAATTATAATTTGTACTTAGAATCTCATTTAAGTGCTTTTATATGTAAATCACTGAACAAAACTGATTGTCTTAAGTGTGAAAAGATTAGCAGACATTGACACAACGAATGATGGAAATATCACGCTTATTTTATAATATCAAATATCAAAAGCTTAATCGGGATCTTATAAGTACAACAAGACAGACATATGACAACCATTAACTTTTAGAGTAAGCGTGTACTTTTCCTTCTAAACGGAATATATTACTGATTTCGTTATTTCCCTGTTTGGGAGTTTTAGGGTCATCAAAAATCATTTTCTTTCTATGCATCGGAAGTGATACTTAAGTAATATTTTTATTTTTCTAAGGTGTAACAAATAATCATGCTTTCATCTTTGCCTCTAATTATTAGAAAGAATTTATTATAGCCCTAATAGAAGGTAAAAAGAAGATTAAGGGATGGTTGCATACAACAAGCATTTGGACTGAATTATTCTCAGTTGAACCAGCCATCGAGTGGTGTCAAATATAAGAATACAGGAATCCCTTTATTGAAGTCACACAAGAGTAAATATGTAAGTATTTAATGGGATATAAAGAGTGGATGTTAGTAAAGTCATCAATATCATCAATATAACTTGCATCTCTCAATGTTTAAAGCCATTCAAGCCTGGACTCATATTTCCCTCCCTAGTAGTGTAAATATTCAAGATTTATCATGTGTCATTCATAATATTTTCAGTGGTCTCTCGAGCTGATAAGATTTTTGTATCTTATCCTAATTTTAGTACACTGAATGTCTTATAAACTCCCCTAGGTTTACGAGTATAAATTATGCGAACGAGACCGCAAGACAGCCCTGCTTGTATCTTAATTGAATAGATGTCTTCAGTTACTCCTAGTGTTCTGGCTCTGGGTTTAATGGGGCTGTCAATATTTCAATAGATTTGCAACCATCCCAGGTTCTATGGTTAGTACCTTTTTCGGCTTTCGTAAAAGGGGTTTTTTTATCAATCAACCCTAGGTAGAATTGATTTAATCTTATCAATTTGGTTGAAAGCGTAACTAATGAAGTGTCAATCGAATTTAAATATTTTTCCCTTACAGAATGAAAGAACATGGTATCGAACCCGAACACCGTTTGGTATGTTTCGGCCAACTTCTAGGGATGTGTGATCATATCACTTTTCCTCTGGGTAAGGAGAATTATTTAAATCTAAATATTCTTTAATTAATGATTGTAACTGTGATATGTAAAAACACGAATTAAATTGATGAAATGAGCGATTCCATTGTTTAAAAAATGTTTTTTCCTCTTAATGGAGTTGTTAAACCAACAATTACTCTTCGAATTCATGGAATCTGATTAGTGAGCTAGGTAAGGAAGAGGAAAAAGCCTGTTTTAAAAATATGGGTTACTAGAGGATCAAAGAAGAAAGATGTAAAGCAGCCGTAAATCTAACAAAGCTAGTTTAATAATTTGACTCAGGTAGGTCAATAAAGTACAAAAAATTTTGTCATATTAGAAGAACGAAAGTGGAGTTGAGATGTGTGTATTGGACGATCACATAGGTAGGAGAGATATGGAGAGAGAGCGGTAGGAAGAAGAGCTGGGTTACAGGGAGACTGCCTTTGTAAATCACTGGATGAGGAGGCCCGTGAGTTAGAGGGAATAGGTATGGCGGACGCCTTTTGTTTGGCTACTTAGATAACAGTTACGAGGACCTCTCATAAACGAAATCTAATTCTTTTGAAAGGCAACGCTGGCTACTCAGTCTACAAGTATGTTCCCTATGGACAAGTTGAGGAAGTTTTGCCGTATCTCTGTCGTCGGGCTTATGAGAATCAGTCTATACTCTCAAATGTCTCAGTTGAGCGTCAAATGCGTTGGGATGAGCTAAAGCGCCGTGTTTGTGCAGGCCTGTTCTCTATGAAGTCTTAGCGACCCCTGCAGTTATAGGATATTGGATCACTAATATTTCCCGCTTCCTTCAAAAAAAAATTCTTTATCTTTTCTCTATTTTTACAAATTCTTAGTCTTTCCTAAAGTTTCTTCTGATTTTGCAGTCGATTCTAAAATTGAATTTTAAATAATTATTCATGTTAATCGTTGATCTGAACTTATTTCTTTTTTTAAATTTTCAATTGTAATAAATAATTATTTATGAAAGGATTTTGTTTTAAAACGAAATACACAAGTTCAAATTGGAGTATATGAGGGTAGAAAGGTCGAGTCACCAGTAGTACAAGAGAAGTCCTATTATATGCATCAGGATTCTCTCAAACAATGCTGCTTCTATCCACTCGGCGATAAGAAGTAGATAAATAAGCCCCAAGAATATCAGTCCAACTGGCGTATCTAACCAATTGATCTCTGTTAAATAATATGTCTGTTAAGTGGATGTCTTCTGCAGAAGTGCACTTAAATATGTACGACAAGATTGTGATTTGTCAGTCAAATATATATTTGAATGCAACCTATTTAGCTCCAAATTAAATAAAATAGCTCAAATATAAACAGATACTGAGGAAACTTTAAGAATTCATTCAAGATACAACGGATAAGTGCCACCACCCAATTCTATATGCCTTTGTAGTTCTGGGCACAAGAATTCCTCTAGAAGTATAGAATCGAATTACTATAATAAAGTACAAGATTACCAAGATAGGTAGGAAATATGATTTTTTGCTCACGAAAAGCATCTTGGTTCTAAAAATTAGAAGTATGACAAAATTTTGATCCGTAAAGCCTTATTAATAACTGCTTCTTTAGCATACGCATTTATATATTAGAACCCCATTGAGCGAAATTTAGAACCTCACCTAATCCGTTCACTTGATTCTAGAAGCCACTAAAAAATATATTAACTATGAAGGTTTTCTATATGTAATGCTCAATTCGGACATAGACAGACATGATAGGATTTGGAAAGACTCAAACTGAATGTCCATCGAACTTTTTTAAAGCATTAAAAGACTTAATTGTGAAAGAACAAATTTTAGCAATATGCTAGCGAAGGTATACTGATCAGTAGACATACATGCAAAGCCATAGGTTATGAATATAATGCCTACTGATCAAAATGACTAATCAATATTGGTCAAAAGAGTATTAAGCTCAGCAAGGCAACAAGATTCAAGTATGTCAATGAAAGGCATTTCAAAATCCTCCTGCTACTAGAGATGACTTTTAGAAATCACTTACATTTATCATAATTAGAAATAAATTAACTGATAAATCTGTAACTTGTTTGAACCTTGTAAATATGATGTTTTAATTACTAATATACAAACTCCAAATTTCAAGATTGGTATAACTGTTCGTATCTTTACAAATGCCAAAATTCTGGACACATATGTTCTTAGACCAAGCTATCAGCAAAAGTCATAAAACAGGCTCAAACGCCCACACATATGTAACTGGTATGTCGGATGAATATCGGAAAACCCGGTTAATGGAAAGCCGGCAACACCACGAGTTGTTTTGGATTTTACGAGAGACACACCCTCCAAGAGTAAACTGCCTCCGTTTAATAAACATTATTAATCTGAGAGTCAACAATTTTAAAATTCCTGCTTAGGTTGGAGTAATTGTCCTATTTTGCAATTAAAAATCCATATTTAATAACATTTAGGCCGTTTACTACTTATGCCCCCGGTTTTAATTGAACTTAACTATTTAAGGAGATCTTCCAACACCTTCCTTTAGCTCAATTCTGAACTTATTATTTCACCTTTACATTGATATTTTTCACTCCCACAAGACATGAGACTTTTGTCAACAAATGAGAAAATGGAACATATTTAGATTTGAACGTCAGGTCACTTCATTCTGTAGAGCTGAAATCTTCAAATCAGTCGTCGAATTAAATTGATTTGGCTTATTCTTGTTTGATCTAGAGAACGGACTAATATAACAACTAGTTTACTTAAAACTTGTTAGTAGTGTATATATCGCCAGAGTAGAATTTCACTTAAATGTAGTGAAAAATCGATTTTCTGCTAAATAACCACCCTATCATTGAAAGTGTACCATTTGACCGAATTATGAGTAAGCTTCTAGAAGAAAATTCCTCTTAAAATAGACAATGTAATGGAAATAGTTAAAGCATTAAATTATAGTATCAAATCGGTGAGCACCCATAAATGCCCCAAACGTGGATTTTAATTAGCCAATCGCTTCAAAATCATGTGGACGGCATTTTAACAACTAGTTAGATATATATTCTTGATCCTATTAATAAATTGCAAATACAATATTCACTTATCAGTTAAAAATCGAAATAAATATTCAAAAAGTATGCAGCTCTAAAAATAACGAATTGGAACACAGACCTTGCTACTTTCTAAAGATAAGGAGCTATGGCAAATTGCAATTTCGTTCCATTCTATAACAGTAAGAAATAGAGTTCCGAAGTCTTCTTTATTGATATTTATGTGTATTGACATAAGTTAAAGCATTACTTTAAATTTGTTATATTAAACATCGCAGATCATTTGATTATCCCGTTTACCTTGATCAATTTGCGTACCATACCTTTCTCCCTCCCGTTCGAACGTACTGTTCCAGCTCTCCTTAATACACATTTTACCTCCTTATCTTACTTTCTGCTATCATGTTCAGATTCGATTAATCTAAACTGGTAGACAATTAGGATAAGCTCTCTGCCATTTATGCTTCCCTTGATTTTCCGAATGGCAACTCTAATAGAGATCAATACTCTCAGAAATGCTTTGAAATATGTATTTGTTTTAGAATCCAATGCGCTGTATAAAAGGAGCTGGTCCAGTACTCATTTTCGTTCACACTATCGCTGACAGAACGTGTCGAAACTGGAAATGAAGGAACATTGGCATGCCAAACAAGTCGAATTCTGCTGGAAAATGTCTAACTGAATCATCTCTACTTGAATGGGAGCACAGTATTACCTAGATATATGTAAATGGTTTGGTTCTTAAAACACTATTCTAATTAATTGCAATAATTTTATTCATGTGGGTAAAAAACACACTTTATGGCAGCAACAAATAGACTATTTGCTATGAAAATTTCCAAACTAAGCCTTGATTGAAAAGTTTCCATATATGGTTGCACTACAGACTTAGTAATTTTGTAAAGAAATTCAGCAGTAGAAGCAAATATTGCCGTATGTGTGAATCTATAATACACGCTCTCTGTGACCGTAGTACAAATTACTTAACTGCTAATAATTTAAATTTACCGGGGAAGTCTAACGTAGGACCAGTCTGTTAGAGCAGAAAAACCGAAAGAAGATAATGAGTTAATTATGTCGCATGTTCTTTGGTTTTTGACAATTCAAGAGAAAATCCAAATATCTCCTCCCCCAATTTCGGCTTGCTCGACTAGTATTGCAGGTGTATTAGCTCCGTCATTAGACCAACATTGTTAGTTCTGAATTCTCATTTTAATACCTTAAGTAATCTCCAAATAATTCCTAATTATATTCATATGTAAAGTCCGAAACAATCCCTGAAAATGACATGTTTAGGTGCAAATCTAATTACCTATTTTATATTTCAGTTTTTTAAACAAAACTCAGCGTTGATGAAAAACTATCATCGTGTTTTTGATCTTATCAGTTAATTGGCTAACACTAGCGCACATTACCACATCTTTTTCCATCATTATTTAAATGGTCTTGGAAAATCCAATTACATTCTTTGTCTATGGGATGCCTAATTTCACTCTATTGGTTTTGATATCGATAATTTTTATCTTTTGTGCCTTCTTTTTTTCCATTCTGCTTCGTGAGGGCGTTCAAAAGGCTACCTCCGGCATCGATATTTTTACTTGGTTCATGAATTCATCTACGATTTAATTTCGTTGGCTTTGTTTGGCTCCTTAGGTTTAAGATTATTATTGATTGGTCTCTGGGCTCTCGTTCTGTGAGGTGAACTTGAAAATACAAAAATAATGTCATAATCTAAATTGGCTTTGTGTTTGTCCACTGTAAGTATACTATGACTACTATCGCCCAGAAAGAAAAGTGATGGCCTCTGGCTTAGTTATTTGTTTATTTAGACTTTGATATGTCATAAATTTTGTTATAGGAAGACGAAAGGAAACCCTGGCCTGCACCAGAAGTGCAATTACATGTCATCGCTAGGTCACTTCTACTCCACCGCTAGGGATTAGGACATGACGAGGTCAATCACTATTGATATTTGTTGAAATCTCTGTTATTCGATAACAGTTGCTTCCCTTAAATAAAATCTGTAAATTATTCTTTTCTCTTTGTGATGATAATAATAATGTTATTTGCTTAAGAGAGAGTGCATTTTAAAAACTCCATTTATATGCATTTGTAGCATCATTTAACTCGAACGCTAGAGAAGGTAAGAGATTTGAGGAAGTCCCTTGAGTTAATACTGACAATCATCAGTCCAAGAAGGGACGACAGGGAAATTTAACCGTTCAAACGACATCTCGATCGATTTCAAATCCTAATCTGTCAAGAAAATTAATAATTTACTGGACAAATTTCTAGACATTTTACGGAAGTATGAGCACTAGATGGGAAAATGTGATAAATAATAATTAATTATCATGAATAATATTAAAATTTTGTTACCCAAGTAGATTTTTAATTTTTTTAAATTAGGCATCAGCTTATTCAGCTGCTTAACTGCACGATTCAGTGAAGTCGGAGATCACGGGTTCAATGCCCATTGATGTACATCCATTTAACGGAATGACAAACCGTATTGTTTAAGCCTAGTTTTTAAAGAGAGTGGTAGAGTTCAAATTTCCCATCAGGGAAATTTCTTGCAGCTAACCCTCTAACCAAAATGAGTCCTTCATCTGATCACTTCTGAGCACATTTTTTCATAATTAAAGAGGATTAGTGAATTGTAATGCAGCTTTTAGGTTGACTAAACACCATGATTCTACATAGAATTTCTGTCATCTTCATCAATACTATTTTTAAGAGAGAGCACTACAAAACCCCCAATTCTCACTATTTCAACTTTGTTTAATCCGCGTATTAGAGAAAAGTCAAGAGATTTAGGAAGCACAATATATTAAAATTCACCACGTCAGCTCAAGCATAGACAGCCCAGAAACCTGACAATTTAAGCACCTTATAGTCAACAGCTGTAAAAAGTGTTAATAATTCTAGGAGATTATTATTACTTTGTTTAAATCTATTAGAGCCGAGCGAGGGAATATTTAATTCACACTTTAATTTCATGCTGCTTATTATTTGCACTTATAGTGGTATTAAGTAAATTATCAGTTAATGATTAATAAAATCCAATTCCTGGTTTCGAGGTTAAGCCTGTCTAGAAAGTTCATAATAACTTAAAAAGGCTCGGAATGAGTTATCCATTCAACATATGAGTCATGCGAACGGACGCATCTTGAAAGATTAAGAGCCAATCCTCGTTACATGCTAGTAGTATTTAAACTATCTCGCAGATTACGATTTCGAAGTTTCCTCTTAATACCTTCTGAAAACACGACTGAAAAAATTTCCATCGCTCTAGTCAAAATGATAAGTGGGGGATATCGTGTTTAACGGGTAGAAAATTGGGATCAGAAAACTTTTTCACTTAACTAAACGATTAACATTTGAAATTTAACCAAACATTAGGTATGATTCAGAGAACTGGCGAGGTAAAGTAACAGCAAAAATGTAAATCGTCCCCAAAAGGCATTATGCAAAACAGTAGAACTAAACTTACTTTATGTGAAGTCCGCTGTAAAGATAGATCAACCCCGGAGGACTTATATTTCCAATGAAACCGCTAAAAACTATGTATTCTTGCATCATCCGATTGGGAAGAATTATGACAGTTCGGATAAATAGCTCTTGTAAAACGGATAATTAATCCTAACTCGAAAGAAGAGTACCAATCAATCTGATCGCTATTAAATTACATTTTAGTATCCCTTCGTCATTAGAACTTTATATTTTACAACGGAATTTCTTCAGTCATTCAAAAGGCTAATATTCTTTATATTATCAACAATATTTTTTTTTAATAATTTTATTTTTATTATAAATAAGTCTTTTATGCTAAACTGTGCCTGCCACTGAGTTTTTTTTGTAAAAGTTAAATGATTTATTGACCATTTTAGTGTGAAGTGAGCATGACTATTAAAACAAGTCAGTGGTAATTGAGGTTGAACAAAGTCCAGTTGAATACCTTGTACCGATTTTTTGTCTGTGAAGTCCAAACTACCTTTCGAGTTTAGCACGTAATTAAAAGTAATTTTATTAATAAATTAAACACTTAAATACCACCGATATGAACATTTGCACAAGTAACTGAGCCATTTAATATATATGAACGTTTTAATAACAACTTCAAGCTTTATCATGCTAAAATCGTGAAATTTCTTACCATCTGCTCGTATGTTGGTTGGTGGAAGGAGAATCCATTTGAAGTGGTTGACCAACCGTCTAAAAGTAATTAAGTGTTCACTGAATTCACTCAGAAAACAGCCGACAAACCCTGAACTTAAAATATTAAGGCATGAGGTAGCGGACTTTATTCAGAAGATTGAAAGCGTAAAACCTAAATCCAAAGATCACATTTCAGGGGACTTTATCTTTTACTTCTGCTTTGTCCTTTTCTCTTAACCCATATTGGACCGCTTTACTCCGTTCAAATGCTTTTCCGAGATAAATAATTATAATCGTTTGCCATGTCGTAGGAAATAAACAAAACGGAAATAATTGAGAAAGAGAAGTAAATTAACTAAAATTTGTGAAGGAGAAGTTTTGTGAATCTCGCAATTCTGCTCTATTGGAGACTGAATTCACCTGGAATCCACTGAAAAATAATAATAATATTATTATTACTCTCTGTAATGCAAAAAGTTACATTTTTTTCATCGGGGGAAAACAACTGAAATCAGTTAGTTGTATATCCTGCAGATGATAGAGGGGAAGAGATCGGAAAGGCTTTGAGAGTTCAGTCAAATCATGAGAGTCTTACTGATTGTCAGATTCGAGGTGTAAAATACTTAATTAACGGGTAGTTCATGTTCCAAAATTTAAATATGGTATTTTCATTCGTCACCTGGATTACTAAGCAGATTCTTGTCTACGATATCCTATTTATATCAACCCTTTTTTATTTTGAACGTTGATCTTGCTTCTACAATTCATGTATTTTCTTTCAAGGATTGGGAAAGTAGTATGATATTAAGAAACTCGGATAATATTTATAATAGCAAAGCTGAGATCGATTGCTTTTCAATTCTTGGTTATGAATTCCGATAATTCAAAGCACTAAATTTGAAACATCTATATTTGGTTGTTAAGAGTTATTGAAACTGTGCTCCTGAGACCACACTACTCTAACTGTTATAACTATAAATAGCTCAGATCAGTTAAGATCAGTGAAGTGTCTCCGTAACGTCACATTCAAATCTGCACTCTAGCAAAAGCATGAATAGCAATATCTAACAGCATCGCACTATTTGGAGCTGACCAATGCTAGACATTCCTGTTTGGTAAGTGCATACATAATCCGCTTCAGTCACCTTGGTCACTTTACTTCCTAAACCCTGAGGTGTCCATTCTGTCTTAACATCAAACGGGTGCAAATGTCAAGTACACCGCAGGGGCTCGAGCTGAATGCATGAGTTGAACTAAAGAATACAAATCTTTCTAAATCTAACGCTTTGAATAGACATCCGACATTCTGAGCTCTTTTTATTCGACAGTTAAATTTTAAGTTGAAATAACATCGTGGACAAGATAATGTCCCCAAAAACCATAACAATCAAAAATTCTATTCAAGTGTTTTTGTTATAGTTTGCATTTCAGCTTTCGAAGGCACATTACCATCAAGAAAGCTAACTTTTCCCTCACTTTATGTTTCACAAAGCGGTCTAGAGTATGTACGGCATTAATTGAGGGCAAACATCTGGGTTTATGTGAACTTTAATACCAAACTTTTCTCCATAGCTTAAGATTGAATATATGCTTTAATTTTCAAATTTACAAGGGGAAAACTTTTGAATAGTCATTTCATCTGCAATTTTTTAGATGAGATGCATTTTGTCCCTGACTATCTGATATGTGCTAAGAATGCGTCTGTTGGAAGAAACATATACCGGGCAGATTATGACGTAGAACTAGACTTTGGTTGATGCTCCCTTATAACTATCTTCCATCATTTCGACTATCTATCAACAAGTGAAAGTGAAGTTGACAATTCACGAGAATTCAAACTCGTTTTGCACCTCATATCAGTTAAGCAGCGCAAACACAAACATTAACGTGATTTCATGAATTTGAAATGTCATCAAATTTGGCATAAGAGTTTAAGTGAGGGCAGAATCTGATTTACCTACAGAAAATTTCACATGCTTCTTAGACTTCAAAAGACAACAGAATAACTGACGTAAACCGACTTCAGATTAATGCAGATATGATTTTGTTCACAAGGACACAATCGGATAGATTATGATTCGAATGTATGTGGGGAAGGTTGTTTTAAATACACAGAAGAAATGGCGCTCTGCTGGTGAAAAGCACCAATGGAGAAGGAATGCTGAAAGGGGGGCAAGATGGAAGATTAGAGGGGAACCAGATTTAGGGTCCAGCAACGTTCAGGACGTCGTTCATTTGATCCCTTTCTCTTTGGAGGTTTTCATTCTCCTTTCGTTGGCTTGTAATTTGTTCTACAAAGCGAAAAGTTGAGGTTTGAATTGAAAAAATCAGTCGACATCTAGCTCTCTAAACTTTCGATTGTGTTTCTTCGGCTTCACTGCCCCATTCCCTCAGTATATTTTAGACCAAAAGTCACACGTCCCTCTGCTTAAATATACTCTTTTTACTATCTCTAAATAATTGGATTAAATCAATTCTGACAAATATATTTCCTCAGCAGTTATGCACCTTATTTAAAAAGGAACTTTAAAGCGCTTTAAGTAGATATTTCTTAACTAAAGCGATTTTTATTGAAAAGACTATGAACTGAGCCGGAACTGCCATTTGTCTAAACCTGTGAAAATGTTTCATAACTGGACTCTCTCAAAGTTGCAAATACCCAAAGGAGTAGTTCTTCTACTTCAAAATCTAACTGCATACATCACTTTGAACCATATAAAGAGTTTGGCAAATAAATCTTCATGCTATTTTTATCAAGCACAGCAACACGGAACTTACCTGCTTTACTGCGAGTTATCAAAGTGTCATCAGAAATACAAGAATAAGAATGCTTCTCAATAGTTTATTCATATATTGATCAGTGTACAGTATGAAATAAGAAATAGGGTGATAGTGAAAACTACTGCGCAAAAATCATTCAAATTCATTGAATAACCCAGGTTTTCTCACGAAATTTTCTCTAATATACGAGTTGATTGAGAAGTAAAGAAGTAAATCTTTATTTTAAAATTAAAGTAATATATTCAAAAGCATGAGATGTACGTCCAATACATAAAGTTCCTTTTAAAATTCGAATTATACAAAGGCATTCTACAATATAGCTTTATAAACCATCAGGAAATCCAATACGGAATCTGGTTCATGAAGTCTATAGCCTGCTCATGATAACGGGTTTAGCAGATCAGGTTCAGGTCAACTATTCAGCATTTTAATTATCTCCAGTAATTCAACCATAGATACCAATGAAAATACCCCTCCATTCTCTTTAATAAGTTTTCTGAACTCATAAAGCAGGTGCACCTGATAGAAATAGAGGAAAGAAAATTTACTTTTCGTTGATAACATCACGTGAAACTTCTCGCGGTTGAAGATATAAACCCCTCCTTTAATCTTTTTTATATAAGAGAATACTATCTTACTGATACTTTGAGTCAAACGAGATCCTTATGCCTATTTTCTGTGATGATCTAGGATGATTTCTTAAACATGCATAGCTTTAAATAGGAGACATCTGGAACCATGTCTGGCACGTCCTAACCAAAAACATGACTCTTTCAGTTAAAAAATCTCGATTTCCAAGCCCCAAAGATCGTATCCACCGAAAACCAGAAAGCCACCATCCACATTAAAAGAATGGTTGTATTCAATCAGGATTTTTCGACTTCCCGTTTGATTGAACACTTATTCTCTATGTTTCATTTTGACAATATGTCTTATTAAGGGCGGCATATGTGAGAATATTACGACCTTGATGACATGAAATGAGCACCAGCAAATTAGTGTGCGCAATGTTAACTCTGGAAGGTGGTGAACCAATGAAGCTGTGCCATCTTCATTTGTCAATAATTCCATTAAACTGATTAGAGCCAACACTTGAGGTTAATTAGATCTTTGTTTTGTGTTAATTACAACGAAAATTGAATGTTTGGTAAAAAGTTAGTAAAGAAATACTCAATTTGGCAGAGAATGAAATAAATATGAGTAAACGTCGACATTTTTACATAGCAAAACTATTGTCATTTTTAAAATTTGCGGTAATAAAAACGAAAAATATTCTGGATTGACCGTCCAAATTATAAGCATACTAAATAAAAAATATTGTGTAAAATATAACGGATTAAAGTTTCTGAAAAGTGTACTCTTTGTGAATATGGGAATTTAATATTAAAAGGGAGATTATTTCAAGTAATGATACCGAAGACAAAATCTTATCGATCACTTTGGAGATAAAATAGTTAAAAATCTTAATGTGTAAAGTGTGCTCACAAATTCGATAAAATCACTTGAATTATTAAAAGTTATGACATAGAGATTGAAAAAACTTTAAATTTTTCAGCTTACGTTTGAGATTTTCTATGGATTTGGCGAAAGCATTTCCATTGCGTTCAGTGATTTCCGCGGCTCGGATAGCCTAAAAATTTCAAATTTAATATCAATGCTAATTTTGTAGGAATTTCATTACATGCCTTCATCCATGTGTGAGAAGAGAACAGCAGAACACATTTCTCTACAAGATTGTTACTGGAAATTCTCGTTCACTTGCAGCTCAGTAAATACACAAGATCGGCATTTAAGTTTAGGGTCTGATGAGAACCTTTCAGAGGGGTCACATGTTATTCTCAAGTGCATCCTAACCTCAGTCTGCTCAAATAAGGCGCAGTAAACGCTGGTGCAATCGATTCATAGTTCTTTTTCTGAGTACTCTAACAACACGCTTTTAGATGTGCACATGTCTTTTTATGCTACACGATGAAAAACTTTAGAAGATGTGAACGTTTGGTTAGATAGATATGCCGAGATAGTATTACAAACCCCTTAATTGCTACTACAAACCTTTCAGGTCAGCCGTGAACACTAATGATATGAAACAGAACTCAAACATCTGGGAGTCAAATTCAAATGTTTGAACTTTAGAATGCTGGATTTTTCAACGAACTCAATGTTCTTTAATTGAAAGATGAGGTATGACCCCCTTAACATCATTCTTCAGATCAGGCTATTCCAGATTCGCTCTCAATTCGGACAATTTCATAATTTATTCTCGATTACGATGCCTCCTTATAATTACAAATTAAAACATATTCCAATGCTACTGGTACTAATTATAATAATACAAATTTATTATAAATAGTGAATAGATAGGCATAAACAGCTTAGATTCTAGGCTTATGGAACATGTACTTTTAAAGCACTTTCTTCCATGTGTGAAAGTACTGTAAAAGTTCAGAGTCCGAATAGCGAATGTCCTTTCAGAAGATTCTTAGACCTTACTCAAACAGATAAAATGTTTTAATCATTAAATACTATAAAATGTTGTTTTAATGTACAATTTAAACATGGTTTAATAAATTATTTACCTTAAATTGGAAAACGGCAAATATAAAAAATGTGAAATCCAAACATACAAAAATAGTAAATAGTATTAAAAATTTATCTATAATTGCTACATTTAAATTTACATCGTCTAGTTTCCTCTGTAACTCTGCGACTTGATCCATTAAGTCTGTACCGTTCTGAAAAAGGAATAAAAGCATTTTACAGATAATTAATACTAATGTGGGTTTTATTAGAAACGTTTAATGAGTGAGAGAGAAAGCAATAAAATCTGTAAAGGTAATTATGAAAAGCATGACAGTTGAATTAATGATTGAAGAAATACAGCCTTAATCATATCATTAAAGGAGTTTCTATGAGAGAAATTATGATAAATTTACAGATTTAATCATCTTCAGAGGATGAACACTTAGAAGAAAAAAAGAAATAAGCATTAGCGTAAGCACATGTGAAGGAATATTTGGCATCATCTTTAATACACGCATAAAGCAGATGTTTCATTCACTTACGATGACAGATCAGTCGTCTCACGTCATATTACTGCTAAGAAGGCTAGCACCTTGATGGCTTACAGATATTATTGAATAGCAATAATTCTATGGAAGTAAGTGCCAGTTCCAGGTACGTAATTATATGAAAACTCTCGCAAAATAATTTGAGTGAGTAAATGCTTCACTAATTCAGCTAACAAAACAATACATAATACTACAAATTTAAATGACCTTTTAAATATTTGTTTCATGTAAACTTAATATTTTCATACTATACTAAATGTAAATAATTTCACACAGTTTTAAATTTAGCGGTGCCATTTGACTCATAGTGATTAATGTGCAGTTAGGGAGAGTGGTTAAAAGGCATACTGGTGAAGACAAACAAACCTCTAAATCTTTTGACCTTAGCACTTCAACTTGTGAATTGGCATCGTTAAAGCCCTGCTCCAAGCGCAAGGCTTCACTAAATGTGAAAACGCAGAGGAAATGAATAGATTTTGGAATGTACACATTATGATGGTAATAAGGCGACAGGAAACATACGCCTCTTTTTCAACTGCCCTTCGTTCCATTCTATCTCGACTTTGTTCCATGTGTAATAGGCGTTTTCTAACTTCCTCATACATCATATCATTTTTGTTTGCCAATTCTCGTGCCTCTTTCAGTTCGTCAAGAAGTTTATCTTGCCGATCGTATGCATCGTTTAGACCTTCTAAGGACCTGGAATAGATTTACAATTTAGGATATGAGAATAATAGGTTTAGCTTACTCGTAAGCACTAGGAAAATCCGCCTGAAGTTTACGAATCTTGTCCAACTTGACTTTCTCTTGTTGTTCGGTTTTCTTAATCCTCTCCATAAGGAGAGTCTCTCGATGCTTTAATGAGAGTTTAGACTGCTCTAGCTTTTGAAATATGATGGTGAGAAAAGTTTAACTATAGATACAAACTTCATAGTTTTCATTTTGAGCCTGCTTGATCTCAGCGTCGATTTTTTCAATATCTGCTTGGAGGTTAGTTTGTTGTACTCTCAGTTCCTGAATGGCCCCACGGACTCCAGCCATTGTGCTTTAAAAGACTTTCGTTGATAAAATGCAGATTACTAAATGCAAAAGAACGACAAGATTCCAAATTATTATTTAAATAAAATCATAAACTCTTAAGTGTTAAAAATCAATAAAGGATACATTTTATTAAACCAGAAGTGTTTAAAACCCTGCCATTATGGAATAGAGACGATTTCTTAATCAAATGAGCATATAAATAGCAATATATAATTAATGTGTGAAAATCAACCATCTTCTCAATAAATTTAAAGAAATATAAAGTTATAACAATTTTAATTTGATTTATCAATTGCTCGAATTTTGACGACCTTAATAAATGTACATCATAAAAATACGTACCACAATAGTCTCCTACAAATAAAAAACCAATACTAAACAAGGTTGAAATGGCGCTAATTCAGCGACCTTTCTAAATTGACTAATAAAACAAATTTAAAAAATTAATACAATTTAGCATTAAAGTGCAAAATCTATGCATGAATCTTTATAATAATAAAAAATATATTGTTTTTTCACAAAAAATGCTTTTTTCCTTTTCAACTTCCGCCATGCATCGTGTGTTGTTTTTACAACTCGATGGGACTCAGCTATGAATCAAATACGGGTAAGATATTTGCATCATTATTAACTTTATATCGACTTTAAGATTAATATTTTGATCATCAGCTTTTCTCTACTAATTACAGATATATTTATGTACCAAGAATCGTTCCGATTAAATCTAATGTTATTATTGTCCGCAGTAATAAAAAAATATTTTCAATTTTTAATTGTGGAAAGTAACTGACATTCAATAACAGTAAGTCCAACAAATAATAAAGAGGAGGGGGTCAAAGGAAGACAAAGATCAACGTCAAGATATTGAATAATCTAACTTAATTTTTTGGACTTGGGTTGTACAATGTTTGCCAAGTAAGCAATTCGCCTTCCAAAATTCAAATTTCACGAATCGTCCCTTGGATTGCAGCAAATGCTTGTCTACGATATTCAGTGTCTATTGACCGATGTTATTTAATCAGGAAGGGATTGTTTTGCTGAATCATCCCACTTTTTCCAATGGTTGAGAAGGCCAGTGAACTTTTTCCTCAGCTTATAGTTTTAATATAACAGAGGTAAGATAGAATTTTTAAGCTAGCAGATCTTCGTAAACTGTGTTCACTCAAGATTAACTAATTCAACGTGAACTAATGCGCTATAATGTAATGGTATTTAAATAATCATATTCCTATAGCCAGCAGATGTCTATCAACACCTGGCGATTATAAGTGATTGACTGGCGATAAGATCTCCACTACGGTGTCCACAGGTGGTCCCGTTGTGCTTGTGTGTTTGCACATAGGTACTTAAACGGATGTCGATCATCACGTCGAGACACCGACAACGAGACATGACTGACGTCTAACAAAGAAATATTTCGTATATAAACCTAATTTACTAATTAATAAACCGGGGTGGCTTACCCGCTACCTCCGAACCGATCTGGCGACATGAGCGACTTGACTTATTCCTTCTAATCGGTTGATGTGGCTCCAATAGATCCGTCTTCAAGTTATTACACATATAATTGCTGCTTTCAAGAGAATTGACCGCTAAATATACCTTGGACACCCAATAAAAACTGAATTCATATATTTTTTTCTCCTAAATATATAACCTGTTTAAATCAAATTCATATAAACGAATGTATATAACTAAATTACATATGACACTTAAGTGAGCTAAGTTGCACAGTTCGTAAACGGTTTTATTACGAGTTTCTTTAGTCATAGTTAAGTCAATTTCCATGAATAGTTCTTTTATCACTCTATCGCTATCAGCTGCTTAAATACCTGCAGACTTGAATGTTAACCTTACGTCCTTTCAATTAACGAGGATAGTTATTTTCGATTAATGATCAGTACTGGCTGCATCCGATTGTTCCTGTGTACATCTTACTTAATGCAACTCCTTTATTTTCTCTAAAATGATAATAGATCGTTATTGGAGCATAATCCATATATAATGTCTCCAATACATCATTCATTTTGTAAGGTTCGGGATTCCTTTAACACCCAGAGGCTGACTTTGCTGCTTAACACCTTTATAATTCGCTCTAATGCTGTTGAAGTATCCCTCCCTCCCCCTTCGTCCCAAAAAAGCTCTTAATATTTTGAATAACATTAATTTAACCGGTTTTGGAGCAGAGAAAGTCATGTTTACGTATTCGCGTTTACTTGAACTGTTTTCAAAATATTTCATATTGGAGATTGTTAACTACTGATTTGTGTTCATCACCTTCGCGATAATAGAAAATTCCGCCTGTGACAATATCACGTGCTCCTGTCGCAAGACTACTAGTGCACACACGCAACTTCCAAGCCCCCCTCGTAACCCATAATATTCTCTCGAGTTTCTATTGTCGTGGCTCAATATAATTTGGCTTATTCTCAACTCTTGGCCTTCTCATTTAAAACTGTGGTTGTTTGTTGTTTGTGAAAGCCCTTTTACATCAGCTGTAGCGCTGTTAATGCTGACTTCCTAAAATATTAAAATAATGTCTTAGACGTAATCGGGGATCGTAGAACTTCATAATGGCTGCTAGTGATCCTAATCGAATACTTTCGTTGCACCTGAGAGAAACCCGCATTCTTCATCTCCATGCCCTGGACCATCGGTTGTTAGATTCTCACACTCACACTTAGATTTATAAGATCATCCACGGAGAAGCCGTCGGTGACTAATCAGGCAACCAATCATTTAGCACGTTTTATTTTGTTAATAGAAAACCGTTGTTTGAGCTATCTTCTTTTTTCCTTTTTCTTGAGTCTGAGTAGATGTACCTTTAATAAAAGCAACCGAGAAGTTATAAAAGTTTTCTCAAATTAAGCAAATGTACGGAGTAACAATTACCTAACTGAACTGGTCAGTGGTTAGCAGTTTTTCTACATCCAGGGTATGGTTAGTAAATTTTCGTCTAAAGCACATCCCTTGTAAAAAATGGAACTACCGAAGTTATCAAACCAAACACACATCACATCTATCAATTTTATTGCGAAAAAAAGAAGTAGGAAGAGCACAAGCACATAGCAATTTGGAAAACCACAAGGAATATACATAAAGGGAAAAGTCATTTTGGATGAGGAGAGGTAAGATAAAGGAGGAAGAGGGGGAGAGGAAAGGATCGACTAGAGTTATTATCAATCACAAATCAATCGCAAATTTGCTATCTGATCACGGCAGATTACCAGAATGCGCACCTAAAAGAACGGAAATTTATTTTCTCACAATACCACAGTCTGACTACAGGAAGCTAAAAGGAACTTTACTTACCAACCAATGTACATTTGGCTAACATTTCTAGTAGATGTTGCTTCACGAATAAGGTCATCCACTTGTTGTCGAACAGTTGTCTGACATCCGTTCTCATTTCCATCCAACTTTCGACGAATTCTGCTTAGAACATCACGAGCTCTAGCATTGCCCATTCCACCAGACTGCATGTCATCGTACATCTCTGTTTCTGATGGTGGTTTAGCAGAAAAAATGAAGTTCTGCATTCCAACACGATCACAAATGATAGCACCAGTCTCTGTTTGACGTCGCATTCCTTTAGCTAAAGGAAAAGAAGAAATAAATACGTTCAATTTCGTATAATGGAATAAATTAGCAGCAGAGCAACTGTTACAGAAATAGCTAACACATCAGTTAAAAACTAGGATGAGGACATGTAAATGGCAGCACACAGATTCAAAGCGCTTCCTTCAGGACAAGTGAATATGAGAAATCTTCAGTACATATGAAAGCGGGCTAACTATTTGGCTTCTCAAACACCTGATACTTTTCTTTTCGGCTGAGCTTAGACCTTCAATTTTGTTAAATGATTTTCTGAGCAGAAATAATACATTTCTCAAACTAGAATATAACAATTTGGAATGTGAACTCGCAACTTAGGAGCAGAAACCCATCCTTTAAAAGGAATGTATGAAAATAACATTTTCTGACTAAGGTAAAACCACAAAATTCTACTATACTACGGTCAAAATGGCCAGTTCTTCGTTGCGTACACAGTCACTTGCAAAGATCTATTGATACACTTCCATTCGTCGATAAACAGGAGCAGGCATTTAAGTTTCTCATTAAGAGGTCCCAGATAAGCGTTGAAAGTACATTGCTTCATTTGACTGAGGAACCAGCAGTTTTAGTCAGTTGAGCGCAAGTTTTTTTGAGCAATAAGCTGAGGGAAAGAATACTGACTAATACTAATATTAATTCCATAGCCTGTTAAAGAGAAGCACTTTTCAACATTTGTTTTGAGTAGATGATTAGGACTTCTAAGCCAACCTAATGCAAAACTTGCATTTATCTACTTTAGTCAGGATGTTAAACCATTCAGTTCATTATATTACTGAGCCTGTGGCTTCTATCATTCTATACGTACACGTTGACCACTACATCGCCGGGGCACCAAAAAGTAGAATGAATAATCAATCAACCAAACCCCTAGTCGACCGGCTTTCAATATGAACAGTGAACAGTTTCAATAACTAACAACCCCCTCAGATGTTTCTTTATGTCGAAAATTGCAGCAGATAATAAACAGTAAATAGACCACCTACCAGTCTCATAGCAACCAAGCCATGGGCCATTGCAAAGATGGTGTCTCCAGGGGTTAATGTGTCGACAATCCCTGAGTGATAGACTGCTAGGGTAGTTAGGATCTGTAAACACATAGGGAATAGCAGAATTAGTGGGATTCCTTCCACCAGCAGCAGCTTGTTGCTGGGATGTTGCTCTAGCGGATTGTTGTTGGGAATGTCTACCAGCAACAGCTTCTGGAAGCACCTGCTGACCTGAAACGAATTTGCCCCCACCGTTCGGTTGCTGTTGTTGACCTTGTCCTTGCTGTTGCAAGACTATTGAACCAGGAGCTTGTCCGTTTCCTGCTAGAGTGGGTTTCTTAGTATCAAGGAGAACCCACTGCAAGAGTGGATCATGAATAAAGGCTTCGAGAACAGCAAGGAGACTGTCTCGGTTTGTGCGCATGAGTTGCATGACGGTCTCACAGGTGTGACGATAGGTACCGTCAATACCGGTTACCTCCATGGCGGCAACTAGCATGCGGGTCAGACGGAAGGGGACTTTCTCGGGGTACTTTTCACGCATCATGGCCACTTCGAAACAGTCACCGAAATCGATGTGGATTATCTTTCCAGTTTCACGACAAAGCATGAGATTTGAAGGATGTCTAAAACATGAATAATAACAAACCTGCTACATAGCATTAATGTGATCATTATCTTTTAAATTTGAAAAAATAATATTGGAATAAAATTAAAAGTCTAGTTATTCACTTATCATCTACCGCTAAGTATAACTAATAGTAACACCGACTCTATCTGAACAAAATTTATTTCAAAATATACGTTTACAATAAGATGCCTCCAGTCAGTTATAGAGAAAATTCTAATCATCGGTTGTGTTGGTATTCTAACTTATTTTACCACATTTTAAAGCATACTACATTATTCAGACACCCAGATACCGACTGTAGTTGTGAGATGTTTAAGGAGCAAAAACACAGAAAATTGCCTCAAACCCCAAAGTTTAGATCAATTTAAGTTTAAAGGAAACTCAAGACAAGATTCTGCAAATAGGAAATTATAAGAGGCCTTATGATTTTCTCGTTTGCATATATGGTGACCCAATTTTTTTGTCACGTGAACTACTCGGATTTGTGCGCTCAATCTCGATGAACCATAACAGTGTACTCTGTTCCCATAATTACATTGATTTCCACGCTTGTCATAAATTCTAGGATACTTTGGAGTAATGAGTATTTTATTCACTTGTAATTTGAATTATTTATAAGCATGCCATTCGCTTAGATTTACACAGTATTCGGCAGAACGTAGTCTTAATACTAAGATTTGCTTTCTCTATTATAATAATTAGACTTCCTTCATTTATTTTTAACTGATCCCAAGCGAATGGTTAAAAGGGGACTTTGTGACTAAATTTATGGAGAATAAGAGACTCTTATGTTCTTTAAATTATATAATTATAAGCATTAAGTAGGGATAATGAGCCACAGTGATTATCTACATCTCTTGTTCAAGACTACTTTCATTTCTACGAATTTCCTTAATAGGAGTAAGCAAGCGTATCGCAAATTCAATAGTCATTTATCAAGAGAGTTGCCGTTTTCTATGGAATAAATAGTTAAGAATAACTAACCGATCACCCAGGCCAAGAATATAACCGACCATTGACATGACAGCAAGAGAGCGAATAAAGGTCGTTCGACGCTCAAACCATACCTAAAAGCATAAATTTTCATATTAAGCACTGGTAGACAGTTTGAAATGAAATAATGAAGCCCTTAAGCGAAACGTACTTCAGAGTTGTGACTCTTATACCACAGTATATTTGCTAGATCCCTGCCATTTGAGACTCTGAGACCAGCCTCAAACACCTCTGTCTTTTGACTAAGGTTGAGTCGATCGAAATCGGGGGCCAGATGGAGCATTTCACGGTGCTCTTGATTTAAAGTGATATCAGTCTTGTCACGGTACTCACGAATCAAACTATGCATGGTGTCACTGTTTGGCACCCAACCAATGAGACCAGTGTTGGTGGACAATGGGATGACTGAGAACCGTTCGATCCTGTGAAATAAAAGGAGAAAAAGGAATCATAAAAATAAGAACCACGAACATCTGCGGGTCATTTTTTCTAATCCCTAATCTTCAGAGTGAAATCGACTACGCATGAGGCATTAGACAGAAAATGTGAAGAGTGCATAATGGATAGCTTACGTGAGATTTCTACGAAGTGTATCTGGATGAGACATGAGAAGGGTGTTAATGAGACCGAAGAACTGCATGACACGTTCATCCTGGCGAGTATCCTCATGGCCCTTCAACAGGAAGACGTAAGATTTGCCATTGGACCCTGAAAGATACAAAAAATCAGGATGGTTTTAGAGTACTAAGCAATAAATATGACACAGTTTTCCAGTAAGAGGTTTCGGGGACTGGATATATATTATTATTCCAGAGTTAGATAACAAGAATGTCACAAATCATCAGTGATAAATCAATCGAAAAAAAATCAATCAATATTAACGTCCTCTCAATCGAGTCTGGTCATATCGAAATCAGAAAGCAAACATCCTTAATGGAGGAATTCACATTCTATAGATCATTTTCAAACGTGAAATAAATCGGTGAATTTGATCACTAGATGCAGATTTGCAAGTATCATAAAAGTTTATAACAAACACACTATGATGGAGAAAGGAATCAGAATAAAGTACTGACAGATCCTAAAAATTACAACGAATACAGTCTTGTAGATAAGGCGACAAACTGAACCATAACCATCAACTTTGCATTCTTAATCAACGCATATACTTGACTTTACTGAAGGATTATCGCTACAATACAGCATAAGTTCGAGATCGTATCTAGGATACGATTTGGGCAAAAGATACACAGCTTTCACGGGTTTACATGAGGTCTACGAGAATCAATGACTACCTTTTTTCTTCATATTCATTTCCCGTTTTAGTTGTACAATTACGCTCAAATTTATGGGAATATTAATTTTTAAATTCATAGAGCAGCCTTAAATTTATACAAGAGAGCAGACATCTGGTAACGTAGATATTAGAATATTGGTTGCATTGCCAATTCCTTCTTTACAAGCTTTTATCCAACGAGGTTTTCAAACTAGAAGAATTCGAGTAGGATTTAGTTTCTATGATTGAGACGAGTATTTTTAACATACTTTACTGATAATCATCCATTATTCTCAATGAAACAGTGGATGATGGTATAAAACATTTTATTCACCTATTGATACACAATCTTATTTATCGAGAATTAATGAAAGACTCAGCACCCGCGTGGATGTTTTGTCTTCATAAGCGCATTATGGCGTGGGATCAAGCGATGATAATTTGGTGCGGGGAGGCTTAAGACTCAAAAAATAGACACAGAGTCCCTTGGACATCAGCAAAAAATTTCGCAGTGGATTCTATGCTTACATAACTCACGAAAGATTTTCAATGACTTTTCACTTTACAGTAAAATTTACCTTGCATAAGCCTCAATCAATCTGAAATGCCTAATATAAAGAAAGTGGTTAAACTCACCAAGCATTGTACACTTCCGAGGATGTTGCTTGGATGTCATCACCATAAGGCAATTCTTCACACCTCCCAAATGCACTAACGGTAGGTGCGGTTTGTAGGTTCCAGGCACAGCCAGTGACCAATCCCTTCCATAACTAAGCAGTCTAGGTGACGCGCAAGACAAATCCAAGGAGGTAAGATTCGAAACACGTTTCGAAAGCTACAGGAAAGAATTACAAGACAAAGATAATGAAAGGTAGTTTTTACAATCTGCAAGCTCGATATCCCGGTTTTTCAAGGTAAAGATGAAGGGGAGAACATACATAATTCAGTTAGGCACAAAATGAACTAATTACGACCATGAAGTATACAAATGGCGCAATAATATAGGTATGAGAGAAATATACCAGACATCAACAATAAAAACATTACTATCTCAGGGAGAAATGTTTAATAAAACACCCTCACATTAAAATAAATCTTCTCCTATGTCAGTAACTTATTAACTGCATATACCCGGATACTTACCGTTCGATAGAGGGTGTAGTATCCATCCCAAGCTTGTTGCAAGTCGGCACCCATACCCTGACTTTCAAATCGTTCACAGTAAATTCGTGAATTGTTGAGCTCCTTACCAAACTCCTGCAAGAAAGCAGCCTCGTTGGGCGTCTCAGAACCGCGTTCCATAACCTGATGTAGGGGATACATCAGTCGGAACATTTTGCTGGTGTCCTTCTCACCGAAGTATACTCGGCTAGCGTCCTCTAGACATTCGAACCACATTTCCATCCAGGAAACTGATAAACGGATCAATTCTTCATTGAGCTGAAGGAATAAGACAAAATCGTGAATAAGACTAATAGCTAGTTTAATGTTCTACTAGCTCAAAAATTTTCATAATAATATCTTTTTGAGATGTGATTTTTGCAAGCTTTGCTTTGAAACACTTGACTATATTCGATTGTATTCAAATATAACTGCAAAAGCCCATTTCAAGAAAGCTTTTTCCATCACTTATTTAGAGTGGAGGGGTAATATATAAGAAACCTCCTAATGAGGAACTAAGACTGCCACTGCCTCACTTTATTAGCCCGATACAACCTGAGCGGTTGGCTGTTACACTCACATAGCACCTAACTTTGCAGTGCATAGGAATCAATATATGGTCAAGTAAGGAATGGATGCCGTTGGACTAGATGGTGAGCTTATTCAAAACAATCATATTATTAAGCATTAGCGAAAAAATACTTTTGAACTCTAATATAGACAACTGAACATTGTCGAACATTGGTCCAGCCTTTGGAGGATTACAAATCAGGATTATCATCCCTGAATCAAACTTAAATTAAATATATTCTTTCTCAACATAAAAATTTTTTCATTTGCATGCGTTATAAACGATTTTAAAAACGTCAGCCAACAGGTCTCAGTGATTAACTTACTAGACTACAAAATCAAGGATCACAGGTTCGATGCCTGTTGGTGTGTACCTGGTGAGGGTAATCAAAATGGTAAATCCCGGATAAAAGATAACGGATTTCGAATTTCTTGCTAAGGAGGTCCTATGATGTTACCGTCTGCCCAAGATGAGTGTTGGAAAACGCCTTTCTTAAAGGGCTGTGGAGTAATTTAACCGGAGACTAAGGAATACTTAAACTACAAGAAATACTACCAGCATTAAATCTTTAAGGGGAGACCTGGGATAAAGACTGACCATGAGAGACAGCTGTCACCAAATATACACATGCATATATTCCTGAGACTATAAGTCAATACACTAAAGCGGCTTGCCAACTATTTCTTAACTATTCAACTTATGCAAGTGACTCGAATTAATCATCTGCTGAGGTCATACCATGAACCAACAGGGATAATATTTATTTATTTGCGAATTTGATAAGTAAATTTACCAGGAAGGCCTCATACACCAGACGTGGACTATGTTCTTCCATGAAGTAGAGAATCTTCGTTGCATAGTACCGTCTTCTATCAGATCCACCGGACTTAAACGCCAGTACAAGGTTATTGACTACAGCCTGTGGATATTGGCGACTAACTCCGATAATTAGATCCACAATGATACTGGCCACATGTTCATAAGGCGTGTCAATTCGTGCAAGGAGTTGCTGAAGTACAGGCAACCAATTCTGAAGACGAATCTTGGTCAATCCATCACGAACTACCGATTGGATTTCAGCGAAGTGGCCGAATTGGAAGAGTTGGTTGATCAGCCGGAGAATATCCTATTGAGGAGATTAGAGCGTAGTGACTAGCATCGAGTTCTCAACAAATATCTAAGGGAAGACTTTTGAAGACTTACTTGAAGATTATTATCAGTTGAGATACTGATGGAATTAATGTAACCACGAACTGAAGGAGCTGCCAGTTGTTCAATACCTTTTTGAAGAAGAATTCGTCTTTGATTTATAGCAGCTAGACTTTCATTGAATGTGGTCTTTTCAGAAACACTGTCTGAGGCCATCATCTAAATTAAAGAAACACAGCAGACACGGTAAATGTTGACATATTATGATTTGATTTACGGACTTAATTCCACTTCCACAATGAGTTTATGTTCGGAAATATAAATAATTTGTTAGTTAGCAAAATAAGAGAAATGGCATATACAGCGCATAATTAATTCGATGAGTTCCTTATAACAAAAAAGGCTTGAAAAAAGAAAAGAATGCGCGTTCATGGCTAGCTCTACCACTAAAACCGCAATACCAAAACCCGATTAAACAAGCCTTGGATGAGAGTAAGAGTTGTAAGAGATTAGATTACAAGTATATTTGTACTGGTATTGTTCACTTGAGATTTTCACTTAAAAGAAATATTTCAATGCCCACAAAATAATTATTTAAAGTATAAAAAAAGGGAAAAATGAAAAAAGGATACTTCGAAATATACTCACCTTAAGTAAGTAAGACTGATCCATTCAATCTTTAATAGTATTAAGTGTATTGTTAAATGAGGGTTACGCAACAATGAATACTCTCTAACTTGCTTTCAGATCGATTCCAGCTTAATTTGGAAAATACTTAGCTGGGAAATCGGTATAAAATGCTCAGATAATCACTGACAATATTCCCAATTTTATTCGGCATCCTAGAAACCCAATCTTCCAAATCAGACAAACATGACTCAAGGCCAAAGTCGGACTTATTAAGGACTCGTCGTTTCGTATCAGCTTTATTAATATGTGGGCCACTACCATGTCCGACATCTTGACATTCGGAATAATACTCATCGATATGGTGGCGAATTGACTTTCAAAAGTCAATTACATGACGGGACCTTTATTCTAATAAAGATTGACTATGCTTCTATCCTCTCTCTCGATCTAAGTCAAATGCGGTCTAGTAACATCTAGTGGGCACCGTGATCATAGCAGTAGACAGTAGGACCCTTACAATTACAATAGAACCCCACTCTCTTAAGATAGTTTAAACCGTTGCGTATTTTGTGAACTCAGTTTTGCATTCGATCTTAAATACAACTATAAAATGTTTACATTATGAGCGTAGATTTAGCATTACGTCAAAAATATTAAAATGAAATATAAGTAAAACACTTTAAAAAACTAAGGTAATTAATATTAACTTTATAATTTTGTTCAATTGGGTAGAAACCGAATCTTTTAAATCAGGTGAAATTTTAAACAAAGGAACTTACTAGAAAGAAGACATCTCATTTAATAACTCAAGGTAGATTAAGGCGTAGGTAGACGTACCTGCTTGATCTTGGCCTCCTTCTGATCCAGTTGTGCTTGTTCAGTGGCAAGACGAGTGGATAAGTCATAGTTGGCCATGGCCCACGCCTGCCAGGCGGCTCGACAGCCAGGTGAATGCTCTGTAGCCGTGCGGTAGCACTGAATCACAAAGTTATGCAAAGACACAATCTTGTCGTCTGTAAAACCTGCGCTAACGCCCGAATCGGAGAGGCCTGCTTGAAGTGCTGGATCATGCAAATCACCCTAAAGAGAAAGAGGTAATAGAATGAAAGAAGAATACAGAACCGATAAACCAGAGCCAGCTAGTTAGTATGACTTGGATTGAAGTTAAGATAAATGCAAACAAAAATGCGAATAACCCATACTTATACTGTTTCTAAAAACTTGAACGAATAACCACAAATCGGTCAGATCAGTATTCTCTACACTGTCTCGGTGCATTCTAGTGTTTGCGATAAGTTTCACGTAATCAACTCTTGATCACCTATGTATTCTGTTTCTCAACTGAGAAATAGTGAGTTCAGGGCATCTGACTCGATTAAACCGTAACTGTGGACAGCACAAAAGATAGTAAATTTCAGCGCAGTTCAATGAGATAACGTATCGGTCTAATTCCGCCTCAACATCTTCAACAAACAAAGCGGTTAGTCGCAGTGATCTAAGGTGAAAAAGGATGAGGTCAAACTTAAGAATAGCCAGTGAACATTACTATCATTAAATCCAATTATCTAGAACAGTAGTTTTTAAAATGAAAAAAGATGAAGTTAAAAATTGACAAAGGGAATAACCTAAAAAAATTCTACTGAAAAGTGAATCAGCAAATACTATGAGTTGAAAGGCAAATAAAAATATTAAGATCGAATCAAAAGCTACATTTCAGTACAAATACTAGAAATAAACAAAACTTCGGAGGTGAGAATAGCACCAATTCAAAAAATCCCTCATCCAGAATGGAAAGAAAGAAGTCACTGCGATAAAGCCCTGCTTATCAGAGATTATGAAAACTATTCATACAATAGGGCATCAAATTAATAGCCAAACATATAAATTATGTTACGTCTACTAGGGGAAAAGCTTTGTGGAATAAAGAGGGTGATAGCTAAGCTAAAACTCACGCTCGATTCCTTAAAAAAAATAACAGTAAGGTTTCAAATGCTATATCATAAAACAATTAATTACTAAAAGGTAAAAGTGAATATGGAGTTCATGGCGACCATAAGATTTTAATACACAATATCTCTAATACCTCAGTAACCATTAACACAATCCAGCCAATTTCTTTTTATTTGTAGTTAATTTATCGGCATTGATGAGTATATGATCAGAGCAGATAGAGTTCGAAGACAGTGCTTACCGATCGGATTGCAAGTGACACCATAGTGATTGGCCCCTATGGTCTCAACTACCCATAGTCATTTACAAGACGTGCCTAACTTCAATCGTGCTTGCCAATAATTATTAAGAATCGTCTTCCTCACATCTTTATGTCGCTACGGTTCGTTAGAATTAAGGTGATCACGAGTTTAGCCCTATCAATCACATTAGAAAAAATTCCATCAAGCAGATGCTTCACTAAGTATATCTTTACTACTTTTGATCAAATTCGAAACTGAACAAAAAATTGAGTATACTACTTACATTTTGTAGTGCATCCCCAGAAACATTACACTTCTTCAAGAGAGTTGAATCGACACTAGAAGCCTGATTTACTGCATGACCATCCGCAGATGAAGAATGAATGTACAAATCCGTGTACCAGTTCCCCAACCGACGGCTACATCTAAACAACACAGACAGACAAACAGAAGCAATAAACCAAATAATTCAACCCAAATCTCATGATTATTTAGAGGTAAACTTGCTTAGACATGAGTTTCTTCAGATCCTCGATATTCGTCGTCAACGAAGAGACCATTTCAGATTTGACCAGGCCCTGCTGACCCACCTCTTGACTAGCCTCCTCGAGCTTGTTGATACTGGAGCGCAGCATGGGTTCAATGACCTTGTCACGAAGAACTTGGAGCCGCGTGACAGCCTCCTGACGCATATTTAATGACCACAATAGTTTTGTGTAGGAGAAGACGATGGCAGGATCGGGAGATTCGATGACCTGGTTCCAGTCCGTGCTTGATGGGTCACTTGGAAGCATCCGATTTATAACTTGGAAACTCAAGCTCTAAATAAAATAGCACAGAGATGATAATCATCACGTTTGTTTATTGTTCCTAACAAGTATTATATATTACCAAATAGAACGCCACAAGGTCTCTAAGTTGAAAAATAATTTAAATCTAGTAATGCATAACGACGCCATTTTTAGTGATCTAATTTCAAGTATTTTCTAACAGTTATCTCAGTCAGAGAAAAGCAATGCCGCAGCAAATAAGGCAATGACACTTACAACAGATATCGATACTAATCAGTGCGAAAAATTATTCTAATCCCCGCTCTCTCCCCCCATAATTAAGTGCTGAACATGAGATCACTACTGTTACGAGGTGTTAGAGTATAACTCAGGTAGTTTGAGGTCGTCTTGTATCCAGGACCATAACCATAACAATGAGATGATATGTTATTTCAGATCCGGCTACTTCTCACAATCTCTCAATCTAACTAAACCCCAAACAATATCATTATAACAATGGCGATTTTAAGTATAATCAAAACAACATTGGTTTCTAGTTGTTTTTGTGATGAACTGAAATTTTACGATATTAGGATATCACATCACTTACAAGACGACCTGATCTTCTACACAGACCAGCATAACGCAGACAACTCTTGATATTCTCCTTAGGATCAAGTACAAGACGACGTAGCTGGATAATGCGTCCCCAATCCTCGACTACCGATTGGCATCCCATGAGTCTCTGATGCCAGGCATCTTGCAGTACCGCACGTCTTTCAGGAATCAGTTTGTATTGAATCACTTCCTCCACTTCAGAGAGCAACTGAGCGTCCACTAGGTCCTACGAAAAACAGATATATTCAAGAGTGATATATTTTCAAAAGGAGGAGGCAAGATTCAAATACGTACGGGGTAAGTACGTTGATAACCCTCAGTAGTAAGAGGAATGAGGTTAGCAGATAGGATTGAGCGAGCTTTGGCTACCTCATCTAAAGCTGCCGCGTAGTTGCCGTCATGTAGGGCAAGAAGAGCACGATAGAAACCACCCTCGTGGTCTGCTGGAGAGAACGCGGAAGTGTAGTGAGCTGCGCGGCACCAAGCACCAAGTGTGATGGCTGCACTGGCTGCTATTGGAGCTACTTGTTGACGGGCACCTTCATTCAAGTTATTCCAGCGTTCCCACGCCATGGTGTCCAGTTGTTTCCTACGTACGATCAAAGCAGAGTTGATAAATACCAATGAAGCACAGAAGAGTCAGGCCAGGTGACTCAATGACTGACTCAATGATTTTACAACTAAAAGTGACATCGTAAAGACATACCCTGGAGTATTAAGGAAATACATTCATCTACCTGTAAAATGAATCGTTTGATATATTACTTTAGGTCTTTCCGGGAAGTATCAATGGACATTCAGCTATCCCGGTTGTGCAAAATTGACTTCTTATACTAAGAAGGAACTGATTAAAATGACAATTAAGGGAACGATCTTATCTGAAGATTTCTAAAGGAAATCTTCAAGACGTCGATACTCTTGTCTAAAAACTAAAGAATTAATTTCACAAGTTGCTCCGGATATACTATCTTCTGATTGAATAAAATGAGAAAACTGAAGGGACGCCAATGCACATGTATCAGGGCCACCAAATCTGTGTTGTCCTTGGACGATTAAGTTACACCTTACCCCCCCGGGTGGTCTCTAGTATGCAGATGTACACAATTCTTTACATCTTAATAGTCAGACTGGACTGTAAGCCACCAAGCACGTCGCTATTGGAGAATTGGAAGTAGGCTAAGCAAGCAACCTAGCACCGAAGCGTGCACACCTGTATGCAGAACGTAGACCAATGGGAAGACAGTATGCAACGATATACTTTAAGAGTTAGTGACCAGTGGTGTACTCTTTATGCTAATTGGTGTAGCTTTCCATCTTACATGCTTTTATTCATCTTTATGACTTTCTATATTTACCTGCCTTATCTATATGATGGACCTTAGTAGAGATCTATTTCAAACTGCGCTTCCTACACTTTCGTTGTTCCGGGAATTGATTAATCTCCAAGGATCAATTGTATATAAACCTTCATTCCTACAAATAATCCGTTAAATGAATAGTTTTGGAAGTTTTATCTCTATAAATTATATTAGGTCTGAGTTAATTATATTTTAAGTTATTTCGTACTATTATTCCAAATGCGAGACAGGTCTACCGAAGAGATAATGTTACCTGAATTCGACCTTAAGAACTGCATAGTACAAGAAAAATCTGTAAAAGAATGTCAAAATGCATCTTTTTGTTCAATTTATATTCTTGACACGATCTTGAAATAAACGAACTTATTAGTATTAGTATTTATACAAGAAAACGTCAAAAGAGAGTACTTGATAAATGTAAAAAGAACATAGGTACTTTACTAAGGAAATGAATTAAATACCTGCCAGAACAATATCTCAAAAAGGGAAGTATTAAACTACTCAAACGGAATTTTAGCTCAACATAGATAATAGCTTCAAATAAATATAAGGAATGGTGTAGATATTACTTGTCCGCCATTAGAAAAATGTCACCAACGATCCGAGAAGGTCAAAAGTGGTTTAAAGTAATGAGTTCATTTAGTAATACTCTGATCAATATAATTAATTCTGACGAAATGATATAGCAAATTAATTAAAATAAACAATCAGGAGCTCTTACCAATCACCAAGAGCATGCAAACATCTCAAACGGCATAGAATTGGCTTGGTCTTATCCTTTATTCTCTCATCTTCCAACTTTCGATCACATAAAGCAATAGCACGATCCCAGTTGTGTAGCTTCTCGTACCACAACTCCTCATCGGTCTAATCAAAACATAAGAATTAAAGGTTAAAATCCATGATCAAATAACAATTCGCGATAAGAAAAACCTTACTAGTTTTGTTCGAGAGTCCTTCGTCGCATAGAGTAGAACACCATTAGAAGCTTCAGATAGCTGCAACTTATCATAGATTGCCAACAATGAAGCTAAAATTGCAGGACTCGGTTCCGATCGTTTATCCAACTCATCTAGAAATTCCAATTCCTTGTAACGCAAAGCTTTTGCGAAAGCCCGGTTCTTCATAGCTCTTTCAGCAAGTAGATTAAGTGACAGTGGAAGGTGAACACGAGGTGTCTTGCCAGAGAACTGGAAGGAAGAGAAAATATTCAGTGAATCACTCAGAAGTGTAAATCCTTTGGCCTTCTCAGAGCGGTGCTAAGCAAAAGCAGATACATGTCTTTTTTAACTGTTCGCGATAGCCCAGTTTAAGAATGAAATGAATGAAAGGGCAAGAAAAAAACAACAGCAAAAGACGCTCGAAACCCGTTGTGGCAAAATATTTTTAACACTGAAAATGTATCTTGGAGTTCCTGTGAAAAGAAACTCACATTCTAAAAGTAAAATTAACGTTTTAGAACCACGAACAAAGACTCCCGAGAGAACACATCTTACTTAAAACATATAGATTATGTTACTTCAATTGCAACTGCTTAGACAGATACTTGACAACAGGGGGAGTCAAATATACTCAAGTCGCTATGTCTCGAAGGGGATTTATCGTGTGGTCCGACGGTGAGAGTCCGGATACTACAATGGCGCTTATTTTATGTGCACAGTTGAATATCTGATGGAGAAGTACATTCCTGATGTACCAACATGGAACACAAGTAGAAACAGACAAAACAGAAATCTTATCCAAAAAGAGAAAAAATGTGCTTACTTTATCGGCATGAGCCATAAACTCTTCTAGGTTGAGGATAACCTGACTAATCTCTCTCGATTGCGTTGCTGCCGACGGAAGACGAAGAACCGACTCAAGCGTATTGATCAAATCGTCCTGTTCAGCATCTAGGAGCTCTTTCCAACAACTCATGAAGGAAGCATTGAATAGAAGTCGTGAAATTTGTGGGGCAATAGCAGTTAGTCGTGAACACGATCGAATAGCTGGACTAGGCGACTCTCGCAAGAGAGCAATACTCAACGTCTTTAACCACATGTGCCAGTCTTCTGGATTTCCCAAACGCGAGGACTGCCATGCTCTTTGCAGATTCAAGCTAGAAACAGACAAAGAGGGACTTAGAAGTCGGTTTTAAAGTATACCCCATCCCATATTCTGAGACTTACCTGTTGAGAGTGAAGTTCTTGACTTGCTTTTCAGAATCAGCTTTCCGAGTACAATTAGCATGGGTGTCTTGTAGGATAACCTGACCCTCGGCAGAGAAATTTGGTCTCTTATAGCCCTCTTCATAAACCTAGGGAGAGAACAGAGTTTATCAACACCGAAAGATTTTGCCTACCTTCTCAAGAGCCTGTTCATATTTAAAGTGAGGTATATTGACCAGTTTTAGAGTAACTTCAACAACAGGGAGAATACACTTGAATCCAGAACCCATTTGAAGAGCCAGATTGGCAATTACATCCATACAAGGTGAATAAAGGGCCTTTAGAGCAACGTTAGGATTAGGTAATTTGCTCTTAGCATCCATCACGTTAACAGATCGCTCGTAGAGAGCATTCAAGAGACGACACAAGGGCTGAACAATGTTTGTCGCTAGAGACTCCACACAGAGAACTTCTGTAATCTGCGCCATGCAACGTAGAGCAGCCAAACGAGTCTGCAGACTACCCGGGATAAGAGGTCCATTCGCAGCCTTTTGCAAAGCTCGGAAGGTACTATTCATAGTGACATTGCTTTGATCACCGAACATAGCATCCACGGGAGTTCCCATCATGAAATTTTCATCAAGGAAGTTTGGTGAAGCAGCACTCATCACTTCAACAGACTCGGGACTACAACTGGATGAGAAGGCTTGCGCAGCCGATCCTACTGGTTGACTAACTGGAATCGAACCGGGGAGAGCGCCAACAGGTACAGAGGATGGAGCTGTTGTAGATGTGGCAGACTGTGCAATTTTAGTAGCTCCTGCTTCAACAGCTGTCTGCAGAAGGTGTTCATAAGCTGCTTCATCTAGATTTGAGACTATCGACATCAAAGCTGGCATGATGATGTGCAGATGACCATCTAGCAGCGAGCCCAGATCACTTATTAGATTACAAACCTAGAAAAAAAACTCAAATTAGACAGGACAAGAGGAGTTACTATTTAGAGAAAAGGTTGACTTACAGCTATCAGGTTCTCATCAATCATATCCTGCTTGAGACTTCGCAGAATACACGGTATAAGACGCGGCATAGAGGGACGGAAATCAGTCTTGATTGCCCTGGCAGTTATTCCAGTCAATCGAATGCAGTTATTTTGAACAATTGGTGAAGAGGAACAGTTCCAGTAGGTAGTGATTATATCAACAATTTCATTGACGAATTCCTTTGCAAATGGTCCGATTATCTGCATTATGGTGCCCATGTGGTAAGTGATTGCTTCTTGAAGCTATTAATATAGGAAAAATCAGTCATGAATGGAAGCGCTTTTGATGAAAATTTGGCATACCCTTTGTTAACCATTCTCTAAAACAATCTATCAACTCTTAGCACCACTTGTTTTTCACTCAATCTATGACCCATTATTATATTCCTCCACCTTAATAGCTGGTAAGTTATGAGAAAGACCTCCCTCTGTTCCATTCTTCGACTGTCTCTTCCCTACCCTGTCTAGGATAAAGCCATAAAAGCTAGAAAGACGGGGCTAAAACAAGTTTATCCAGATTTATCTCTAAGTTGTACCCTCCTTCCAACGTGTACACTGATTAGATATTGAAAGGAGAATACCGTGCCTTATTCTCATGAAGACCCCGAAGACATTTGAAAAGTTCGGCCATGACCTGATGGAGGCATAAAATGGAACGTTGGTTGAAGGATTCGAGGACATTGGCGATAACTTGTACCACGTGGTCCCAATTGGCTCTCATTCCAGGTTCCCGCAGTATGTTGATCAGAGCGGAAAGAGCATAACCGGCAAAGGATTCCTCACGGTTCTCCCAACAGATATTCACTAGCAATTCTGACTGGGTGATATCAACTGGTAGATGATAGAAACAAGAGGTAATAAGGAGGGAGTTTAAAAATCGAAACACCAGCAATAGTACATCTAAAACAATAAGCTATGGCGAAAATATAAGTAAACTATACTATATGAGAATGAGAAAACCATATGATTTACTACTCATATTCGTTAGCATTAAGAACTACAACCGTTATTCAAAATCGAAGATTCATACTCAGGAATGAACGGATAAATATAACCAAGGTTCATGGTTTTTGCAAAGGAAAATCAAAACGGATCGTCCAATGAGAGGCAAAAAAACAAATCTGATGGACTTTGAGCAATGAAAGAGAAGGCTTTTATTTTCCCTAGAGACTTCATCAATCAATGCTCAGATAAATTATATTTAAATTCAACAAAGCCAACTAGAATGGAATAATCTTATAAAATAATACCTGAAAAGAAAAAGTGAACGATCAAAGGAAACAATTTCACTGAAAATTAGAACTTAGAACGTCCCGGATTATGCGAAATTCTTTACGAATTTTATTTTTAAAAATCGTTTACACAATTATTGCATCATGTGAATCTAAAAAAATGGTAAATGGAGCAGATTAGAAAAAAAAAAACACATTCAACTGGACATTAACAATGAACTCATCTCCATCTTAAGATAGAAACGCTCCTGGGAACATTCCTTCTCACCTTTAACTGTACCATCTGGATCGATAATCTTAAGAATATTTAAACAATAATCAGGATAGACATATCCCTTTTATTAAATAAGCATCATCCACACTCATGAATTCGAATGACCAGATCACATGGATTTTACAATTCTTCAGTATTCTCGCCTAGGTGCTCATAATAATCCGGATTTCGAGTTAAGTACCGACAAACCAGATATTTTTTCCAATCAGTTGATACCGTGCTTTTAGCATAACTGAGCTCTAGTCAGCAAGACTTTTCTAACAACCCATAGTTAAATGCTTTCGTAGGTACACCTGCGTTTGTGCAAAAGAGATTAAACAAATTAGTTCACGCGCTTTATTTATTGGAATGTGAATCAATGAACAAAAGGCGACAAAGCTATAAAAGGGAAATAAAAAAATGCCATCAAATATACAGTGATGCCTTTAAAACTTACCATCTCTCGACTCAGCAACATCATGCTGACTTACAGCTGTATCCGTCTCCTGAATATAGTCATACATTCCCATGGAGACTTTCAATTTAAAGGGATCCACAGCACCAATGAGACCGAGTAAACGGACAATCTAACGAATTAATGGACTATCATTAATTTATCCTACCTCTGATTGAATACTCTTCGATTCCACTCGTCTGAGCATTCCAAAGAGAAACTCCATAAGATCTGGGTGCTTCATATAAGGTCGAACAACATAGCCAGTATTTGAAACCAGGACGCCGAAAGCCCAAGCTGCAATCTAGAAAGAACAGGATTCTAAAAGACCAAGTTCCCTTACTGATCGCTTGGCATGACATGTCGGATCTTGCAGCATATAGGTAAGGATTGGAATGAGGTCATCCATCAGGTGAACCACCGCATGTGGACAAACGGAAGAGATGTGAGCAAGGGCCGAAAAGAGGGCGACCACAAAGGCCTTAGGCTCTCTCCAAATTGAATTACTATTCTCCACAATGCGCCGACCGAAGGCGCCGCTCGTTTTAAGAAAGTCTGCATTTGGCAAGAGGCCAGCGATTTCACCAGGTCGAAGAGATTCAAGAGTGCCCAAGGTGGCATTCTTGGTGAGAACGTCAGTTGGGTGTTCAATGCTGGTTACACTTGCTGCAGCAGCCATGAATTCCTGATTTGTGCCTGGCAGGGTTTCGTCGGGATCACTGATCAAGAGATCCAAACCGCAACCGTCAAGACGGGACATGGTGTTGAAGCTAGAGGAATGAATGGCCTAAAGAGGAAATAGAAAAAAATGAAACCAATGAAATGGTTTCAACAAACGGATGTCTGCGTTTCCATTACTATATGCTCGAACTGCTCAGAGGATTAATCGATATCAATGAAAGTACATAATCGGAAGTGATGAAGTCAGAAGAATGAAAGATACAGTTCATTTAATGGGATTATCCGACTACATATTGCTAATGAAATGATTTCAGCGCACAGCTCCTATCAATAAATATACGGAAATTACAAAGATGATTGATAGAAGGATAAAGAAATGATGAGACAGACGGATATTGGTATTTATGAGTAAGAGCCGTCATTTAATTCATTAATTAATTCATTTGGTTAATTCAGTGTAATCAATGACAACATAAATGGAGATACAAACGGTTTAGGTGAAAAGGGACTTTTTTGTTTTGGTTAGAAAAGAAACAGAAGGAGTACAAATTTCACCATTTCGGTAAATTATTAGTGATGTTTTCGAAGCCGAGGCAAGATAATGCGAACTCTGAATTACTGGTGCAGCGTTTTTCGTTGCATTTGAATCACAGAGTTCAAAACCTATCAGTAGCAATAAAAAACCGATCAAGATAATTTACTCCTTCTACGCTTTCCACCTAGGTAAAAAAATTGTGACTAATTTTATGAGCGTTCCAATAACACTCCGTAGTAATTTTATAGAGTTATGCTAAGAAGTCGTAGATACTAGTCAATTAAGGGTGGGAAAGTATGCTGAATGCCATTCGAATTTGAGAACAGTTTACGAAATCCTTTTAATTGAAGCCTGAGAAAGAACTTGTCGAAACTAACGAAAGGCGATTTTCCTTAAAAAGCTATCGACCCTCCATAAGTTACCAATAGATTCGTTATCAACCTAGTAACCATTAAATGAAGGTGAAAAGAGACGCAACAGGGCCGAACTTGCTCTGAGTTTTTAATTTTTTATACAATATTCTAAAATATGGAAAATGTATTAATCAGATCCACAAACTGAATGGAAATCAAAATGATTATTAATAATCAAATCCACCTAAGCAGATTAAAAACTTATAATAGGTAAATCACATAGTTGAAGATATCTTACTGAAAGATCCTCATAGACAGTCATCACATTCTTTCCCAGCCTTCCAATAGCACTCCCAATGATTCTAGCCGCCACCGTCGCCGCATGTGCAGCTTGGTTGGCTGCAACCACAGCTCTGGCACACACCGCGGTAGTTTGAGCCGAGTTGGGCATATTGGAACCTTTGCTCGCATTGGCTAGAGCCCGTGCCAGTTGGGTTCCCACACCACGAGTAGTTGCTGCGGCCACCGCTTGTACGGCCTGAGCGGCCGAGTGAGCAGCCGACTGGGAAGCCATTAGAGCAGCACTCAAAGAGGCCTCACTGCCTTCTGTCATAAAGTCTAAGGAATGACCCAGAGCTCCATTACCTGATCTGTTGGCTAAAGAGAGAGAGAAGTCACCATTATTCAGTCTGTAATAGGAGACAGCATAGATTAACTTAGCCAATCCGTTAGCTTAACCTAAAATAATGAATGCATGACAGGCGAAAATTATCTTTGTCAGGTAGACTTCGTGTCTATTATCAATTAGATGGGTTCATGTGTTCCAAATTATTTATCTTCTGTCATCTGTCTTCAAAATGCTTTCTGCGTAGGGAGAAGTCATTGTGGTGTGAGATTGAACTACTATGGTATATTAAAAAAAATCTCACATTGAGATTACATTTATTAAAAGGAGAGGAGAATGATATTTAAAAATTTAGACGCTAAAAGCCTGACTAGTGAATTGTCCATGGCGTAAAATATTCGTGACGAATAAATTTACCTAGGGACGTTTATTGTGAATTGCATTTAATACTGACTTTTCCCAAACAACGATTTCTCCTTCAAATGTGCCGAGATGGTCGAACTTTACATCACCAGTCACCTTCATAATTAATCATCGAAATATTTCCCGATTCTTACTTTATTGAGTAGAGACGATTTGCTATAGCTATGAAGCGTAGTTGATTTATTAGCATAGAGCCACAACCTTATCCTATTGTGATAACTATATATATATATATATATATATATACAAATGGGATAATTAAATTCGTTTGATGATGCTTATTGGATTGTATCGAATGCAGACACTTTTCCCATACAAAAGTTTATTTAAATGCATTTTTGTAATAAAGAGATTAAAAAGAATAATTCTAAATATTTCGATAGCAAATGAAAGCGTAAAGCTGAAAATACACCAAATTTGAGGGTTCCAATCAATAGCTAAAGAATGGTTAATTGGTATATCAGTATAAGTATCAATCAAACAAGCATAGCTGAACCCAGTTAGTAATTAAAAATTTCACCTTAAAATATTAAAATACTGAAAGAGCCATGGAATCAAAAACTTACGCCATAATTCTGTGGCAAGCGCTTAAAAGCGAAGAAATAGATTAACATATAACAGTTTACATTTGCCAAGTGTTTTACGTATTACTTTTATACTTACCAAACTCGGTAAATAGTCTCTTAAACTCTTTATTACCGACCGAATCAATAACAGATCAATCCCACGAATTCACTATTTGAGAAAACCTCAAATACTCGCCCATATAAAGAGGTAAATGTCAGCCTATCGCTTATTGGTTCAGTCCGATTAATCGCCCTCTTTTCCTATGTTCACCAAATTGCCGCACTTACACGATTGAAAATAGATATACAATGCATTTCCCGGTCTACTCTCTGAGAACTTGGGATTGCCTGAGTTGAAACCCATGCCCACTTAATGGCAACTCGGCCCCTCATTAGAGGGAAGTCCTCATGTTGTTTATAATATATCTTGGATGCAGAGAGAATTGTCAAAGGGGAAAAAGTAGCTTTGATGTTTATTCGTAATCTTCCTTTTCAAAACTGGACTGCTTTGCTATAAACTAGTGGTGCATGAACGGATACGAATGTATTCGATTATCCTTACCAGCTTTCTGCAGCCTCTCGTTGCGCAGAATGAGCAATTTCATGCGCAAGTTGATGGGAAGTGCGTTGCGAATTTGAGGAATGATGACGTGAAGGAGAGATTCACCATAGGAAACAACAAAGTGGGGTGCAGTGGCTGCGAGAATGGCAACCAAGGCTGCTGCCTCCTCTTTATTTTTGGCAGTTCCACTATCTGCCAAATCAGTTATGATCTGAAAAGTGCAAAATATGATGCAACAGTCAGTATTGCCGTATAGTTAACTATGAAACCAAACGTTTAAATCGTTACATTTTAGACTTCAATGTATAACATTTTAACTATAATTTAAGCAAAATCATGTTTTCAACAAGCAAATGTTTGACTAGCATCAATGATAGCCCTAAATCTGCTGTCCGCAAACAGCGGTAGGGAAGCTAGGGATTCATTAGGGATTCAAGAGTTGGAATAACGAAATATATATCAAATATACAAACTTTCACCAAATCAGTTGGTTTTCACAAATCAAGTCATTCAACAAGCTCAATATTCAAAAATGAAATTTGGTTGCCAACCGCAATAAACGAATTCCATAAATGTTACTATTACAGCTATCCAATCAGATTTACCTCATTAGCCTGTTATTGAGTAGATTTAAACAATTGAAAATTGAAAAATTTGTTTTTTTCATAGCTTTTGCTCGACCTCATCTTAAATAGATATTCAACGATAACATTGTCGAATTACGTGAAATTAAAAAAGCTGTTTGCAAAACCTCTCTACCTCACCTTCATAAGCAAAACAATCTGTCAAGGAAGTTACAGAAGCTTAAGCATGTAAAAATATTGCATCATAGCTGAGACAAAATATTTTATTAATCAAAACGTACTTTGAGTAACACACTACGAAGAGTAGGTTGAACACAGGCGGGATTGACGTCTGATAAACGTCCAAGACACTGCATAACCAGACCACGAATAGCAAACACTTCATCATTGAGAGCCACAAAGAGGGAGTTGAGGTGTCGAGACTGTGCCAAGAAATTGTCAAACTGACTGTCCAGCATGGAGAAAACGCATTTGCGAACCTCAGCATCTAGAGAGTGAGAGGAATAAATTAAGCGAAAATTATTTCTACCTTACCTGGATCACTGATACCAACAATAAGCAGCTTGGTCAGCACTTCTGACACTGCGTCCAACTCCTTTTGCATTTGGCCGGGAATATGATTGGCAGACTAAAGTCAAGTACAATGAAATATTAAAGTAAACCGAACAACTAACATTTATCAGGGGTAGCATTAACCGCAGACATGTTCGAACTCCCTCCAAGCGAATCTCTCGCACTCCACAAGTTTTAATGGAAATGAAGTTTTGAGCAATGTGTCGAACGAATGAAGCCAATTTGTACCCTAAAGTAGAGGAAACGTTGTGAAACTCGAGAACGAGTCATAGGTGTTCATTTGATATTTGAGTAAAATAGGCTTATATTTGACCTTATTTAAATGTCCCATTCAAACTCAGAAGTCGGTTAAACATAACAATAAGAGGATACGCACAATTAACATGATGACCACCGTCTCATCGTGAAAAAAACGAAAATTTTAAAACAATTTCCACTAAAATGAAACTGTTAAAGTGATACCTAAGTTTGTTTCACAAACTGGAAGGGATTGAAAACCTTTCAAACCATTTGAATTCACATTAGTTAATAACTGTTTAATGCGTAAACAAGGACAAAAATTTTTAAATTGTGGAGACTAGTTTTACTTCAATAGAAATTATAATTATTGAAAAAATAAAACTTTTCCTTTAACCCTTGAAGGAAAGCCTTTCAGTGAACGTGGGCAGGAGACAAACATCCTATGAGAAAGGCGAATTCTACTGTTCCTATATTGACCAGTATTAGCCAATACTGGTCGATCAGGCCGCTAAACAGATGTATCTATGAATGTTGAACTTTTGTCCTCCCTCTTAATCACTCACGCTAAATCGGACTATTGTGTAATAATCCATCTTCAGCTCAGATTAATAATCGAGCTTCTTGACTCACATTATCTCTTTGAAGACCATTGAAGACCAAAAAAAAATCAACTGACGAGACGGTCACTTGATCAGGCATTATAATACCAAGTTGTAACAGAAATTCTGTCCATTTTTTAAATATAAATTAACGCGAAGATTTTGTCGAAAGCACATTTATTTAGTATTCAACATAGTCACCACTTTTATTAATTACATCTTTCTATCTTGCCATAAGCTTCCTCATTCCTTCTTCATAAAATTTAGCCACTTTGGACTCAAAAAAGAAACCAGCCTCATTTCCACCTTTTTTCTTGAAGTAAGGGCTTGAAGTCCCATTAAATGATTCTGTAAGCCCCTGAAAAGATGAAAATCGGTTGGTGCAAGATCGGGAGAAAATGGTGGGTGATGCATGACTTCCCAGCCAAATTCTTCAACCAGATTTTTGGTTGCTCTTAAAGTGTGGGGTCTGGCATTGTCATGGTGCAGAATCACTCCTTTTCGATTGATCAAAGAAGGCTGTTTTTCCTGCCGTTAACTGCTTTTAAACGAGTTAGCTGCTGACAATAAACTTCACATGTTATTGTTTGTCACCCATTAGTTTATCGCAAACAATTCCCTTCAAATCCCACCATACACACTAAAGAATTTGATTCGGGTGCAATCCCGAATTGTCTCGGTTGTAGAATTGGCTTTGAACCACGACTTAGCCACAAATGTCTTTTACGCTTAACATTGTTGTAAAGGATCCATCACTACTCGTCACTGTCAGTTATGATTCGGTCTAAAAAAGATGCCTGAAGTTCACGAGGACGCAGTGAAACACAATAGGTCACATGCTATTGCTTGTTGATTTCTGACAAATCCCACTTCCCATGTGGGACCCATATTATAGCCTTAGAGACTTACCCAGCCAAGTCTTTTAATTCCCCTATATATGGTCATATGGCGGCTTGCGTCAAAGGTTTTGCTCAGTTCTCTAGTGGTGCAGGTTGAACTTTCATCAATGGTAACTTGCGATTGCTCAGAATTGAGTTTTTTTTGAGCATCCTGCTCTCGGTTCGTCTTTCAGGCTAAAGTCATCCTTCTTTAAACGTGAAAACCACCTTCCTCAGGTCTTTTCATTCGCAACATCATTTCCATAAGTATCTTTGGGTGTTTTTGATGCTGAGCCTGCCGTAGTTACTTTATGAAATTCAAACAGTAAAATATGCCCGATATGCTCTTTATTTGGAGTGTGCATTAGGGCTAGAAATAGTTATTAATAACGATAATTACCACACAACCTGAAAGAAATAATATTTTATTAATTACCGTAGATAAGCATACAACATTAAGGTAAAATGAAGTAATCGTGCCCTAAACAAATAGCTCAAAAATTGGACAGAATTTCTGTTACAACCTGATATATCGGAGTATTCAACTCCAAACATCAGCGAAAACTATACCAAGACGCAACTACTGAACAGTTAAACGAGGTAGAGAACTGACCAAATATTTACAAATAGAATACATGAAAAACTCACCCTCAAAATCAAAGTTGCCAAGAGTTTTCAGCGCTACAGAAACCAGTTGACTCTCCGTTAATGCATCTCCAGAAAGATCAGTTTCACCAGCAACAAAGGAGGTCTTCGAGAAGGCCTCACCCCAAGGGAATCCAGGAAGCGGGACAGCACTGGTTCGCACTTGGCTAAATGGTGACCCCACCACAGAATGTCGCGCCCTAAGTGGTGTAAGACGCGAGGAAGGGATGGAGAGTCGATGTCCATATCCAGCCGCTGTACCAGGAGTCGGGGAACCGGGCGTGATTCCCGCTACTGCCCCCACTGGAAGACCTCCCGGAACACCAATACCCGTAGTGTTTGCTAGAATCACATTAATTCGCTTCAAGAGACCCTCCTGCACATCCCGCTTCATCTCGGGAATGTGTTCAGCAACAAGGGCACACGTTATAGAAAGCGGCTGGGATAAACCCCGTCCAATTATCGTATCCAACAGGCCCTTAATATGACCCGTAGCTGCCGAGCCAAGATTCTTAGCAATCAGACCAAGTGTAAGCAGAATTGCTGTTGACAAGATTCCTCCCTTCTTCCTACATATTGCACGGAAATGGTCAGCAGAATGTTAAGAGGAACGAAAATAATGAAGGGTGGAGTAAAATGGCATACTTTGCAGAAGTGGATTCAGTGAGCAGTTTCAGTTCATTCTTCAAAATCTCAACAAGCTTATTGACATAATCACGCTTTTGGAACTCTTCACCAGCTGCATATGTCATAAGACCAAGGGTGATCAAAGCATAGCCCTTCTCTTTATCCCGGTTAACACATTCAAAGAGGAAGTTAACGGCTGTTACAAGAACACTAAACACAAAGAGAAACGGTAAATTTTAAGGTCAAACTAACCTTTCATTGCCTTCTGGAGATCTAGCAACACTCCTCAGAGTGTGTGTGGCCACATCAGTGAGCCTGTAAAGAGATTGGTTAAAAAGAGGTGACCTCGATGGCAAACAGCACGAAGCTTAGAAATGGGCACTTACGGAGGACATTTTGCAAGTGCCACCAGACGAGGAATAATCTTCATGACGAGATGAAGAACTCCAGTGTGCTTCATAGAGAAGCAACTGAGAACCAACTCCCAAATCTATTTGATGTAAAGCAGACGAAATTGAAAAGATAAGCACAAAAAACAATGTGCGAAATGTAACGCCAATATGATGATAGACCTACCTTAGCAAGATTTGAACCGAGAACAAGTTGGCAAGCCTCAGAAACAAGAGGAACAGCTCTTTGTTGACGAAACTGTTGTTGACGCAGTAGTTCACTAGCAACCCCCTCATCCCCAAAAACCTGATTCGATGAAGTGAGCGCTGAAACAATGCTTCCAGGCAACAAGCTTATATCCCCTTGATGGTTTGGATTAATAACCACTGGCCATTGAGTTTGACCAACGTTAAGTACCGCAGTCTCACCTTCAGTTTGGATTGTAACAACCGCATGAAAGATTGGCTAAATCAGAAAATTAGACAGTCAAAAAAGATAATGTTTTCAATCCAAATGAAAAGTTATTTGAACGACAGTTACCTGTTCGAGCATGGAATCCAGAAAGCTTCTGAGTTTTTCAAACTCTGGGTTGGCATAGACAAGAAGTTCATTTAGAATTAGGAGACTACCATGTGCCCATTCTTCTTTGGTCATTTTCTTATAAATTTGGTAGACATTCTTAAACAGGATCAAATGTAGTGGAAAAAGATCGAATTACCGGTGGAATATTGACATCTGATGGCTTGAGAACGAGAGCCTTGGCCTGGGGAAAGAGGAGCTGAGAGACACATTGGGTGTACCAAACAACCGGGGGTTCATTTGCAGACGGCAAAGAGGGAGATTGTTGAACACTGACTGACCTTTGGAATGGGGTATTTCCCATCCCACGAAGAACTGGACGACTAGAACTAGATGTAAACACTCGGGTTGGCTGATCACCAAAGGAGTTCACATTGAATTCACTATCAACTGTTAGCTTCTGACCCCGTCGGCCAATTTCATTCTCTGCCGCTACTGCTAGAGTACTTCGGAGGGCCATAGCTGCCAGATCACGAAGAGTAATCTGGAAAAAATAAGAATCACATATTAGCAATTTCAGAGTTAAAATAATTTCCAAGACATTTATTAAAGTATCTGACCTCCTTTTCCCTGAAACATTGTAGGAGTACCGGCAAACAATTTGTGATGCTGTGATAGAAACTAATAGGAGTATGCAGGGCAGCTTCACGTAACATCAGAATCTACGATAGAAGGTTAGCTTAACATAACTATTTCTCAAATAATCAAACAAGAATAGAGCTTTAAACAACCCACATTGAACTCCTTTTGAGAAAATGACAGAGAGCCTGATTTAATACTGTCGCAGGCATGCCTGATTTGATTTTCAGCAAACTCATTGGGCAAAAGAAGACCGAATTCACCCAAAAGACGAGCACTAAGCACAATAAGTTGTAGATCACCCAGATGATTGAGGGAATTCAGTGAAGCAATAAATTTGGAATAGTAGGGAGATAGAGCGGCGAAATCAACTTCAGCAAGACATCCTTAAATGAATAAAAAATTATTTAAAAATAGTAATAATTTTGTTCTACAGCATTTATGGTTATTTGAAGTTTGTTTAAGGAAGGTGAAAAAAATAAATGAGAGAATGCTCACCAATAGCCAAAATTGCACCCTTCTTTTCATTTCCATCGTTGCCATTTAGCATTTCGTTAAGTTCACCACACAAATAATCAATAACTTCAGCATAATTACTAGAAGCTGCTTCTTTGAGATCAGAAGCAATAAATTGGCGAAGATCAGAAACTGTTGATAAACGAGTTTCATTGGAAGTAGACTTGAGTCCATCGAGGTAGCGGTTGACAAGATTTTCCATGATTACTATAATCTGATTCAAAAAATCAGAATTTCATGATCAGAATTCAAGACGAATATGGAACAAGATAATTAAATGAATAATTCAGACTAGTTTGTTAATTGGTCAATGAATGACCAATGAAATAAATCCATTATGTTTTTAGGATATCGTGAAAAATTGATTAGTTAGTTTTAGCTATTTATACTATTTTTTGAAGCAATGTTTTAATAGCATTAGCTGCATTGAATAATGCAAACCTTTCGAAATCGTTCAAGGAAAAACTTTTTTCCTATAATATGAGATTTAATCAATCTGGGATGATCACACGCACATGAACTGTGAGATAAATTATATTACATACTCGTTAAAAAGGACTACTTTACTTACTTTGATAAAAAGTACTCTTTTATGTATCCAGCCACTATTTAACGGTATTTGGAGCCCCTCCTTTTCCACAAATTTATTTAATTTACAGACGTTTGTACTAAGCACAAATTAACTCATTTCTGATTAAGTTAATTTAGCAATCGCACTTCTGATTAGACCATAATTCTAACGCAATTTCAGTTTCGTTTTTGCGTAGACGTGAAAACCGAATACCCCTCACTGAATGAGATGAAATTTTGCCGAATAATAATAGAATATTAAAATAACCACAGATCTACCTGAAGGAAGTTATGTAGTTCAGTTAACACAAATATAAGTGTAACTTAACATCAGGCTTAATATGTTTGAATCCACTTCTCTCTGGGGAACTAATGAATACTAAAAGCAATGCTGTGCGCTGTTAACTACAGCAGCATCATCACACTCTACTCCTTATGAAAATCATACTAAATGTCAAACTTTTAAGTAAGCAAATGTTTTAGTTATTTGTGCATAGCTACAAAAGTGGCAAGACTGTAAACCAAATCTAAGATCAAACAAAATTGTTCGGATGCTTCGACTTACAATTTTCACAGGTACATCGGTCAATGCTATGAAAGTCTTCATAATTTTGGAAATTGGTCTTTATTTACAAAAAATTTCTCACAAACTGCAGGATTTCTGTTGAAGAATTGGTTTATATTCAAAGTAGATGAAATACCTTTGCTCAAGTTAGATGATAATAGTTTCTGCTTTCCTCGCTTCATTAAACTTCCTTACGAACGTGACCTTCAGTTAAATAGGCTATAAGAATATAGTCCACTTTGTAAAGTACAGTTATCTGTAAAAAATAGGGTGGTTTAGCGTACACATCCATATGGTGATATGGATCTACAATCCTTTGGTTTCGAATGTCAGTTGGTCGGAAGCCACATCAGTATACCTAACGAAACATTTCGATTACACGTACTTTTTCTTCAAGCAATGTCCGTTATTCACAATCGCTAATATCTCAGAGTTGTGACCGGTAGCTGAAAATGTTCCAATACACACACCTAGACCGGTAGACTTATGCAATTAGTTTACATTATCAGTTTGTCTAATATTCAGACTGTTGAAACCCCTTAAAGTATTTATACATCCCTCATCTTTTCGAACTGATAATATTAAATTCTTCCCCATTTCAGATAAATGGAAGAATTTAACTCTCACTCCTGTATCATAACTGGCTCTCATTTGATGACGCGCGTTACCCCTTGAGTTGGACGGTTTTATGTTCTGCATACCTTACCTAGATGAACATTAAATTTTTTTAAAAATTTACGTAGCGTAAATTTCAGGACATTATTTTAGTTACGATTTTTTGTTAAGTAACAGACGAAAAATCTTTTTGATGTATGCTATAGCCAGCAGATGTCTATCAACACAGATGCTGGTCATCACGCCGGGACACCGACAACGAGACATGACTGACGTCTAATGAAGAAATGTTTTGTACATAAACATAATTTACTTATTAATAAATTGGGGTGGCTTGCCTGCCACCTCCGAACTGATCTGGCAACATAGGAGACTTGGCTTATTCCATCTATTCCTTCTATTCGATCGATGTGGCCTCGATAGAGCAGTTTAACGCTATTACAGTGTATGTAGACAAATATTTTTCAGATGCATTAGTTCTTTATTAGAATGTATGTTAAACGCTAATCTGTAACCTGATTGACAAAACAAAATTTACTATCTAATATGAAGATATTTTAGTGTTAAAAGATAAAGCACATACAATGAAATAAAATGTCTTTATAATCTATTTCCAAATGAATTAATTATAATATTATTTTTCTGAAGCGTTTTGTACCAGCTAGGTACAAGATATTCTCAAGGTTAGGTGGCTGGTGCTGTCATCTTAAAGGACGTTTACCTGTTTTAAGGTTTTTTGGTAATCCTCAATTTCACCTCACTTAATTTTAAATGTTCTGGTTATTTTCAAGCATTTCGTAAACTACATTGGATAATTCTTTGACCATTTTTATTACAAACGTTCTGAATGCTAGGATTTTATTTTTATTAACTTACCGTTAATATTCAATCTTCTCATTGTAATTTTACATGTTTTTGGCATCTTTGGCCGGGTGACTGGCCGCTTAAACATTCTTTGGTTACTTATAGGTAGTTCAATGTCCCTAAGTAAACTATCTATGATAGTGCGCTCATGTGTTTCGGGATTTAGTTCTCGGGCAAGCGTCGTTTCCAAAGATGGTGCCATGATTATATGCTGGCATCCAAAACAGGACATTCCATATGAGAACACTAAGGTAGCTTTTTAGCACTCTTCACATCCTTTAGCCTATCACTCGCGATCTTGAAAGTTTGAAGAGACCGTTTTCGCCCCTTCGTGTGCAATTGGATTACACCTCAAATCCCACAATCAAGGAAGTAGCAGATTCCCTTTGTAAATCTGCTAGAACCCTCAAACCGAAGTAAGATTTCCTGCTTTATTTCAACTCATTTCCTTATTCTAGTCGCACAGAACGTGCCTTCAGCCCATACTATTGGGACGATGAAATCCTGCGCAAAAGACTTTAGGTATTCATTCTCCACTGTACCAATACACCTGTAGATATAAAATTTTTTTTCTATTGACGCTGCATTTCTCTTTGATTTTTATTGTACTTAGTCAAAAATCTTGGATTGCAATCATGACTACTGTATATATGATGCGGTTTAATCCCAGGATTACAAATACGAATGCACGACAGTTTTGTAAGAATGAGATTTGGAGATGAAGGTAGAGTGAATGTTAACGAAATATGTCAATAGGAGTATTATATTCAGTGTTTGTGGCGGATAAACGGCGAGTGCGTTTATAGCGTAAGTCTAGATCTCCCGCAAGAGCTTGTTATATGTACAGAGCATTTGTCTTCCACCATTTTGCGCTCGCTTCACCTCTTGATGGACTTTAAGGAATTACCTAAAAAAGATTAATGTTTAGTAAGTGTTAGTAAACAATTGACCATTTCTTAATCCGATTTTTAAATGCATGGTGCAAGAATCAGTTAAATCATTTAAACCCGGTATTTTCTTATTTGATTTCACGAATACGCAACTTACCCACTCAGAAATGGGACAAAACTAGTCGTTTTTGCTCAAAACTTTCTCTAGAGTCTATTCATTGAACAGCATAAGTCAGTTCAAAACCATTAAATTATAATGGAGTCAGTAATTGTGGTGACCTACTCATTAGACATGATGTAGAGGTGTTTACACTCTGCCCAAAGCTCGTAGGTGTTCTAGACGTTGAGGAATTTCGTTCAAAACTCTCTTGTGACTTCCTTGTTTTGCTCCTGTCTTTATTCCTAGTCAGGGATTTGCTTAACCGATGGTAGCAGATATAACAGTAGATTTTGCCATTTCTAATTCTCACCGATGTCTCATTTTGTCCATCGCCTAGTTGAATTCCACACCGGGAACAGTTGAAACAAGAGAGATGGTAGAAAAGTCCAAGCTCTTCAATAATCATTAGATCACTTGAGCCTTAAAATAAAAATTTCGCTTTAACATTCACAACTACTGAAACCTAGTTAGTAGAGCATATTTGTTACACACCTAATTGCCGATTACAACCTGCACAGTTGTACCAGGTGCCAATCACATTCACTCGAGACTGTCGATTTGATGGCATGCTTAAATAAAAAAGTAAATTAAAGCAAATACTGGGATTATTTTGCATACTCTAGTTAGAACGGTTCATACTTCTGTTGCCGCAGAGCCGGATCACTGGGAGTTCTGTTGGAAGCTGGCTTCAATTTTTTGTGCATACGATGTTCATTTTCTCTTTCTCCACTTCGTCTCATTGTCGAATATGTAGAATTCTGTTCAATTTCTGTTTCCTCTTTTATTTGCGTTGGGGACAATGGCACTATCTCTGAGGTTCTTACCTCTCGTTTCTCAATGCTAATTGTTGATTGAGGGAGGTTAGGTGTTTCACGTTTTGGAAATCTCAATACCTTCTCCCTAGCTTTTATATCAAACTCCTCGTAAGGTTCTCTTTCCTCTCTTTTTGTGAAGGACCTATCTGACTGCTGATAGGGTATTTCAGCATCTGAATCAATATCACTTGAACCATTCGGTCGACTTTCTCCTCTCTCATAAATATTCATTTCACTCTTCCATCCATACCCTACTGAAGTCGACGGTTTAACAAACGCCCCTTCGTCAGCAGTATTTATATCACTATCGTACTGAGCATAACCTCGCCCGTAAGTGTCCATATCACTTCTCAGTAGATCACCAGAACTGTTGGCCTTTTTTGTTGAAAGCGTAGTTGAATTCGGCACAGATTTGCTGGACGCGTTGTCGATAACAGCCTCAGGATATCTGAACTGGTATGGAGGGTTCGAGATATCTATAGGCGAAGAAGTTTGGAATGGAGGTGGTGGGGGTGGAAGTGGTGTGGCGATCGATGAAATCGATGGCTGTTGATCAATATTACTGCTGAGAGTAATAAGAGGAGGTGTAGGTGGTGGTTGGATAGTGACTATTGACGGGGAAGATTCTGATGGTGTCGCAATCAAACTGTCTGAAGATCCAGGTTCCGGGGGAGGTGGGAGATTTGAAGGCTCAAATGATGGTAAATAGGAGCCGTTTACGTGAATCTGTGATGTTGGTTGTTGGTATCTTCGTCCAGAGTAGTTTACTATGTCATCTTCCGAATTATCCTTAAAAATGGTTAAATATCCTTTCATAGTTAGTTAGTGATAGCTTTTTACAACAACTTTGATGGGAATACCGAAAATTGCCAAGGTTTAATGAATTATCACTCAGTTTAAAGTTGCGTAAGGGAATGTATAAATTTAAACAAGCTTTGCATGTCCCATTTTATTAAATATCTTCGGTTTTCGGCAATAAAAGGTATAGAAAGCTCTTTTCATTGGTTTAGCGAACACTACTCCAAGATGTTCATTTCCTAAACCAATATCGCTTAGTCACTAAAAGCTGAATTCTAATTGGCCCAACTCTAACTAGAAAATCATAACTGAAAGCATTCATTACTTTCGTTGCAGCTAAGGCTCATACTGGTTAAACACTAAAATTTACGGAGTATTTGAATTTTTTATTTCACTAACTGGGCACCCGCAGGAAATTACTATTTGTAATCAAAGAAAAGATACTAATAATAGATTCATAATAAACACGAAATGTGGCAGAAAATAGGATTGAATAAAAATTGTTCCTCGAATGTTGAGTTTTACGATAACTGTTCTTCCATACTTATATCTGTGAATGAAATTTAATAACTAACTAACAAAGCGGTTAATCAATTCCTTCCTTCCAAATTTGTGCATAAATAAATTTACTTTCTTAATAATTAAAAGGTCATTTGAATGACAAGTATTCTTCTACAGGCTCCGAGCAACTGCAACTCTGGCAGTATGTAGACTAACTTGAAATATTCAGGTGATCATGAACCACAGAAAAAATATAATGAGCGTTGCCATTTTTAGATGCCTTTACTTGCATTATTTACCTGATCATGACTGTAAGAAGATACTAATGAATCAGAGTGGCGTAACCGAACATTCAATTAAATTAACTAGTCAATAAGCTCTGAACTCATATAGAAATTAAGAGATCATATCTTGAACTTATTAACATTTGAGTATTACACAGTAAACAATACCCATTATATGAAATTTCACAAACAAATAATTCCAAAATTTAAATTAAGTAAATCTGACATCATTATATACTCTTTTGCTACACCCAGTTTCATCACTTACTGGGCTGTTTTACTATCTCGCGTGTTCAGATACCATCCTGTCATTAGGGCTTATAATAGGTTTTTACAATGTTATGGTAATAATAATTTCTCATCTTAAAGTGGGTGCCATAAGACATATCATTTTAATGACGTATGGAAGGATGTCGCGGTTACCATGCTCAGTTTTCTCCCTTGATCATCAATCATTTAATCTTCTCTGCTTAAGAAACTAGAAGAAGTACATCTTTGTTAAGACAAATGTAAAGAAATAGAAAACTGATTCTAAAATCTTGCTTCTAACTTAAAATATAAGGGAAGCAAGTTGAATCTTGTTTCTTCTACGACCGTCGTTTTACTTTACACTTCTTGTACATAGAGCGAAAATTAACATACAAAAGAAAACTGACCCGTGTAACAATAGTTTCTGCCAATGAAGCATTGACTGGTTTAATTATTGGATGAGACGGTTCATAATCTTCCTTTATTGTCGAGACTTTAGCAGACAAATCCTTCCGTGAAGGAATGGACGATGTAAGATAACGGTCTACAAAAATAGAATGGGTAACCAATTTTGCACATTAGATGGGGTGGATAGCAATTTGTCCCCGTACACTGACCTTCATATTTAAGTTTAACCTGTTCTGTAGCGGGGAAGAAACGCTCAGTTCTATTAATGGGTTGAGGCTTTTGCGGTTCAGGTAAAGTAGTACTACTGCTTCTTCCATTAGTCCCGATTTGGAGATGCTTATTCTCGTCAATTCTGGAATAAATAAAATAATCAACACTTCGTAAATTCAATAATAAATTTATTTTGAATCGTTAAAAATCCTTGGAGGTTAACAAACTGATGACCGCTTGTGATATTAGGAGATATTGGTAAGAAACCTGTAAAATGCTGATAAAGTTGTCAGCAACTTCTCTTTTAATTAAGTCTTCTAGACAGAGTTCAATTGTTTCAAATACTTAAACATATAAATTGTTTTGCCTGCCTACTGTTTATTTGAAAAGAAGTTTTATCACAGTTGAATTAACAGTCCTGGAAATTTCAATTATGAGTGCGGAAATTCCAAACTAACATTTGAGAACATGGCAATTTACAAGAAAGGTATGCCCTTTCTTATTTACCGTAAGTATTTTTATTGCCAACTTTCAAATTTCACTCACATTTTATAAAATTTGTTTAAATAAACCTACGACCTACCTCGAAGCAATTATTATTTGGTTTGTAACTCCTTTATTCAGAATTGACACTCTTAACTTAACACTTAATTATATATTTACTTCATTACATATATTTATTGGCAATGTTCAACCGCTTATCTAAAGTTAATGAGGGTAAATATTTCAACTGAATAAACCTATGATTATTTCTTTCACTGGAAGACAAAAGAGCTTCTTCCTAAGTAACTATGGGAAACTGTTAATTAGCGGTTATTGGATCTTTGGGATTACTAAAACGGTAATACTATTTACTCATCCTTGGTTTTAACTTCTGATCACTGAAAATAAAAGTGGATGGAAATATAAAAGGCCCTCTAAGAAAACAAGCTATCGTGAAAAAAATCTGTTGATCAATCATTTGGACTGGTTAAAGATGTGATCGTTGATGCAACATGGACGAGAAGTGGATAGCTTTCAAAATTCAAGATGTGGAAATCTCCGAAATTGAAGTTCCCATCTGTGTTAGATGGTAACACATACTGAAAATCATTTTATATCTTCAATTAGCATTTTATACCCCACTGACCCTCTTGAAAATGTATAGGATAAAGGAGAAACTTCACCTCTAAAAGCATATTTGTTTTGAAGCATGGCTAGCAATAATTTTTTCTTCTTCACAGTCTAGGAGTCGTTGGTTGGTACTAATCCATCGAACTAACTTAACTATTACTAACAAGACACTGAATTAAGACTTAATAAAACCATTAACCATTAAAGAACATGAAGGTAAATTAATAGTTTCCCACTCCAAAAAATTCAGTTTCAGGAATATTTGTGTTCCCAATTAGCTTTAAATTGTTATGAGAGTACTTTTAAATAAACTTTTATTAATGCGATAAAATTCTCTAACAATTCATGTGAAAATTTAAAAAATTTTGTCAAAGGATTATTTAAATTAAATTTTATTATTCATAATAATAATATATATTTATTTTTTATTAATGACTGGCATCGTGACGAGTAATTATTTCATATGACTGAAATAATTAGGTAACATTTAAAGGCGAATTTCTTAAAAAAGAACGAAATTTCTTTATATTATTTTAATATTTTAAAATGTATTCAATATATTCAGATTGCTCATGTCTTTAAATGTTTGTTTATATCATAACAAAAGAATAAAGCCACGTCTTTCCTTTTTCTTTCCCTGTTCAAAGCAATTTAGTGGGTAGATAGTAAATCCATTTTACTCAATCTAAACACTAATTCAGGAAAATATAATAAACACTGATACTTTTAGAATTCACCTTCAGTAAACATACGTGAGGTCTGATATATTAAAATCTTTCAAACTCTTAAAAATGGGCTGTTTAATCAACTGGACTTCGCAAACACAAGTGGACTTAGGAGAAGGGAAGAAAATCCTGCAAAATGAGCATTAGAACATAACTAAGTAAAAAGTGAACAATCTGAATCCAAAGACTGAATTTGTATGATCTTTTCGATGTTCAAACTTTATTATCTGCTTCTAGTCAATCTCCCTCCACTAACCAACGTTGGAATGGTCTGCTGTTCCCCGTATTCTAATGCTTCCTCACAATGAAGAAGTGTAAGTTTGTCACAAATTAGAAATAAATAAGATGTAAAATTTCCTAAGTATATCCAAAAGCCAATTTAATGTTTGTTTATATTAGAGAATTTGAATAAGAAATGAGATGAGGTTTAACAGAGCCAGACACCATTGTCTAAATACAAAAATTTATATTTTTACCAGTAGCTAACATTATTGATTATTATGGTTAAATAAAATTAGATGACATTAAACAGCGCTTTTCTAATAAAAAAACAAAATTCCAGGGCAATATTAAGACTTTTGAATGCGTATTCTTAATTTAGAACACCATGTTTATGGTCATTCTTTCATAGTTGTTTATATTATAGCAAAAATAGAACTTAATTTAGAAATCGCACATATTTTTAACCGAGGACTTGATAGACTCATTTTATGATTATGCCATAAATAAGGAAATAATTAATTCTAATCCACTCCGCTTGAACCCCTTTTTAAATTACTTGAAACTTTCATAAAATAGGTATTCGATAAACTATATAACTGAAATGCAGAAATTCTAAATTAATCACAACAGATTTCTAGCGAATAAAATCTTCTCAACTTTCTTCTGATAAAAAATCGACGAAAAAGCTTTAGCTAAGAGGTCACGATTTTTTCGTCCTCCTGACTTCGCTGTTAAAAGAGTTAACAATTTTGCCAGCAAGCCCTTACAAATTGTCCTACAAACATGACAAATGCAACTGTCAATCCAGAAATAGAGCAAGTGAACAAGTTCCCATTACGCTACCCTCAAATACGTATGTTTCCCTTTCACTTTTAATTACCTGCTCTTCAAGGCAACCTTTTTTGGATTTTCGTATATCCCATTTTCCATCGATTATTTGTTATTCATGACATTTTGATAATGCAAGCATCCGTTTCCCACATTTAGTACTTGCAACTTCCCGAAGAGCGACTCTTATGATTTAAACAGGACAATTATACCCGAACCAATTCAAGGCCAAGAGTTTTTGTCGCCTTTAAATACCTCAAGGCTGGGAGGAGACTGAAGAATGAAGCCCTATGCGTCTCAAAACTTTTTACCCAGGTCATCACTGACCTCTGAGAGTTAATTATTTCGACCTCACAGTAGCGCTTGAAGTGTTCCCAGTAGAGAACCATCGTGTGTTAGCGGGAAAGCTAATTATGTGGTGCTTGAATGAACGCTGCTAACGTTCAATTTCACCGTAGCGATTTCCAGAACCATTCAATTTGTTTATGCTATCCCTTTTCCATGAAATTATTTAAAACTCTCTTTTAAACACACCTCTGAAGAGGGAGCAGATGTACACTTGTCATTTATCGGTTCCTACGCTTCCTCCCCATCTACTCTGTCCTTCATCTCTTTCTCTCTTGAATCCCCATCGTGATTTGTTCAATGAACTTTGATATGCACAATTCTTGTGTTCTACATCGTGAAATATCGTTTGGTGTTGCTAACTGCTAGGCCTTAGTTACCACTCCACAGCTCTATCCTGTCGTTAGACTCACTAAAACAATTAGAGATTAACATGAATTAAATGAATTTTTGTCATTATTTCAAGAATAAAGTTACATTTCCAAAATTTTAGATATTCGGACAACCTTATTGCAGATTCCCTGTAATTTATAATGCTTGGTATTGGGATTAATGAAACGATATGAAAGGGTCTAAAGTGCCGGATATTATTCTATATGAAGTTTCATAATGCAAACTTTTACAAACCGGTCAATTATAAAATGTGGTATTCAGATTGTAGGAGCTAAGACTAATTGCTAACAGCAGACAGCCACAGTCTCAGAGATCCAAAAGTTAGAGTTGGGGGCAAAACAGACTTTACTGAACGGTAACAGTTAAGAATCGGGTTTTTAGAAGAGACTGAGAGAGCACGAGGACGCCAACGATAAAAGAGACGAAGAAAAGGTAATGGAAAATATATTTATTTATTTATATGTATATATATTCCTCTTTTTCGATGTAATTTTCACATCATAGGACGGTATTTAAGAATATCACAATCGTAGGAAGTTATCAGTTCAGATAGTCAGTACTCTATGGATGAAAAGTAACTTCCTATTAAGACCTTCAAAATGTAATATTCAGGACCCTGTTAAGTTATCAGTACTTAATGAAATTCGGAAACCACTTGTCCGAGAGCCGAGATTATGAATAAATGTATTAGAAGCACATGCTCAGATCTATACAAAATTCAACGCCATAAGTTCTACGCTGGTGCCTCGAACAACTCGAATTTCAAAGTAGACCTCCAGTCATGATGTTCTTTTCATTTTGCTGTTTTAAATTATCAATAATTAACGTATTAGGTTTTTAAAACAGACTAAGTCCTTAATTCCTCTGAAAATAATATGGAAAATTAAGTGTTCTAAGAAGTAAGGCTTGTAAGTAAATTTCAGGAGAGGCACTCTGATGATAATGCTAATGTATTCCTGGATAAAATTCTCTAACTTCAATTACTCAGTCGTAAAAGAATTATGGAAACTGGATTAATATATCTAGCGTCACACATATCATATACTTCAGGTGTTATTTGCGAAATATTTATCTCACTCATGATATCGCCCATATCAACCAGAAAGCTTCATTCTATACAAGAAAAATATCCGAAAAGGCGTTGTTTTTTTTTTGAGGCTGCCTTAAAAATCTCTTTACAAACATCATATGACACTCTTGTTTTTCAACGACTTCATGCAAATTAGTTTTCCGAAAATTCGTTTTTGAAAACAGTCAACCTGGTGTCTAATTTGCTCCTTTTTGGAAATTTCTAACTGATTTTGATAACCAGAAATGCTTTCCACTAAGCTAAGCAAATATAATTTCCAATGGATTCTAATAGCCATCAAAACCTAAATACACTGCTATAAGCACGATCAACTCCTCTCAGTTCCATCCTCCAGTCAGCCAACTCTGAACTCTATAGACGGAGATCAACTAGCAAATATCTATCTACTGAATTTTAAATGTCTGCGTTTTTATCCAGACACCAAGGGCGAGATGCAAAATTTATTGAAATTCTTGTTACAGCGTACTTAAGTAAAACAAACAGATGAATCCCGAGTTCAGGTGTAGTAAAGTTCTTTTGATTTACTGACTTTTCTTCCTCCTTTACTCTCAATGTAAACAACATTGTTATTTTTTGTTCACTATTAAATGCTTCATTCTGTTTAGAAATTTTTTATTTTTTTTTTGCTTTGCAAGAAAATAAATGATGTATACAATTAGGATTTTTATCGAATTTCAGATCTACATTTAATGTACTGATCTTGACTATGTTTTAAATAAACTGATACGCTTAACTAAACAGTCATAAACAAACTGAGTTATCTCATATTTAATATAATCCTGGGTGCCAAATTTGTACTAACATTAATGACAACATTGGGAACAATAACTCGAATTTTCAGTGCTTTTGACCATTTTTAATAAATTAGAGCTCAATAAGAATATATCTCTTACCTTGAATGTGAAGAAGTATTGAGCTGAGAGGTGTCTTTCTACAAATAGGAAAAACCTATAATAATTAAATATGAATAAACAGATAAAAGAACAGTTAACAACGATAAACATACCTTCGTTTCAACTGTTGCTGTTGAAATTCCATTAATTCGTATCCGATCTGCAATTGTTTGTGAGATTTTCGCTTTATCTAGAAAATCACACGCACACACTTAAGGTTAATGCCTTAAACACTTCCTATTTACGAAAAATCACGCATATTTGACATAATTTCGTAAACATTATTAGCAGATAATTGTAAAAAGAGTATGCAAAGTCCGAATGTGAAGGGAGGAAATGCTAATCAGACAATATGCAAATCCCCCCCCTATTTATTGTGCATAGATAATATGCCAATGGGTCCGATGGCTAAAATGCGTAATTGAACAATAACACACATGACATATGACAGCTCTCTCTAGATGTTATTCATTATCCTTCCTCCATTTACTTAACATAAGAGCGGCAAATTTTAGTCATAGTCAAGGCATATATATATATATATATATATATAAGCAGACAGATAGACGATCGTTTCACTGTACTAAAAGAGTACAACAGCAGAGAGATGTTGGTCGGGATTGTAGGTAAAGGACATTTTACAATTATGAAATTTTGCTTTCTAGAATCTGAACACATTTTGAAATTCCACTGAGACATGGTGACTCGAGTACGATAAAACATTCCATGTTACAAAGTTCACCCCTCTTCTTCTACCCATACAACTGCGGCTCATTCAATATTATTAAGACGTGATCTTGTCAGGGCCTGTTACCTATGAATGTGTGCTCAATTTCCAATGTTGCGATAAATAACACGCTATCACTATCTCTCGGTCGGCTTGGGTTCAACTCCCGGTCAAGAAGCGTTGTTTGTGTTTAAATTTCGTCAGTGTAAATTCAGTCCAAGCCATGATTAACATTGGTCAAAAGAGGGGCAACAAAATGTTAGCTTCTCATTCGAAAGTTTCAATACGCTAGAATTTTGTTAAATATAATTACTGGAAGGCGCTTTCCTTCAAAAAGGTTGAACATTACTATAATTATTATGAAGTGCGCCAGTGATGCCTCAGTTAACTTGCTCGTCTGCATCGAGTTCAATGCCCATCGGTGCACATCTAATGAGCATAATGTCCAACCGCAATGTTTAAGTCTGATCCATCAAGAGGGTGGCAAAACTCAAGTTTCTCATATGATAGTCTGTGTGATGCTACTCTATCTAAGATGAGTGTTGGAATGAGCGTATGAACTTCGATTTGTTAAAAAAAACATTATGGCCGGTGTTACATAGCTATTCTTGTCAATCTAATATGACAAACTTACTAAGGTGGTATGCTTGAATGCTCAATTAAATAAACTGATCAACAAGTTCTGAAAAGTGCGAACATGAATCTAGCTAGGAATAATTGGGGAATTAACTGAATTCGAATGCTGATTCATTAAAATATGGCATAGTGGGCTATATCTATTTTAGAATGTAGACAATTCAAGTAAAATAACACTCAGAGGGTCTTAATTAGTCTTCAGCTTTTAGTTGACTCCAAATTTTATCCCACATTTTTTATTTTTCCCTTTTCATATATTTTCCCATAGTTAACACTTGTAGAGGGTATTCTTGCGTTTACCATGGGCAATAATAATGGAAAAAGTAATAGTAATTATCATGCAAACAGATTGGACTGTCGAAAAATGGGAGTGAATTGGAAAAGATACTAATTGGTACAAGGTAGAAGGGCGCTTGTGAGTTACAATATTTCAAATGTTAACCGTTGTACACAGTCGGATATGTATTATCCATAGTGTGCGAATGGTTTTAGAGATTTGCGATACGGTAATGAAAGCGATAAAAATAATTTTTGATCAATCAGTTATCCGCAAGAAATAAGAAGAAAGCCTATACATAGTCGCGGCAAAGTTAAATCAAACAAAACGTCGAGAAAGTATTTCACGGCATCAGTATTTAAGGACTAACGAACGCGATCTAAAACAGTTTCAAAAATAAATACCGGAATAATAAATTGCCTTCTAACAGTTAAGTAGGTGTAGTATTTAGGCTAATCAGGAATTTGATGTCCACCAGTGGATAACCAGTTGGAGAATAACCAACCACATAGGTTAGGCATATCTTTTAAAAAGAATGACAGAAGTCGAGTTTCTTACCATACTACGCCTCTACCTAAGCTGAGTATTTGAAAACGCTTTCCTAAATAGACTTGGAAATCATAATAAACTGTGATTCAGCTATCTGGAATCTTCGAATAAAATCTTACTTCTCAATGCTTTGATACCCTTTAAATTAATATGGCGGGAACACTTCCACCTCCTTATTTATTATTATTCCATTTTCACTTAATAAAACCGAAGATGAAGATATTTGAAGTAGACAAATTATTGTAGATGCAAGGTGAAGCGAAGTCACATACTTAAATAGAGTAAATCAGAATGGTATATCCACAAGTGTCTATCACCGCTCAATTTTAGTTGCTACTTTCCCACGTCATTCAAAGCTTAAATCTTGTTTATAGTGCTAGAAAATATGGGAAATAATTTTTCTTCACGACCAGAAAATTTGGCAATGATTTGTGAAATTTTTAAACTGATAGAAGTACTAATTTCTAATTATCCTGTGAATTATCAATGGGGTAGGTACCTGGTTTATTTTTTTTAAGATACCCACTAATTATTGCACCTTTTTTTCCTTCTCGATTATTAGATGTCCATAAAATGATTGACTATACGAAATACAAAAGTTTAGAACGATTTCACAGGTAATTAAAATTAATCAAAATGTATGTTAAACGTTGTATAGTTTTTATAAAATATATTAATGCATCTAAAGGCATAAGGTTGAGAGCATTTAATCGGTAAAGGAAATTAATGTTAAAAACAATAGGGATAATGGGTTTCATGCATATAGAAGCGAAGTGACACCTCGAGCGGAGAAAAAAGCATCTTGAGACCGCTCTGAAGGGAAACTAGTTTTCTGCCACCCTTTCATAATCAATTCTAACTATTTAGTTGATACGCGTTGATGGGTGGCGATTCCGTGACCTCTGACCACTACGCCACAATCATAACTATCTACACTTATACTTCTTAATAACAACACGTTACAGTCAGTCTTAGCAATAAATATTCAAAGTGATGGTAACAATACTATTTGAACAAATTTACCCTTTTCTTTATCCCGAAACACTTTCACCTCCACGGGCCTCTGCTTGTTGGTCAATCTTTGGAGTTCTTGATGAAGTTTTGTGAGATTTTTGATGAGTAAGGGACGATCCGATGTGTGTGTACAACAAAGATTATCCACAGAAAGTAATTCATCACCAACCTGCAGATTCCCTCGCTCTGCCATTGAATCTAGTGTCAATAGATAATGAGAGAGTATATAAACAAAGCTGTAGAAGATTAATCGAAATATGATTATTCGTGTGTTTCCTAAAAGAAAAACCTCGAAAGAGGGAGATTAAAGAAATACCTAACTCTCATGGTTCTTATCTGTGAAGAGAATTGGATTAATGGAGTAGTTTTAGTTAAGATAAAATGAGGAATTGCATTCTCAAAAATCAGCTACTTGTTTAAATTGAATGGTAATGCCCATATGTATATATATATATTATGTATATTGTTATATTATAAATTATATGATATTATAATATAATACATTATATATTACATTATAAATATATATTATACATTTTGATAAAGAAAATTGTTATAATTTTTATTAATTTATACATTATTGCATATTAATTTTGGAACTGTAAGTTTTTTCTTGTTCTGTTATTGAATCTAGCCTCAAGTGGGCTCAAAAATAGCTTAAATATGAGTTTCCCTCTCGAGCAAAGCTACTTACAAGGCAATAGAATAGAAAAGAGGGAATACAATGAGTAAATCAATGTAATCAAAATTCAGTAAGTAGTATTATCTGCTTGATTCATTTTATTTTTATTTATTTCAAAAATAAGAAATATTGGAAATAAATAACTGTATCTAGTCATCTTCTTTCCACCAAAGGCGTTAGGATGCTGCAGTGAGAATTTATTTTCAAAAGTCTAAATTTCAGAATTTGGTGACCTGGGCGTCTAATAAAAACGTCTGCGATCGAAATTAGGGTGACTGACTCAATTCAGAGGTTGATCTTATTCAGCTTGATATACATTTCTCTTCAGATCTCTAACGATTAATTGGCTGGTACTTAAACTTGTTTTGCAAGGGAAAGAAACATATGGCAAATTGAAAAACTCTACGCAACACGTTCATAGTCCACACAAATAAAATACAATCATCCACTTCAAAAGTCCCAAAACGAAGCCAAATGATTGACATTTTGTGATCGCTTTCGGAAAAGGTGGCATTTTTTCGAGTAAGCACACAAAATTTATGGGTGAAAATGTAGACAAATAAAGAAAAAGGATGTAAAAACACTTCACCTTTAACTAGACCCCGAATTACAAATGGCGGTCCGTCATCGGCACCCTCTGCTCCAACAACTAGACCCAAGTTGTCTGCCTTAACGCAGTCTGAGTTGAAAACGAGGCGTATACGAATTGGTGGAGATCGCTTCTCCGAATTCTGAAGAAAAAAATGCAAAACAGTGAATAGATTTTCTTTCTAACGTGTACGACGCCTATCCGCTAGTTAACTTATATATATTTAATGCTCTTCTGTTATTAAAGAGGAATGATCAATTCCACTTAATATCAAAGTTTGAAAGGCTAACGTCTAGGTTTTAATATAATATTTAATAGGGTAGAGAGAACCAAGTTTGCTTACTTCAGCCGTGAAAACTGAGCTTCTTTTTGATTTCGAGCAGTAATGAGCGAATAATTCTACCCTTAAGATACCTGAAAGCATTGAACTTCGTCGAAGCTTAACTTTTTGTTTTTATAAATGAAGTTGACGTTCGCTTGCATTTTCAAAACACAACACTTCATAAAAAATGGGAATTTCCTTAATAGAATAAATAAACTATATTAGAACAAAGCGCGTTTATAGGGTTAGGTACAGAACAAATAGTGCGTATAGGTTAAGTTTTGTAAATGTCATCGATTAATGAATTGATTTTTGATCCTCACAAACAAAAATGAAAACGCTATTTATCCTACTGACTTAATTGACGCTTTCTTCTCCAATCAGGCCAATTCTAACTTAATGCGACTAAGAAAGTGCTCTTTAAAAAACACCATCTATTACACCTTTAAAGGCTAAGCTCCAAAGAATTACTCCCAAACTTTCAGGGAATTATCCTTTTATGGATAATAGGACTGAAATCTCGACTGGAGATATGTAGAACTCTTGGTTTAGAGACTGATATATCCCACTTTGCCCTTCTTCTACCCTCAGTAAATATTTTTTTGAGGGCTACGTACTCGATATCCAAATGATATATCAGATACGATATTTTGTTCGAGTGCACTAAAATTAAATTATGAACTCATCGTCAAGTTGAATGTTCTCAGGCATCAAAGAAAGTAAAATGTTCTTCCTCTAAATCCGAGGCCATGGGTTCAATACATATTGACACAAATCCACTGAATGGCTTGACTGGCTGCATTATTTAAAGCAATCTAAAGATGGTGGCAAAGAGGCTCCCCGACTGAGATATTAAATAAGCCGGTCAATAAGCACTGAGCATAGTAAACAAGAATTTGCCCAGTAATTTGGAGGTTTAGTCATGAAATTTGAACTTCGGAACATGAGATAGTGGAACACTCAGTAAAATAATATTTTTCAACTGAATTCAAAAAGCAAATGGAGTAGACCTCTTTTAATATATTTCCAAGCCCCTTACTGGACTTCAGATTCTTTTCAAGATTGAAAAGTTTTGTCTTGCAACGGGTTATGATAATATTATTATAATATCATTAAGGAATATCTTGTAACACTTAGCTTGAAAAGTGTACAGTTTCTTTTCAGAATTAGATTCTTTTGCGACCAATTTGCGAAGTTAATAGTCAACTAATAAATTCAACATTCTCCCACGTTGAAATAAGTCAAGGAAGAAGATTGGCTAATATTATTTAGCATTCTTCCCATAACTCTTAAATTAAGTTGGAGATGATAGTAGTTCCATTTGTGACAAGGATGTGTATATGGATTGCAATTCACAATTATATTGGATTACAATGTGAGAGGAAAGAGTTATGCCTCTTCCTGAGGTCCACAATGTAGGCGAAATAATAGGTTATTTATTAAGCACCCCGATTCGATTAAAAGGTAATTTTTCCAGCTTTACTACTTAAAAAGTATCATAACGTCATCTAAAAAACCCACCGGTCCGAATTTTTAGAGATATATATTGTTTAACTCTCAGTTAGCTTAAGTCCATGTGTTGCGGGAAAAAATTTCCATAATTTACTTAAAAAGGTCGGCATTGTACGTATTCCGGGTTTATTAGCGCTAATGCTAATTGATAAGCTGTCTACAATTCGTCGATAAAACATTGATTAGATTATAAGGCCAATGCCATTCGTCAAACAAAGAACCAATCAAAATGCCTTGCGTGAACTTTCCTTTTCTGGAACAATTTCATCAAGACAACGTCAGTTAATTTGTTATTAAAATTAGGCGACATCATTAGAATACAGTTAAATGTGGACTATAATGGTACGAATGACACTTAATTTTAAGAAAAAATAGTAAGGCAGAAGAGAAGTTAATCAAAGGGAAACTTGGGAGTAAAGCGTACCTTTGAGAATTCCTTACCATTTTTCTTGAACTCTAGCGACCTCTAATATGCTAAATGCATGTAAGCTAATATCATCCAGCCTCTCTGACTTTGGAAAAAATGACTGAATCGAATTGGCATCGCGACCATCCCTGTTAATGAATCCGTCAAAAAGGAGATAAGAAGTTACTCAGAGGAGAAAACATGAAATTTGAGCTTAGAAATGTGAAACAGTGAATTTACCGTTAAATATATAGTGTACACCCCAATTACAGTAAAATTATTTTGATGCCCTTTCTTTATTCTCAACATCCCTCGATGCTCTTTCCTTTAAGCCATTTTTAAACTGTTTACTTTTACTCAATTTTGGATGCTTCCGGTAATAAAAAAAACTGTAATTTTCTATGTCTTGTCATGGATTATAACAAATGATAATAAATTTTTTTAGACATATTAGTTGAAGTGTTGCACAAAACATATTAAGGGTAAAGTATTAACATCTTGGGAGCCTACTAGCCTGAGAGTCGCATTCTGCCATATCACTATAGTTTTAAATTAACTTATACGGTTGGTCATTTTGCTCACTGAATGTGCAAAAGATGAGCGTTGAGACCGTGACCTCTGAATAAACAGACGAGCTCGTTATTGTTGTACCACTGTCGCGCTAGAAAGTCAAATCGATCTTTCAATTAAAACCGTGCTTAAGAAGTCGGAAATTTGGCTGAAAATTGACTTAATTCGATCGGGTTTATGGCAATTATTTTTTCTGGAGAATAAAACTTTCTCCAAATAAAAAAATCAACATCGAGAAATTTCTTTCATGGGAGAAGCAGTTCATTTTAAAAGACATAAAAAGTCATTAACCGATAAGTAAATGCGTAGTCAAAACACTACTTGATTGAATAGTGACAATTATTGCAGAGTTAAAATTGGTGTAATTACTTGCAATACTACTTTAATTGAGCGAAAGAGTTCAAATATACTTAACTTGATGATCGAATCAAAATTTAGATATTATTATCACCGATTTTAATAAAGCGTTTGTTAATACATAGCAGTTAATTAAGAGTCTCTTAGTTACTTACAATACAAATGAAATTAATTTAACCGTGCTGAGTTAAACATCAGCGCACAGTAGTTTAACGCATCCAGACTGTTTGTAGATTACTGCTGTTCCAGGAAGAGATAGAAGGGAATTGAAATGGAATTCAAGATGATCAATGCTTGAAATCGAGATACGTGCAAGTGGCGTAGTAACAACGCACATATCTGCGATATCTGGTGACACGAGCTGAGAAATTACTTTACACATTTAGTATTTGACAATGATCACCTGTGATATTTGGTAGAGATTTCTCAATTTTAAGGATTGTAGAACAAAACGATTACTCGCATGTTTGCTTGTCTAAATAGTCACCAAGTGACTCACGAAGAGCAAAACCCAGATAATCCTTCTCAGTGTATCTCATCGGTCAAATTTCTCACAACTTCACAAACACCCGCCGGTTAGACGTTCATGACAAGCTCTCCTATTTACTATTCTCTCTCTTCTTATCATTCAATCTCCCCTTTCCCTCTTTCCTCTACGATTATCTAATACTAGTATTCCAATCCAACTCTTGGTCCTCTAATTTTGGGAAAGACGGTCGTATCTTATTATCTTTATAAATATCATTAGATGTGTAACTTTGTGTCATCCCTAAAGTGCCTTTAGTGCTGAGATAAGTGCTACTTAAGGGTAGAAATTTGGTGAAATTAAGAAATAATTTGTATATGACACATAAAAACAACAATTGTTTTGAAAAAATAGATAAGCCTGAAATGGAGGATTTGTGTTATGGCTAAGTCCATTCGTTTTTTATTTTAGCTTATTGTCAAAGGAAAATTCACTTTGCACGAATGGGATTCAAATCACCTCATATCCTTTCCAATTTATGGAATTTAGCATCTTTTGAGGTGAAAACTATTCATTTGAGGGTTCGTTTAAAGGACATTTGTGACAACAAAATCATATGACTGTTTGAAATTATAGCGTGATAAGTAGTACAAGTGGAGGATCTTACACCATTGGCAAATTGTTTCGCTCTTTCCGCGTCCGAAAGCAGAAAAGGACTGTTTTTGACAATACCATTTGAAACCGAATTGAGGTCCTTCTGTGTGGTGAATCGCTTATCAGCGCCTGAGGCGGGTAGCTTTTCTAGCGTTCTTTAAAAAAGGATGAAGTAGACCAGGTGCGAGTGAGGTGCATCAGCTGTGGTAAAGATATATATTCCAGGGGGAAGGTGACTGACTTACCTGAACTTCCTCAGCGTTTCCCTAATATCAATACTGGAAGATGGGAGAGTGACGGATCTGTTGACGGGTTCAGTAATCCCTTGTGGTGGAGGAGGCGAAGGAGGGCAGGTCTGTTGAATTTCTAGTGTCATAGCTCTCGCTGCCGCCCTTCGGCGTTCTCGCCAACTTTCGAGATTCTAAAAAATTATTTTTAGTTTAGCTAACCGGTAACATTAATGAAACATTAATGTCAGCCAAAAATATGGACTCTATTGAGAGTAAACCGAAAATATTATTTAACTTAAATCCAAAATTCTTAGTCAATACAGACTATCTCTACCTTTCACCTGAAATCAACCTCCGACCAAATTTTTAGATTATATGTAACAAAAGCAAAATTAGTTCGCCAATGTCTTAGGATGCTTAAAATATGTAAGATTGAGAATCTGACTGAATTGCAAGTAAAAAGATTACTGATAAATAAATAATGACAAGTTTTCTTAGTTTCGACAATAAAAGCATTGAAAACATGATATATAAGTAAAATCGGATACTTATTTAAATGAAATTTAGATTAAATTACAAAACAGCAACAATGAGTAAAAATATATGAAAGGAATAAATACCATTTGCCATGATTCACCGTCTGTTGCCATAGAGAAAGTCTATTGAAATCTAAATAAAACAATGAGGATTTTTAAAAAATTGATCATGTAAAATTCTGACAAATCATTCTGAAATTTCGGCTAATACTTTTATAAATAAAAAACACTGGTGCACAAATATCGATAATGTAAAAATCGAAAAATCTGCAATAATCAAAACAAAATTAGTATCTAAGTGGGATATTAACATAAATGTACATACACTTCAAAATTGTAAATACATTAACAGACAAATTACAACTACTAACATTATAAACGTTAAAATAATATTCGAACTCTAGCGAAAAGACTTCAAAATAAAGAAAAGCCTAAATTCTCTTGACTTTCAGAATTGAAAATTTTTATTTCATCATATTATTATTTATATGATTCTAATTATGTAAGAATTATAGAACCTTCATTCAATTATATACTTCTCGTAACTACCACCTCAATATTTCACTTCTGCACACTCCTAAAGAGTTCTTTTCATTGGTGCATTAAAACACAGTTTAACATCATTTTCAATTTTTATTTGATATTAATAAAAATATATTAAATTTTAATCAAATCATATTTTACGTATTTATTCGGAATCTGATTATTAACTCGCCCGATTTATTTATGAGTCGTATTAAGATTGCAAACTCCTGGCGACACAGTCAGATGCATCCCACTGCAGGCGATCCGGATGTACACATAGGAATTGCACAGATGCTGTACCGAGGAAATATCTAAAATTGATCATGCCTGACACCTTACGAAGAGGTGCTTGTATATAAAATTATTATTTCAATCAAATATTAGAGTAAATTTCCCGGTCACCGAATATTTCTTGCAACACATTGCAGTCGGTTGCTTTCTACTAGTTGTCTTAAGTTGTTAATATGGCTATTATCACTTTTTTTGAAATCTCTTGCATCCTTTTTGTCAAATTCAAATAGTCTTAAATGTTTGACTTTCCAGATAGCAAATCCTCGATTCAATAACGATTTTTTTGTAAAATGAAGTTTCATTGTAAGGAATTGTCATTAATGGAAGATTATAAGACTTAAAACTTGTATACTTTTAAAGTGACAATAGACGTTGTTTACTGAGATAACTAGTAGTGCTTGCTCCCCATATCAATAATAGGGCCATCGTTCTATCTATTAAAGTGTGTTTAAATTGTGAGCAGCAAACTGAAATTTTCTCATATCAGTGAGAAAAAATAGTTTAAAATATTGTATTGGGAGCAGAGTAACATACGTAACAGAAGGTCAACTTATAACCTATGGTCTCATCAATCTTTTGATCTTAATCTAACGATTGGCCAGTTCCTAACATCGAGCAATTGAATAATTAACAATGAAACTAGGAATTGTCAAATACAGCCTGAAATTTGGCAGGACAGATCATGATTCTGTGAATAATACCTCTAAAGTAACGAGTGAACCACTGAAAGCATTTTAAATTCGCAATAAATAAATATTCATTTATTTGCGGCTACTATCCACTAAATTATTTGGTCCATGACTAAGTTCCTTGTTTTCAAATTCTTCCCGCAATTAAACTGTGTATTCTGAAATAGGTAATAATAAAGCACACAATAAATAAGTACAATCAACTAATTCATGTGGACAATGAGTCTCCATTGTGAATAGGACTGTAATATACACGAAATATTAATTCAAATGAAGTGTTAAATGAAATGAAAAATTGTATGCCGAAATGTCCCACTATTTCACCCTAAAATAAATACATTCTTGTTAAGTTTTTCTACCGCGATTTTACACTTTCAATTTATCTACCTTTTACTTCTTTAAACAACTTTCATTTACTTTCAGGAAAGTCGTTTTTCTTATTTGGACACAATTGTGGTATTAATATGCTTATTGTGAGGAATGCAAAAAACCAGTTTAAATGGAATCATTAGCTCGTAGCTTCTCACATATATCCTCGAAAGTTTTCGCAGAAAAAAAATCATTGTGTAATTTAAGGAAAAGGCAAGAAATAGCCTATTGAAAATATCCAACCATCTCTTAATGCCAGGACTTCGTATTATGGATAGCGGAAAGTATTTTTAGGCTATTCTAGCCTCATTTTACCGATGGATGCTAGTACTCGTACGCAAGCTCCAACATCTTATAATAGCTGGAATAGTTGTTAATATCAGTATTATCTCAGTTCAGACACAATCACTGGAGTCTTAAAAAAATTTAAACTAATTTTTATGTCTATGGTTTTGGCAGATTAAAAAAATTGAAATAAATTATTGGACATGCTTCATACTGAATGTTAGGTTTTGGAGTTCCTTATTAGCATTATTCTCATTTTCAAGCAACGCGAAACTTATCTAGTTAGAATATATGTACGCAAATAATTAGCCAAAAGTTAAAATTATGATATATAATCTACATTTTTAATGCAAAATATTAGTATACAATTAAATAATGGAAGTCCTTCAACATGTTGCCATAGCTTAATGAATTGGGGTGTGCTTGAATTTTCCTGTTAATTAAGTGATATCAACTGGCTCAGAAACAGAAAATTATTACCTTCAAGCTTTACCTTTAAAATTGCTTTAAAAATTGCATTTAAAATTAGCCTCTTCTGTCGTGCTTGTAATACCTCTCTTAATTCTCATTGGTTTTCGCGTTTCATTAGGCAAATTTTTGTGTTACTTATCTGTTATCTTGGTTTAAGTTCTCAGTTTGATGGCTTCTGGCGGTGTTGGGAGCGGACGCTATTACTGCCATTTATGTCAAAGATCTACAAATCCCACTTTAAGCGATTCTGTATTAAAATGCAACTTATGCAATGAAGGTTTTGTTGAAGAGATTGAATCGGCGGCGCATAGTGCCACCTTTGAGTATGTTTATTAAATAGCTAAATAGCTTAAATTTTAGGAACGAATCTGATCCAGAGGTTACATTATTTTCATTAATATCTGCAATGGATTCCGCTCTTGGGGGTGTTGCGCTTGGAATTAATCCCGATGTCGCATTGATTAATATGAGCACTCCTGAACACGGTTTGTCATCAAGAAGATCTCGCACACGATTTTGGCCGGACACTATGTCAGCTCTAATTGCGCAATTACTGGCGAACGGTGATCTTAATAGTAAGGCTCTAAATTTGTCTTCAATTAATTATTTTTCTCAAGACTTTGGTATTGGTGGGACGCCTCCTGCGACGGCGGCAGATATTGCTGCTTTACCAAGGAAGAAACTTAAGCAAGATGATCTGAAAACGTACGATGTTTGTTCAATATGTTTGGAAAAGTATAAAGTCAATGATGAAATTATGTCTCTCCCCTGTCAACATAATTTCCACCAACCATGTTTAGCAACTTGGCTCAGTCAAGTGAGTTGTTTATTTTAAAATACTTTTCTCAGTCATATGCCTTTCATCTGGTTTCGTTTCATGCGCCTTTACGATTATTTGCGGTTTCTCTTAATGTAATATCAGGATGTATATTTGGGTTTTTTGTGCATTTTAGAAAGGTTCCTGTCCCATCTGCCGAAAAGATATTCAAGGTGAAGATACTTCATAGTTATGTCATTTCAGTATGCCGATTTCTTCTTTATTCACCGCTGAAGTCTTTTCATTTTACCAATATGCATTGGAACTACACAAACCCATATATATTTTTGATCCAGCCCTGTAAAGATATATCGTCCCACCCTAACAATTCCGTAACCAAAACTTCGTTTTCTGTCAAGTCAGAAAAGTCTTCATTTGTTTTGCTCTATCTCTGTGTGTGTAGATGGAAATGTAAGATTTAATTCCCGCTTGATTTTTACCACTTGGTAATATTGGTACACTAGTGTAAAAGAAGTGTTGAATTAATTTATTTGCCGTTGTTGCTGCATTTGCTTTCGCGACTTATTGCCAATTGGACTGACTGTTTGGCTCTGTAGATATACTTCCATTAGAGATCGACACCCGTCAGTCATGCTCATTATGTAATTTCATATGAGTCGATAATGGGACTAATAACTCATTATCATTTGGGATTACGCTTAATTTAAATCGATTTAAAATTACTTAATTTGTCTCTAACTCCGACGATGGTTTTTATTTTGGAAGAAAACGGTATTTTTAACGCGATTTAGAAGTATTCGTAGAAAAATTTTTCACATTTCAAGTGCATTGTGACCCGGTGGAGCTCGTTCGTCTGCGTAGTTACTCCTTTTAACTTAAACGTAATACGATTCATAGCAGTTTTATTTTGTTTCTTAGGTTGTATATTGGTAACAGTGATTATTTGTCTCATTGAGGGCGCTAAATTGGGCTTATTTATTTAATTTCAAAGTCAGAGGTGTTGGTAGATTCTGTTGCGAGGGAGAACTGTATACTAGGAATCTTCGCCGTCTTAGCTTACGTTTTCCTCACAAGAAACTTATGCAGGTATAAGACTTGCGTCCAACGCGGAGCTATTAAGCTAAAAGGTAAGTTATGGGTAGGGTAGAAAAGTGGGATGCTAAACCGAACAGATAAGCAGTCTAGGGAAATGTCTACGCTACAATTTAGGTAAGATTTTTATTATTAAGTTCACTTGTTTTTCATTACTACTGAGTGATTAAAAATATCCTGGTTGATCATGGCAATTACCTAAAACCTGTTTTGAGAAGAGAGTAGGTGAATTGGGTTACAAATCTCATTTACGTTATTGGATTTGAATGTCTCTACTGCTCACAGAGATGTACACCGTATTAAAACGCCCATGACTGGGAGATCCTGGTTACGTGCAATAGTGGTTCTTGTTCGCGAGTCCGTCATAATTTTTTTAGGTATTTGGCATATAATGAAACGTCGTGTTGATTATGATTCATGTTCAAAAAATGTACTCCCATCATTAGTAGTGCTGAGTTGGAAATTGCTTGCGTTCTGCGCACTTAAATGCAAGTATTTTTCATCAACAATGGCGGATAGAAATGAGGCGTACTGAAAATAGAATAATTTATCTCTATTCAATTGGTTGAATATTGAACAAAACTATCGATGCAAATTTTCTATTTGTCTACCTTCTGTCTGTCTACGCTAACGATTTAACAAATAAAGGCGTCCACATTTAAGGTACAAGATTATTAATTATTCATAGTGTTAATGCGTGTCCCGTTTATGAATTTTTACATGTTTAATGTCGGAAAAAAAGAATGCTCGTTTTGATGTCAGAGATCACGGGTTCCATTTCCATCGACACATACCACCAAAAAGTAAAATGATTGAGCGCACTCTTTAATAATGGCTAAAAGAGGATGAATTAAATAGGACGTATAAACAATGAAGTTGAAGCATTGAATAGCACAAAGAGTGTGCCAAGCAGTGTTGCACGATTATCAACTAATTTGATCGCTTGTTTATGAAAACCAATCATAGCCTGGTGGGGACTGGACTTTACCACCTGTAGTGTTTTAAGTTGGTGATGTGCCGACTTAATCGCTTTCTGTCCTTTACCATTACGTCATGCTGGCATTTATCCAGTTATGCGTGTTGTTACTTTTCCACGTTTCCTAGTACCTAAAAGGACACATTCATCTTAATGGCTTTAATACCCAATGCCTAGTCTTTTTCATACTTGTTAGTATTTTTACCTGTTACACTTATAAAACTCCGCTTAATTCATACATTGCAACAGTATCAGTGTGTAATTCCTTATTCAGTATATTTTCTGTGCTATTTAATTCTTTGGTGTGTCTGATTCAATTCGTGAATACTGTATTATTACTAGTGAACCCTTAATGGGTAGAATTCAAAATACAGCATCACCTATTCCCGTTAGCTCCTGTAACAGGCATGTATATAGTTTTAAATTATGAGATTGATTGGCTGTCTGGTTAACCAGTAATGCAGAAGTAACCAGACCTCGTCTCCAAATATTAGCATCCAAAGACAGTAATCTAAGGGCAGTACCTAATGAACAAATACCGTCCAGGGCATCGGAAACATTCGATTCTGCTTCATGCCAAAACCTATCTCGCACGAACAACATTGGTCATTGTGTGGCCAATTGAGGATCTATATAAGTACGGCTGCACGACTGAATTAATGCTATCGCGTGATGAAATAAAGCAATTCAGTCAATCATTAATTCATTACAAGGAGATTTTAGAGTGGTGGTTTTTCAATCCATGAGTCTTCCCAATACTCTCCCTCTATCCCAGATGTGACCTGGATCCTTTGATGTCCTGAACTAACCTAATCCCCAAATGTATGTCTCCCTCCAGGTCTTCCCTGTGATGTATGCTTATTCAACCCAATTTTTTCGACATATGTCCTCAGAAGATGGGATTGTATTAAAATGTTTTTACTTTTTACATAATTTTATATTTTATAATTAAAATTTGTCTGCTTCTGTTTAGATGTATTTATTTCTAACATCATGGTTCTTACTGCTATGCAATATCTACACACTTAAAACTTAATCTATTTCATTATCCTTGAGAGTTGAAACAAACTCAGGTGAACACATGGCATAATCTATCCTTCTCTGGAGCCTTTCAGTAACTTATATTTTCAAATTAAGCAATTAATTAGCATTTACACTGCTTTCAATTTATCCCAAAATGCCAGTAGTACAAACATTTATTACCCTGTGCGGGCATAAATCATTTAGGAGCGCTCTTGCAGGTGATTCAATTTTTGTGAGAAATCCTCATCTCGCTCAGTACCTCAACAAGTTAAGGGGATAATCACAAGTAGAATATTTTCCACAAATTCTTGTACGTCTTCATTACTTCCGCTCCCTATTATCATAGGCTTATTTAGATTGTACCACGTGTAAAGAACTGAAACTGAAAGCCCCCAATTCAAATGATAAGGTCGATATAAGTCAAGCTCTGGATATTGATTTTTAAGTTCACATATTATATCCATTATCTGACCTCTCTATATTTTTTTAGTAGGTTATTTGTCGATTATTTTTTCCACCAGTTGGTGGTTTGGAGAATGGATTAGTCGTGGTGAAAACTTCGTAAGTTCAATTTTGAAGGATGCCTATGGATAATTTTAACGAAACAACCGAAAATGCAAAAAATGTTTTCCATTTGGGTTAAGTATTAAGTAAGTATGGTGACCTGAATTCTTATCGGTTTCTTTTTGTGTCTCGTATAGTCAATTCCTGTTATCTTCGATTTTCCTTCTTAAGATGATGTGGTGATTTCGTTCCTACTGAATGATCATTCATAACTGTCTGCCTCTCGAGTGCATTCGCAGTCGCATTCTTATCGGCCATACAATGACCCAATTCTGTTCTCATATAAAAAGCTAATATATTTTAATAATCACGGTACAGGAACTCATGAAGTAGGTATGTGTTTATGGTCTCCACATTTATTTGAACAGTACCACCCATTCATTCTTGTTTGTAATTCAATAAATTTGTGTCATTTAATTCTTGTGCTTTCTATTTTTTTCCGTGGATTCTGCGTAATTCCTCCATTATTGTAACTCCTTGGGGAAAATTCAAAATACTACAATTTGCCTAAAGAATACTTTAAGTTAAAAAAACGAGAGATAATTCTGGAATCCAAAAGACTCAAAAAGACCTTAAAATTAATCATCACTTCATCGGACTATTATTTTTGTGTGCCAGGGTAGTAATGGCTAGTTCATTTTTCAAGTCTGTGGGGTGGAGGAAAGGGATTCCGTCAACCCTCCGTTCACTTATATATGTAGTTTATTCACATCTGTATGTTAAAAAATATGTCTTGAACTCCTGACCTCTGATTAATCACTCAGACTGAACGTTAATTTAAATAGGAAAGATTAAAGCTTTCAGTATTCCATTTACTGTTTGATCTGAGAGATGGAATTTAGAAGATTTTTATGGTTTGAAACAATCAAAGGGAGTTTCACTCGTTGGAACTTAGCATTATAGATAATTAGGTGAGAGTTGGACTTGATGTCGGTTTCCGTTCGGTTATACTTTCGTAATTTATTTCTGATAATAGAAGAGAATGTACGCCGAGCATGAATCAAATATAAAAGATTATGCTTGTTTTTATAATTCCAACACAGCTCAGCTGATACAGCTTAGGGTTCGCGCTACTGTTACACAATCGCTTCACAATAGGCTAAATTCAGCTTTAATTCGATTCATTTGTTATTTCAGAGTATATAATTGATTGCAGGAATTTTATTTCATTTTCCACATGACTATCTAGGAATGGATAACAAATTGCTAGTAGTGGAATGCAATCGCAAAATTACGTAGTGTTCTTACTATAAATAGTTACTTCATGATAAAAGAACTTTCCAGATTACATAGGATGTCATTGACACTAGTACTCTTAATATTACTAAAAATGTAATAATTGTATACGAAATTCTAATAGATTTCTAATTTAATTCTTATCAATTCAAATCCATGAAAGTTATCCTAAGAATTTTGATTTAAATCAGCAGTTAAAATCCCCAAAGCATATTAAAAATGTTAATAACACTTTACGAGGTTAGAGGGGGATATCCTCAAACCACTTATTAAGAAACTTACATTCTATTACTCCTCTTATTGATCGAAATTAACCAGTGCGGTTGGCTACCCACATCGCTGGTTGTGCTCCGATGAGTATTTATCTCGTGACTTCTGACTTAAAAGGAGTGTTATGGCCCTACTGCCCTAAGCATACTAGCATGTAAGAATTTTGCGCGAAATTTTCTTGCCTTTTCAGTGCCCTCATTAAAAGTATTTCACAAAACTTTAAATGCACATAAACTATCCTCCATATTTTTCCTCTAATTTATCTTTACCGATCCTTCTTTTACTGCCAACCGAACGAATCAAATTATATATAGGCACTAAAGTCGAGAAAAGAACTAATTGTTCAAAATATTAAAAGTGAATTTTGGACTTCTTTGTTAAAGACCTTACTCTTTTTAAGTGTCTTTGAGAGAATCTTGATGTTTAACGATGAAATTCATCATTTTTTTCATCGATCCTTCGGCCTGCATCTTTTCTTCATCTAAATTCTCCATATCAAAAGAATTCATTTTATTACCGATTTTGTAACTGGCATGGACAATGCACATTAAAACTCATATCCATATTTCCTTTGTTGTCAAGAATTGCATACATATTTTCATACGTTCTACCATTTATTCCTTGTACGAATTTTAGTTACAACCTCGAAAATAATAAAACATTTTTATTTATTCCGACTTGATTCACTTTCTTACTATATCAAAGTTTATGCGTTTGACAGAATGAGAAAAAATATCTTGGTATGTCTAAATGATTGAAGGAAGCAAATTATGTGTTTCTATGCCAAAACATACCTCGAATCAGATAAGTGGAAAATTCGATTATAAAAACACTCAATATGAGCAAGTATATTTATTATGCATTCTAGGCAACGTCGTAGTAAGTCATAGAAATCCGGATGTCAGAAGGAAGACTTCTGCATAGTAGCAAATTTGTTTTGTTTATAAAATGCAAAATAATGGAAAGCTTTAACTATTTAAGAGTAACTAAGATGGGCAGACATCAGGGTATCTATTGAGGCCACTGGTCACTCAAGGTAAGTACACACGAGAGAATTGGGTTAATCAATAGGAATCCGATGATTAGTTGGCCTACTTCCAACGCCCTAGTGGTAACGTGCTTGTTGGCTTATCAGGGCTAACAAGAGAATAAAGCTCATGTGAGGGAAAAGGAGACTAGCTAAACTAAGGAAGATGCACGCATGTGGATGTTTAACTCAAGTGAAGGAGAGAATGACTAATGACAAACGAGGCAGAGTGTAAAAAGCAAAGAAAGGGACCATTAGGGTTAACTATCACATACGAGAAGCGTAAAATAGATGTAAACGGTGGCGACGAAAATGAAGAACTTAGAAAGCGAAAAGGCATGCAGCAGTATTTTCATCTGACTAACAATTCATGTGTTTTCCTTTCTTCTCTATATAACACGAAACATCTAATAAGCTGCGTGTGCAATGAGGTCACGCCTACATTACGTTATATTTAAGTTATGCAAATAGCGATGACGCTAAATTGAACAAAGAGAGCAAAAAGTGGAATCAGAATCCGGTTATCACCTAGACAGTTTTTTTCTCGAAATAGGGTCAACTATTGTCTGACTCTTGTTGGGCTGGATCGATTGAAGTTAACTTACTTTGCCTCACTTTAAGGTCTCTGGTAGGAAAATATCAAAATTATTCCCCCTTACTGTAATTTGGTTTTAGTGGTGTCGTAGAAACGTTTCTTGAATCTTATTCTGGTAATGGAGGTATTGGAAATATGGTTTCAAGTTGTAAGCAGCCTCCCCCACCCTCAGACTTGTATCTCTTAAGACAAATATAATTTGTCGAGTCTGAATGAGGAGTACGTTTCTATCGAATGCGTCCTTTCTATATAAAATTGCTATTTTTCATCATAGGAAGATGTTCAAATCAAAGGATTCTTAGAGTTTTTTGAATATGTGCTTTTAACTTTATGGCTCTATTCGATGTTAAAGACCTGCTAATGTACGTAAACACTATTTTAAACAAACACTACTGAAATGTGTTAAGATGGGAGTAGAACTGGCTGTTAATCAATATCAAAAGGTCCATTATGTACCTCGACTTTGAAACATATTGATGCACTCTCTGGTCATTTCAGTGACCATCCATATTAATTATTAATAATAAATACTGGTATCGTTTTAAAAGAAATCGCATATCACCTTGTTTAATCCCCTTTCTATCCAAAATGCTTCTTTATATGGATAAATGTATAAAATAAAACTCAATGAACTTAGCTATTGATGACTGATAGAATAATCATGCATAGGTTATATAATGGTCATAGTCAAGTAGACGTCTGTGATACCTACTTAGGAAAGCATTTGTCAACGCTCACCCCGAGTAGGGGGATAGCATCATAAGGCCTCCTTGGTGAGAAACTCAAATTCTGCTATTCACCTTATTAACCAGACCTAGTCGGTATGATGGGTCACTATTCTCACTAGTTGTGTACTGATGGGCATTGACCCCTAACTTCGCGGATGAGCATATTTACCGCTGTGCCACCATCAAACGTGAATCCAGTCATCCCATCCAAACTAATCATGTGAAATTCAAACTAAGAGACAATATTTATAATTTATTTCAGGCAGTAACTCATAAACTGATGCTAATATTACATTTTCACAGTAGATAAGTAGAGTTAAGCAAACCTCTCATAGTATTGGACAATCGAGTTTTCTGTTAAAGTGCAGGGGTACAAGTCGACGTTTTAAGGTCCTGCGTCTTCGAAGAGAGAGAAAAATACGCACAGAATGAAATTTGTTGTAAAGGATTATCTTATTTTATAGTGCATAATCCACTATAATGAATTTAATGCTTTGTACTAAATCTTGATGAGCTGTTGGAGTTGTTAAGAGATGGGTCACAGAATTAAAACAAGCCTTGTACAAATTACTTTTTGTTGTAAAATCAACAACTATCTTATATTCAAAATACATAGCTATGCACAAAGGGATCAGAGTTGATTCCTACAGACATGGTCACATATTCATGTTGGTTAAAACTGGTCTACACCGCAATGCTCGAAATAATTTGACATTATTATATTCCCTGTGGTATACGAAAGTATGCTGTAAATCTTACCAGTTTATACCAACCAACACTACTGTTATTCTTAAGGGAGGGAAGTGGAGGGGAGTCACACCTGGTCGATTTCAGGTGCATCTTTTGTCGATCATTAAACAAATTTGTACTGCTTTGTGAAATGAATACATACCTTCGCTCTTGAAAGTCGAAGTCCAGTTTGATTATCTCTCAATCATCTTCAAGACTAAAATCCAATCGAACTAAACACTCTCAATCATTCTAGCCCTTTTAATGATTTTTAAGACAAAAGGCACATATTTCAGCCGAGCTATGTAGAACCTTTGATTTCAAGGCCAAACTTCCTAATGCTACTATCCCTCACCTTCACTTCATCTTATTTGGAAATTTATACAATCCCCTTTCTAAATGGTAGCTTCAAAATGAACTTTTAAAATGGGTAAAATAAATTAATCCGTCAGAAAATAGCAATTAGCCGATAATATGTATATTTATCATATTACGATGTGCGAGAAAATACGACCCAGAGATCAGTCAAAATGTCTTAGTTGTAAATGTTTCATTCAGTTTAGAATCCAACTTGTCTATATATTTGAAATAATTGGGGAACAGAAATGCTGTTCAAACTATCCGCAATTGTGGAACTAATGATGTTGTGACATCCCATTATGTTTACTCGTAATTTTGCCCCGCTCTACGTGTTAGATGATGAAATAAAGAACGCAATATCGGTCAATCCAGTCAGTCAGTTTGCTCATCGTACCTTAATTCGGTCTGTTTTTTACAAACCAGACCCACTCACCCAGCGCTCGTACCAGTTATCCCCCAATTGTCAAATATTTTCCCTACTCCATTCTCCTTCTCTCATGCCTTCACGATTAACTAATACATCGTGGTCCAGCTAAACATTTGGTCTTCTGATTTGAAAAAGGTGGTTGCACCTGTTAGCTTTTAGGAAGGTCATTAATTTTGTAAACCCAATTTGATTGTGCTCTTAAGGTGGTTCTGCTGATGAATTTAATACTGTCGTCCCTATGTGAACAGTCGAAATAGGTAATCATGTGTTTTGTTTACATTACTCTCTAAAATTCCTGTATTCGCGCATAATATCGCCTGGAGTTATCGTCTCTTCCATGCAACACTTTTGCTGATTGATATTTCTTATTTGCTGGAATAAATTCTCGAATAAATTTTATTCAGAGGAATATGGAAACAATTTAAATAATTATTAATTTTTGCCTTTATCATTGCACTTCCCCTCTAACAAATTAATAAAAAATTAATTTTATAACTTATTTTTAGGACAAAAAAATTCAAATAAATTTCCATCTTTAACTCAGCTTCAATCAACAGGACACAAATAATGTCTTGACCTATGCTGGTAAATAATAACATGTGAAAATGGTTTTTCTTTCACTTCAAACAGGTGGCCTTTGTTAGATCAAAGTACATTTAGTTGTAATAATTAGCACAGGGTAAAAACTCAGATTGGTTAAGGTGAGAATTAAAGGCAATTTCGCCCTATTTCTATTTCCACATTAAACAACTGAAGTTTGTTTATATGAAGAAAGAAATAAAGGAATTATGTTTGCTGAATAAATAACTATTCTAATATTCTGCGCAATGATAACAAAATGTGCAGTGCACATGAAAAATTGTAGCAATTGGTTATATTGAAGAAAAAAGTCAAGAGTAAAATTCAGTTACCGAGACTGGGTGGCGGCCTTATCTACATGCGCCACCGAGACCTATGTTGATTACAATCAAAGTGTGCGAGACAAAACTGAGGTTGTAATAAATCTCATCTCCACCTCCTTTATTTCCCTATTCAAAAGCTGACGCTGTGTTTTAATCAATGAAGATGCAATCTAAGTGATAAATGTTTATATGAACTTATAAGCGAGCATTAATAGTGTTACCATTGCTTGGTTACTCGATGATTTCTCATAAGATAAAGTTAATTTGAGAAAAAGCAAGAATTCATTTAAACTGGTTGGTAGAAAAAATCTTCGCCAGAAGATGATTAAGTTTCAATTATGATTAATTTGGAGCAACATATTTCATCATTCGTTTCACATTAGCCTTTAATATCTGCTCTTCTAACTTAAATGCATCTATGAATCTTACCATCTGAATCTCCTAATTTCTTGATTTGTCATTCACTGATCGAAATGAAGTCATGGCTTCATTATTACATGTCCAGTAAAAGACAAATCTATTCACGGTGTAATTTACCTCTTAGAAAATTATATAAATGAAAAACATTTTCTGTTTTTCATTGTTATCTTCCACTATTATTTCATCAACCAACCAATATTTCGTCTTCATACTTACTCGTGGTATCTTCAGTCCTTATTAATTTGCCGCAAAAAGTGGAAGTACACAGAAAGGCATATATACATTCGCTAAGGGAATTGTGTAAGAAATGTTTACTTTCCAGTATGAAGATGAAAATATTGGTTAATTGAGAAAATGCTGGAGAATACAGTGAAGATGTACAGAAAGTACATTTAGTGGGCCCGTTGCAAACTTGATAGGGTGCCGTTGACAATTTCATTATTATGAGCTCAGTTGGTAACTCGACTACAAAAACTAATAATCCTGCAAAAACATTCGATCAACTCGGAACCCAATTTCTGCGGCAAATCTCAATGAATTCCAACTTATGTAAATCGGCAAACCTCATTCACTTTGATTAGATGCTATGAGTCTCCGGTTCTTTACATTCGAGTTTCAACTTCCTAGAAAGACTTTAATGTATCGAAAATCCTCCACAACTTTCTACAATGACCAAAAGCAGTTTCCTTAGGATAATCAGTGGACATTGTAGCAGCTCAATTCAAATTTTTTGTTGCTCAAATTTCAATCCGAGCTGAGTCTGATGAACCGAAGCACCAAGAATAGTGCAAAATTAACGTCCGAATTTTTTATTTTCTGAAATGAACAAAGAGTGCAAGCCTTACTAATGAGACATTTATTGCACCAAGTTTCATAAAGTTAACAAATCTACAATGAGAAGTCCAGAAGAATATCACATCATCGATGAATTTTAAAATAATCAGCGAAATTTTACGAAAGCTAAAAGAAGCCTAATTATATAATTCCAATAAATTCAAAATGAAGTAGGACAAATCATTGAAATTTCCTATCAGTTGAAATGATTTCTTTCAAGGCATAAATATCTGTCTAGTGAAGGATTTAACAGAATCTAATGTTAACTCAGTAAATCAAAATTAGCCCTTTCGTAATTCTTCCTTTAGAATAGTTCAAGTAATGCTCTCTTACAGAAATTTAATATCACTAGTAATGATTAAAAATCTAAATTCTTATTAAATGAACACTTCCAATGTTAAGAAATACGTTTAAGAGCTTTTTGATCTTTGATATTCTGAATATTGGACACGCATGTAGAAGTAAAGAAAGCATCTTTTCTAATTTAATAAATTTTCATATTAAACCTACACCGTTGATATACTATGTTATGATTTATTTTACTATTATCATACTGACTGAAGTCTGATGAATTTGTAACTGTATGTGCTCAAGTAGGTTTATTGACAATATGGTAAGCATGGAAAGAATTCAAACAAATTAAAAGGCTTTGGTAATTGGTGCCAATGATTGTGGATAGTTAATACAAAATTAAACATAAATCTGACAATAACGAATAAGGTATTAACTCTAGGTCATGCAATACCCCGTTCAGCCTACACATGTTCGCGTTCCTTATTCGGCCCATATTTTCATTCCATTTTCGAATATTTGTATGTAATGGAAGAAGCCTTTGAACTTGCAGAAAGGGCATTGAATGCAGCTGAGGTCCCCGTAGGTTGTGCATTCATTTATAAAAATGAAGTAATAGCCTCAGGTAGAAATGAGGTAAATGCTAGCGGTGACGCAACTCAACATGCTGAAATAGTAGCAATCAAGAGGTTAGAACAGTGGTGTGAGGAAAATGGAAAGAGTTTGGAAATAATTCTACCTGAAACCATCCTTCACGTTACAGTCGAGCCATGCATAATGTGTGCTGCCGCTCTCCGGTTCAGCCTTCCAGCACATCCCAAATGGTAAATTCTTTTTTTTCAAAATTTATATTCTTTAGTGTCATATATTATTCTCAAAATGAACGTTTTGGTGGGTGTGGGTCAGTTATGAATATCCACACTGATGAAGCCATTCGACCACCGCTTACTTGCAAATCTGGTGGTGGCTCGGACAGATCAATAGAACTATTGAAAAAGTTTTTCAATCAGGAGAATTTAAACGCTCCAGAGGAAAAGCGTATTAAAAAGGGTCACCGAGAACAAGCATAAAGAGGCCTCGTATTATTACGTACACTTGTAAATACGCCTAATAATTTTGTCTTAAACTGCTTTATCGGTTATTAATTTCTATTTATTTTTTACTAGTTTAATTAATGAATAACTAGCATGTTTTCTTACAATTACGATCGCTTATGATTCATATGTGTAGATCCTAATTTAATGAGATTATTTATGACCAGGATTTTAATGAGATTGGAGACGTTTCGAAGGTTCAATTCTTCATTTAAAAATTCAACGTAGTTAAATTTGGCTGGATTTGGGTTGGTGTAGATTACACAGGTCCCGTCTAGTTTCTTTTAGTACTCGACAACAATTAATTCGGACTTTTAGTTGGTGTAAGTCGAGTGAAGAAAACTTGAATTTTACATGCTATCCAGATGCTTCGCAAAACTGCTCAATGTAATTGATAGGATGTTAATCGTCTAACCTTGCCCGCATACTTTGTAAACAACACTAGACTCGAAATCTTAGTTTACTGTAAACAGAGAGCTGCTCTACAAACCTAAGAGAGTGTAAGAAAAAAGCCAGGAATGGAAGCCTACTTATTTAATTTTTTGCGGCTGCCATCAAAGTCTTGCTTCTTATCATCGACCAATGTTAATTTATTTGCTCATTCCGCATTATGACTTCTCTTGATCTATTTGGTATTCTATCAGAAGCAAGTCGGTACTAATCACCCGTGTTTAGTTCTTTGTGTTATGTAATAAGCAACCAATTATCAGGGAAATTGTAATGGAAAATAGCTCAATCACTTATTCCAGTCCAGTATCTGTCTTTAGACATCAATATTTCTTTTGTGACGATCATTTGACAATAGATGGAAGAGGCAATCTGAAATTTAGATGGTAAAAACGACTGTTTGGATTTCAAGAACTTAGATTCCAGCGTTAAAATCGTTCAACTTAGAGGTACTGCAAACAAGAAATGTTTTGCTGTGTGTACACGTACCCTGGTCATTTCAGTCGCGAAATATACTGATAGTATCGTTTTTTCTGACAGAAGCTAATACATTGATGAAAGTCTTCCCAAATACGATGTGAACGGCGAATGGAAAAATGAATTAATGTTGCTGTTTACAAATATTAGAAACAATATAAGTAAATATGCATTGGATTTAAGGGTAAGCTTTCCAGGGCTTTTTTGAAATGTGATGTATTTCGTGGGTATTCTAAAAATAATAGCAACCACTAGTGTTAAAATAAACAGAAACTGTGATATAAAACAAACAAATAAGCAGGTTAAAGGGAGGCTGAATGATTTAATTAAAGGAGTTCTTATGATTATAAAAAATTAATGCTTAAATTTTGTTTAAGGCCCAGGAAACTCGCTTGCTTATCTGTCGCTAATTAATACTATATTGCACATTCTCGATTCAAAATAACAGATCGATAATATTTGTCCACATGCAATTCAATTCCATCACACCCTTTAGAGGACCTGTAGCTAATAGAACAGTGCCAAACCATGACAACACACTTACTAATTACTCGAAAATTCGAGAATCTACATCAAGAACTAGACTGCTTAAGAGGACGTCCAGTTAATCCTTCTTTGGATATCGATCTTCCGACCTATATAGTAGATTATGCGATTATTAGTGCAATAAAACGTGACTCGGCGTCATATTTGGCAGATTATCTGCGAAAATACCCGTCACATATTTACAGATTCTTTTATCAGGAGACTGGCGTACCACAGAAACCAACGCGAAAGATGATTACCATTTGCCCTCTCCTTCATTATGCTCTTCGCAGCAATGCTCTCGAATGTATCCGGGTTTTAATACAGCGCGGAGCTTCGGCTTTTCAACCTTCCTACGTTATCGAATGGGCTGTTACACGGGGTGGAGACTCGAAAATTGAAATAGTCGAAAAACAGACTATTGCGTGGCTTGCGGAACTCATCCTGGAAAATGTTATTGAATATTCCGCCAAAGTTTTGAACCACTTTAAACAATCTAATGTAGATTTTACAAAGCCACTAGAGACTCGAGTACAAAGAATTAATTTGAAGAATCCAATTCCTACAAAGACGATTCAGTATGATGATGTTTGGCATTGCATTGAAAAAATTATTGAGAAAATTTGCCCACAAGAAGATCTGAATAATCGTAAAAGGATTATGAAAAAACTCCGTTCGGGCTTTGCCATGGACACTTTAGAAAATATTATTAAGAAACGTAAAATTGAAGAACCGAAGAAACCTACAGAAGGAGAGCCTGAAAAATTACAAGACAAAGACGTTTAGTGTCACTCACGATAATGAATTTGGAGATCCTTTAAGAGCTTCAATTTATTTCTGCGGTTTAAAAATTTTATTTAACCTTTATTTGCAGTTTAAAAATATTTCATAAATTTTATTTTTCCTTTAATTTACTTATTTTGGATTTAAAGTTAAATTCTTATTACACGTAAATGGCATATATTTACCAAATATGATTTGTGCAAGGAAAAACAACGGGATGTGAGCTAATTACATGTGAGTAAACATGTACGTCTACGAAGTTATTGGTTACGAGTTTGAGACCCATTAATGTATGTTAAATGCATTGAATGACCAACCTCATAGATAATAGATGAATGGTTGAATACAAGTTCCACAATGGGTGGACCATCAGGATGCTTTCCTTCTACCCCAAAGGAAGGGTGGAAAATGTTTCTATTTAATAAATTGAAAATTGAGATTATTAAAGTAAAGTTCAACAGTGAAAGGAATAAAAGTTAAAGTCACTTCGAGACAAGATCTAAAAGCTAAAATGACGGGATATATATAGCAGATATCAAGCTCAAAAGAATCTTATTGCCATTTCGATATTTAGATTGCTCACTGTAATTA
>CAADRB010000027.1:227589-254925 GCA_900708905.1 Hymenolepis diminuta | reverse complement strand
CCGTGAAAGATGAAAACCCTCGAAAGACTTTTTCCAATTGCAAATAATGGTGGAAAATTTCCCTTTAGCAACAATGAATCCTCTATAGAAAAATTGAAGTTTAGGAAAGTATAGACATTGATAAGGATCATTTTCAGTTAATCAAAATCTGATTATATACATATTTTCGTAAGAATTAATAGTAACAAAATTTTAGAATATCTTTACAAGACTTTTAGCCTTGCTGAATGATTAACTACCAAGAATGGGTTTGAATTTTTGTGCTTCATTTTCTAATCAAACTATATCTTAATAGTTTGACAGCAGACATTAGGAGTTTGCAGATTGAGTGCTAGAACCGATTTTCACCTTTCATAGCTGTAGAACGGTTGAAATATATGCAGTATGTTGAGTAGCCCGAGGATAGAATTGATGTATTTGGAATTTTTCCCGCTAAACCTCAATGTTCAGCTGCAGTATGGCAATTAACACAGTGCCAACTAATTGAATAGAGTACATCAAGGAATTAAATATCAAAAAGTGTATTGAAAAATGGGATAACTCATAGCGATAGTCCTGTCACATGCAGGGATTCTAGAAAAGGTTCATGAACTTCTAAGAAGGAATATCTTTGTACTTTATATAGGAATGAAATTCATGCATAATCAATAAAATACGCATAAATTGCCTGAAGAGACGGGTAGACAATAAATAGTCCCATTAGAATGCGAAAGATTACTCTGCACCGTAAGTGCAATTACACATCATTACTTTGTCTCTTATACTATGGGAGGCCACAGCATGAGAAAGACAACTGCCATTTATCGATTTGTCCGTTGTCTGACCTATCGAATTCTGCCACACCCAATGATTGGTTCAATCTTCTCCTGGACAAATCTAATACCAAATGTATAAATGGAATCTTATTTTCAGCAATGTCTCGTTACTAGATTACTCTTCTCTAGTCTAATCTCTCTATGGTATCTGAGGAATTGTAGCGTACCGTATAAGGACTTGACCAAACATTAAAACATGGTTGCGCATTATAACAGAACCGCATGAAGGACGTCGAATGAAGTCAACTCAGTCAAGAATTGAAATATATGAAACAAAGAAGCTTTGTCTAATTTAACTCACTACAATACATTACTTCATGTTAAGTGACAATTTAGTTTATAATGAAGCCGCCACATTTTAACCCAGACAGAAGATGAATCTAATAAAACCGCATTTATATTTCCATTACCAGATTCTCACTCAATAACATTTAACTGAGAGCTTTTCTTTAATGGAAATACCAAAAGTAGGTGCTAAACAGGTGTTTGGAGAGAAAGAAAGCGAAATTCAGGCAATGAATCCCATTTAGAAGTTGCAAATGAAAGTGAAATGACAAGACGCCAGTGGACTGATCACCACCAATCCAAAGATGATCAGCCAACTGGTAGATTCTTTTTTCCTGTAGATGGGTGCAACAAGAAAAGGGTGTTGGAGACTAGTATTAACAGCTTTCAGCTATGGCTGATACAAGAAGGCTTTCATAAACAATAGACAACCACAGTTTTAAATTAGAAAGCCAAGAATTGAGAATAAACCAAATTATATTGGACAATGGCAATAGAAACTCGAGAGAGAATATTATGAAGTACGAGGGGGAGCTTGAGAGCTATGCGTGCACATCATATGTTCACAAGGCTGCGCCTTCTTTCTATTGAAAATGCATGGGACATCGGAGATAGACGCTGCGGACAGAGTGAAGTAACCTGGCTGTAGAAGTTAGTAGGTAGGAGTACGCGATAAGATATAAGATAGAAGAGTGAGATTGCTTATAGGTTTAGAAATAGCGTTGACCTGACAATTTTGGAGGTCAGATGAAGAAGGGTCCTCCTTATTCACCAACTCAATTCTACTACCTAAATACCCTGTATTTCTTTCTTAAAATGTTAATACTTTTACCTCCTATGTGTTTGGATGTTTCTCATGATGAAATATTATAAAGCTTCTTTACTCCGCCATGAAAACCACCAATAACTTGTCATAAGGTAATGTTTAACCAAACCAAATCATTTAAACAGTAACAGAATGTTACAAAGTGAAATTCCTTATTGCATGCATTATAAAAAACGAATTATCAATATTTGTACACATATCACATATACACAACGAATTTCAAAAACATGCGTGTATCACGAAAAGTTCATTCCGCGTTAATGACAAAATTCAATGATATAGAGATTTCCAGCGCGTTATTTTCCTTTGTTACCACGATGAAATTGAAATCTACTCTGTTTATTTCTAGTTAGGGAGGCAATCTGATGCTGCTGCTTTGATGCAGGACGCTTTGCTCCAACAGTTGTTGCTGTCGGTGATGACGTAGGCTGTGGTTTTGGTGGTCCCGGTTCAATCCACGATAAAAGGACATCATGCAGGCAGTCAGGCTCGATTTTTGATCGAAAAATACAGCGGACCATCTTTTCAATGTTTGCAAGTGCCTTCATAGAGAAAAAAAGGGAATTATAAAAAGTTTGCTACAGTGGTGTCATTTAGAATGAATGCCCCCGATTTCGAGTTCATGCCATCTTGAGATATTCAGTATAAATTTAGCGATTGGACAGAACTTAATCGGATTTTTTAATGATGGTCTGTGGGAGAATAACTGAATGTGAGCATGGAAATCAGGAAAAATATACTTCCTCTGAGGACAAACGTAGAAAAAAACTTGTTCCAATAAGTTCACAAGGTGAGGTCAAGGAAAAATTAAACACCAAACATTCAAATCTTCCAGTACATTCAAGATGAACACTCAATAGAATCCACCTGAAAAGTAGGTTCAAAGTATTATTATTTGACCAATTGAACGAAAGTAGGGAAGGGATATCAGAAAGAATATTGTCAACAATTAAAGATGGGAGTGGGCCCACCACCCGATCTTTTAAATTAGGGTAATGGTTGCTAAATTTAAACGGGAATGTGAAATGGGGGATCACAATATAATTACAAAACCACTTAAACCTTGGTCCATGAAAATCGTTCTATCAACCAAAAAATTTCAATCCTTTAGAAAATAAAAATATCTCAATTACTTAATGACCTCAATGAATTGATGGATTCACCTTGAGTGAACCCGGCTTACGTAGTTCTGATGACTTAGGATTTGCAACCATTTCATCTCTGCTCTAATCTGTTGAATATCACGTAAAGTCATTTTACTTTCTTAACCATAGGAAGAGAGGATGAACTAAAGCGGTAAAACCGATCATCTTAATAAAAAACAATCAAACAAGACTGGGAAACGTAGACAAACATTTTCTGCAATTCACGAAATTTGAGTTTTGAAATGAACTGTCCATTCAGCAAATACTCCACAACTCGAATCCAAAAATCACATGAAGAAGGACTCCTTAATATCTTGATGTTATTGTGGACAAGTTTTGATTCCCCCTCCCCCATCATTTGTTGACTTTCTACAAACCTGTTTCAATTGCTTTCTACAAAAACTGCAAAATTATTTTGTGTTACTGCGGATATTAGTAATCTTAGGCCATGAACGCCTTTGAGAGAGGAACTTGAAAATACACGAAGATATCTTAGCCCAAAAACCAAATCTTTCGGTTTCGCTTACCCTTCTCATTCAGAAAATGGTAAACGAAATCTATTTACTATTTACTATTATCTATTTACTATAGTCCATCTGACCCAAGTTTAAATTTAATTAAATTTTAAAATTAACAAGCTGATCACAGTGAAAAAAGCCCATATTTTTAGCTCTTATCTACTCGTTTGTCTTAAGATATTTTATCGCAATGAAAATTGATAAAAAATTTCGATCATTCGAGTTAATCTGTAAAAATTGATACTTTAAAACAAGACTTATAAACACGGGGAATTTGATAGCTTACCCGTCTGGCTTCATCAACAGTTTTAATCGAGCAGCCACCTTCGGCTTGGAAAGCAGCTTGAAGGTCGGTGACAATCGCTGCTTTGTAGGATTGTATAAGACGTGCCGTATATTGGGCTTTATGGCGCAGAGCCTGTAGTCTCGCAACTCCCTCTTGTGAAGCCGTATCACTTTCGTTTTGGACTGAGGCACAAAGAAATGTGGGGCAGAATTTGAGTAGATTGAGAAGTGTGTAGAAAATGCACTCAATAGTAAAAGCAGGAAGAGAAATTTTCGGTCGGGCATCCCCCTCATTAGTGAAGGTCGAGGGCTCTGGCAAACTTGCTAAAAGCGACGCGTACAGAGGCTGTAGCAATTGGATTTGGCTATCCTTAGGGACAGATGTAAAGGCATCACCTGGATGAGAACTCAAATTTGTCAAAATTAGCAGAATTCCGCGTTGTCTGAAAGGATTATCCACAGAAAGGACTGAAGGAACGACAGACTCGAGCATATATTTCAGCAACTGGGCAGCTGATACATTCTTTGACAACAGTCGTACAACCTGTTTTCCAGCCTGTTGGATAAGTTCAACAGATTGGGCGCTTTGGGGATCAAACACAGGCATTTTCTCCATGATAACATTAGTAATCATGTTGACTAATTTTTGTCGACCCAACAATGTAGACATTGATTTGAGTGAAGACATAAGGGCAACAATAATAACGAATTCGGTGGATGAAGTTTCATTGAGCAACTCGTTTAAATGCTCTGCAATAAATTCATCCAATTCTGCACTCATTTTCTCTTCTGGAATGTCTTTCAAATTGTCCAGTAAAAATTTTATCAAGTTCTGTCGTTGAACTTTTGACTTACTGGATAGAATTTGATTAAAAACCCCAGCGAGAGTACTACTGGGATTCATTGTAAGAAGAGACTTAAGTGCAGCATTAATCCCGTTGGATTCCTAAGGATAATAAAAAAAACCGATTTATATTACCGTGGCATCTTCGGTAACAATCAGCTGAGCCAAAACGTCTGATACCCGGGGAATAAATGCAGGCTCAGCTTTACAAATCTGTTGAAAATCACGGACAGCCTGAATGCGTGTTTTGGGATCTTCATCATCGCACAAATCAAGCAGACAGTTGAAGCTATTTTCTTGTTCACTTTGGAATAATTTAAAGAATCTCCCAATAAACTGAGAGGCGAGCTTTTTCTCATTGGGACCACATTTACTTCCCTGCAAAATCTGTTGATAAGCCTTTAATTTCTACAACAGATATGAGATGAATCCAAAGCCTACATCAACATCAGAACTGGATGCATTCGATATTACATCAAAACATTCATATAGAGATTCAATGGTCACTTCGAACATGCCTAAAAAAAACGACAAACCTACACAGAATCCAACACAAACGCAACGAGAGACAGATAATCCGCAAGGCCGATTTCAATTAAATTTTTATCTGCGATTAACAAATATTCATTTGAACAATTATCGACCTAAATATGAAATGTCATTAAAATATCTGGAATAAAACAATTAGATATCACGTCTAAATATCATGAAGCGATAATTTTAAATCTCAAAAATACAATAAAATGTGTGTTAAAAAATTAATTTAATTAATTATTTACACTCAGTATTTGCGAATAAATGCATATTTTTTCTTAAGTACATTCGTAAAATAATTTTAATAAAATGAAGTGAAATATTGCGCGCGCAGTTCTTTCTTTCCATTCGGCTTGGCTATGGATTCGGATGGTGATAGTTACGTTCCCGTCAAACGCAGACGACATGAGGAAGAAAGTGATGATCCTAGCGAAGAATCCGAAAAGCTTTCAGATGAAGAGGAAGAAGACGAGGAGGAGGAAGATGATGAAGAAGTACATGGACGACATGGGAAGCGTGGCAAGCGTCACCGCGACTTAAGTGATGTTCGGGTATGTAACATTGTTATAAATATTTTTTGTTGTTTTATCAAATTTTTTATTCGAATTTTGTGATTTGAATCAGGCAATTTTGTATGAAACTCGTTTTCTATTAAGTACAAATTTTTATTTAAATTTTTCATATCTACTCGTTTGGAATCATTTGAGGCACTTTTGTTTGTACATATAGAATCTTTTCATCGATGAAGCTGAAGCCGTCGATGAGGATGAAGAAGAAGAGGAGGACTTTGATGAAGATGCTGAGCTTTTAGGACATGAGGATGTTGAAGCCATTCAGTCTGCAATGGCATCAGCTCGTGATTTAGAAGCCAGAAATCGAATGCAAGAATTTACGGAGCAGGACGCAGATGAATTAGAACGTTATTTCACCGAGCGTTATGAGAAATCGAACTTTGCGTCAAGACAACTTGGTGAAGGTTATGGAATGGCAGCTAGTATCCAACAGCAGCAAAACATTCCCGGTATCAAAGATCCTCATCTCTGGCTCGTCAAATGCCAAATTGGTGAAGAGAGGGCAACTGCGATCACTCTAGCCCGCAAATTCCTTGCCTTCCAATGCACTGCCTCCCCTCTCCAAATTAAATCAGTAATTGCAAAAGATACCCTCAAGGGTTACATCTATATCGAAGCTTTCAAACAGACTCATGTCAAACAGGCAATTGAGGGTGTGAGTGCACTCGCTAGAGCACAGTTTGACCAAAAACTCGTTCCTGTCGAAGAAATGATTGATGTGTTACGAGTTGTAAAAGAGACCTCACAATTAAAACCCAAACAGTGGGTTCGCATTAAAGGCGGTCGTTACAAGAACGATTTAGCGCGGGTAGGTAATAACCTTCTTAATTCTAATTTTCCGGCTTTTGGCATTAGTAGTGCGCTGATTTCTGTCTTTTTTCGACTTTCTTTAGGTTGAAAGCGTTGAGGATGCACAGAACATCGTGTGGCTCAAACTTGTCCCTCGTATTGATTATGATCGAAAACGCAATCGAATGTATGAATCCGAGCCTCCGAATGGAGATCCTTCTGGAAATATGAATCGAAAATTCAATTGGAAGCGTCCACCTGCTGCCCTCTTTGATCCTAGTAAAGTTAGCGACCGAATCTCCACCAACGGTCGATATGTTGTCTTTGAAAGCAATCAATATGACTCTGCAGGCTTCCTCCTAAAGGACTTTAGGATAAATACAGTAGTACGTTATCATTTTCCAGTTGCTTGTTCATTTATTGAATAGAAGATATTGCTTAGGCATTTTAGAGCCCGGGAATAGTCTGTTTAAACCACCATCCTTCTAGCTTTTTGCGAACTTCACTACACAGCAGGATGATTAGAAGACAAGACCTTGGTGAGCAGAAACTACAGGGGAGATTTAGATGTGTATTGGAGGGTGATGAAGATTGCGCCTTTTAACTCATTAGAACGAAGTAAATGATCGGAGAATGGTACTTGACCTGCTGGTAGATCCTCATTTCGGATTCTTTTAAATCAAGGAAGCATGAAAATCCTCAGGTCGATCTTTCTCCTCCTAATACATTTGTGCTTTAGACATTCGAATTACTTGCCAGAATTTTTACATTCGTATTTCCCCTCAGTTTCGGCTTATTAATAGTAACGTTGAATGATATTAGTTGATTTTAATTAGCTATTTTTTCATACTTCTGTATTTCTTCAGCCCAAGATAATCACATTTAGCTAACCTATTGTCTGAAATATTTATCACAGCACTCTTGGGGTAGAATTAAGGGTTTTATGTGCTGTAAGTGGCCTGAGCAGAATATGAGTCTATTCGAGAAAAAGCAAACACATAGCAGAAAAGAAAAAAAAACACGAGTATACCAGAACGCTTACGTCATTGGCTTGGCTTCAGAATCTTCGGTCTCTTTCGAGGAGATTGAAATAATCTGCTTAAAAGATGTTTAGATAGACTGTGATCTGATTGTTGCTGAAATCTTAGTCATCCGACGTGCACTATTATAAATTCCTAATAAGAGAATATGATTGCAGAGCCACGTGAAATCTCGCCATCCAGACCCTCTGCGTGATGAACGTATTAGTAAAAAAATCAGAGATGAATGAATTAAAATAATTTAAATCCATTCATTGCACTTGATTTTGGTAGGGTTTTCATTCAACCAACTCTCCTATTGGCGCAGATTGATCCGGTAGCGTTGGTCATTCGTATCACTAGGTATGATTTCGTGAAATCTGACTCTTTAGATACGCATGTTGATCACTAGCGCATTGATTATATTTACCCTTTCTTATTTGTCCGTTTGGCCGATTTTGACATCATTCTACTTAAAAGCATTTTAGTAGCTAGTTTAATTCTGGTTTTTTATTTCAGATCTCGGAGGGCATTCGGCCTACTTTATCCGAACTGGAGCTTTTCAATCAAATGCCAGATGGTGTAGAATTAGCAGCAGCTGCAGCATCCGTAGCTTCCAAGGGCTCCATGGCTCCAAAATTGGGTTCCAACGGCGAGGTGCTCTCCGTAGATCACGGCTTTTTGCCGGGTGATATTGTGGAAGTGTGCGATGGTGAATTGAAGAATCTTCGAGGTAGAGTCACTTCTGCTGAACCCGATGGTCGGATTATTGTTCAACCTAGCCACAATGACCTCAAAGAGCCCATTCCTTTCAATACACACGAATTGAGGAAGTACTTTGAACAAGGCGATCATGTCAAGGTATGCAAGTAAGATTAATCTAGCAAGTTTGTTTGTCCTTACATTGTTATGAACAATAGTTCTGTTATCGTATTTTTTTTATTTAGTGTCAATTTAGTCTTCTAGTCATTTCTATTCCACCTTTATTTTAGGCAGTGCATTAAGTGTTAAATGAACTATTAGTGGATATATATCCGAGTTTGTTTTATAAGTTGTCCATGAAATTTGAGATTCGCTCATGAACTATTGTTTTCTTTCGAATTTTCAAATATATTAGCATTTTCTAACGTCATTGCTCTAATGCCATTCGCAATAGATATTCACTTTATTTTCCAGGTTCTTGTTCTTACTCACCCAAGCTTAGACAATCAATTGCTGTTTTCTACTTTTTTCAATGTAAAAGACTGAGCTTCAAAATATCAAAAAGTGTGTGCTATAACTGTGGGGATATGAAAAAGGGAAAAGGTAAGGAGATCTGGTCCATAAAATTAAGAATTTTTACTTCACTACTCATCTTAAAATGATAAGCCTTTTTGGTTTTATAAAAAGAATTTTTGAAGATGTTCGCAATTAATTTGATTTCTGGCACATAGAGTTTCGGCTACCCTCATCTTTTATACGAATTATAACAACCGGAAGTTTGGCAATAATAGTCCTTGTCGATCATTACGCTTGGAGAACAGCGATCCCACTGATAATATGCAAGCATTGTTTTCCGCAAACATTCGCATACAATTAACCCTATAATCCACTGATTTTCATCTAAATCTCTTAAGATGGAGATTTGTGCATTTTGAGACCAGAAAAGCATTGTTGGCTGTTTTGCCATGACAGTTTAGTCCAACCAAAAAATACTTCCCTGAATCCCAGATAATTTATAGCTTTTAATAGAAACAGATGAATTCTCTAATTATTCCTTCCTTTCCGTCTAAATAGCTTTTCAGGTACCTGTTCCATCTCTTAAAATTAACACACCTTGAATGAACTCTAGTGAGTTATGAGACGTTTAGATGTTTTTGCTGGTCTCATCTACCTACTCTGCCTAACTGTAAGACTATAAGAGTAGGTTAAAATAACGTAAGTTAGTTCCACTTTTCCTGAGTAATCTCGGGTAATAATCATGAAATCTGAATTTTGGAACATCAAGCAGTGGATTAACCACTAACCATACAGTGTATAACTTGAATCTAAGATTCAAATAAAGTTAGGCTCTTTTGATTCTTTACCTTTATTCTCAAAATTTTTGATTCCCTCTCCTTTATTGGACTTTACTGTTACCTGTTCTCAGTTGCTTTCCCACTATGCAAAATTATAGGTTTTTTTAATATGTGCTGTTTCGATTTCGCATAGATCTTCCACTTATGAATTATTTCTACTCATTTTTACAATGTTCTATCTCAATCTTCCCTTAGATTTATAAGAGTACCGTATCTTAATTTGACTGTCGTATAATCCGGCTTTTCACTGTTTCTCGGCAACTGTTAACTGTTGCTCATTTTTGTTTCCATTTCTGCCTGTTAGTATTAAAGTAATTTTTTAAAAATTTTCTCTTGTTCAGGTAATCAACGGACGTTATAGAAACGAGACCGGTCTCCTCTTAGTCTATGAACCTAACATCTGCCTAGTGCTGCCAGATAGTGGAATGTCCGAAATTCGAGTGGCCCCAAGGGACTTGCGTCTTTGGCAAGGTCGTGCAGGTCCAACCGACTCCGGTAATCCGGGAGGTGTTCAACTAAACGATTTCGTTCAAATCGATACCCAAAACGCTGGCGTGGTCATTCAAATGGACAGGGAGAATATCTCAATTCTCACTTGTCACGGAAGAGTTGTTAATGTGAGAGCCAATACTGCTCTAAGGGTCATCAAATTCGGTGGACCACGTAGTGTTGCACCCCAAGCACTGGATCACAATTCTAACATCATTAAGGTAAATATAAGTTCCAGTTTATTAATAAAGGCGGTATACATTATATCGGTTGGACAAGCGAATGCATAGCTACAGTAGAAAGGAAATAGTTTGGTACAAATGCAGGGGGGTGTTGGTTCATGGGATTTATGGTAATTAATTCTTCTCAACCGGGAAAACATTTGTCATGCTGATAAATGTGGTCATTTTAAGATGGGTCGGAGCTTTCGGAGTTACTGTTTTTTTCTATAGGTTTATTAGGATAAAACTTCTATTACTGTCTCATCTACATAAGTTTGGAGATCTAGATATGTTAAGTAATTTACTTTTAAATTGTGTTGTTTCCAACAGGTAGTCATTCTATATCTGTATTTCATCCAATATGCATCCATACAGTTTTACTGAAATCATTTGCTTATCATATTTACCTAGAACACACATGAGTTTATCTAACAATTTAACAACACCAAAACATGCACATTAAATACGTCCACAGTTCCAGACCTTTTCCTTGTCCAATTATGTCAGCTTTAATTTGAGGTGGTCTATTTCTTAGTAAATCTCTTTCGAAAGAAGTTGGTAGGCAACGTAAATTTTTTTTTTTTCATGTCCCAAATCCTGGTATCTTATATAGAGTTAAAAAGTCATTATTTGACCACTTCGTTATGTTATTTAATGAATAGGTGAAGGATACAGTGCGCTTCTTGGACAAGCCCTACACTGGCACAGTGGGTGAAATTCGCTACATATACCGCAGTTGGATATTTGTGTATTGTCGCACCTATCCGGAGAACTCTGGTATGATGGTCGGTAAATCGAAACAGGTGGCACTCATTGGAGGCAGCAACACAAACAACGAGACAAATAGTGATACTGCGGCCGGCTCATCTGGGAATCGACCGGCTATTCAACAACTCGCCGGGAATCGTAGAGGAGGTGGCCGCAGTGGAGGTGGAAATCGTCGCGGTGGTGGCAATCAAGTGGATAGATCCCTTATTGGAAAGAGCGCTCGTATCATTGCTGTACGTTCCTCCTCTTCTCTTTCTGTGTTTATTATCGATCAGTTGGTCGGAACTATTGATATTTTCATGCATAAGATAAAAGTAGACGTTCAAAGTCCTGCTGGGTGTTTGAAGTGAGTCTTTTATAGATAAGAATAACTGATTCATTTATTAGGAGAAAAGACCCCTTTGAAGAATTTTGCAGCGTATATTCATACGTGAAATGATGCTCTGATAGGCTGCGAGGTTTCGACCTTTCGTATTCTGATCCTCTAATTCTGCATGTTACTACAGTCAGTTATGTCTTAAGGACGCCGTAAGTAGTAGCAGTGGTGACTAGCGAAGAGGGAACACAACGTGAATTTATATAGTTGGTCTTTCTATTTTACTTATTGCTAATATTGCCCATGTCAATTTGAAGTATCGTGGTATCTGATAAAGGGAAACAGCAAATGACTTCAATAAGGTGTGAAACGGTGGAGCGGTCAAGTAGAAGCAGGTAATGAAACCAAACCACTCAGCCTCTTGCTTTCTTCGAATTATAGAAGCAATAAGGTGTTCACGTTCTCATAAAGAGTAAATTTTATGAATTCACCCCTAGATTCTTGAGTGAAACTATTTCCAAAATATTCAAAGGTGGTTGACGAGTTCATTTTGTTCCATGTCTTGTTTATTACCGCCTTTTTCATTTCCTTATTTTTGCAGTCAAGACTTAATATACAGCCAAATGTGATTGTTCCAACTGTGCATACATGAAAAACAGGTATTCGATGAGAAAAAATAGATAATTAGTGGTCTGTCCTTAGTATGCTGAAGCCCCATTCTTACATGTTAACACTCTCTCAAATCTCTTCCTGCCGATCATTGTGCATTTTCTGCTTCCGTTATAAAGGGTACGCTGAAAGGCCTAACGGGCATAATTTGTGATGCGACTGCAAAAGAGGTGTTGATGGAGTTGCACTCGCAGTTCAAAAAGGTGCATGTCTTGCGAATGAATGTTGGCCTTCTCGATCGCTCGGGTAATCTCATTAATGATGGTAGGACTGGTGCCGGTACACCCCGACCTACACCTATGCGTGAACCTCGAACACCCATGGTATGTCGTCTTCTCATTCTCCTTTCTCTTTATGCCTGAAAACTCGTTCGCATTTATGCTTTTGTGTTTCTTTAACCTCAGTTTCAATTTCATATATAATGATTTTTATTATGCCTATGGCTGTGTAAATAAACTCTCAGTTTTTAATCATGGCAAAGTAAATAAATAAATAAGGTAAGAATAGGTGGAAGAGGCGAGGGTGTCAAGAAAAAGTAGGTATTGAAGTAATGATATCAAGAGTCATACTTTATTTTTTTATTCTTGATGTATTGAGCAATAAGATGAGACTACGAATTGAAAATAAATTGATGGTGCCTCTGGTCCAAGTTTTAGTATGTAGGAGGAGATCAGTGGAATTTTGTGTTTTCCATAGAGTTCGGAAAGCATTTAAGATTGCATTTTGTGCTGCTGTACCGAATGAAATTTCTGATATAATTTTGCTAGATGCTATGCGAACTGATCCCACACAATTGGAATGTCAAACTAATAGCAAATTACTGAGACGTTATTATAATTGCAGAGAGACGTCGAACATGTTTAGTCAGCGGTCTCTAAAGGAAAGTTAATGTTTGTGATTAAATTAGTCTCTAGATTTCTCATATATTCTGCACTTTTCGAGTGAGCGGGGTGGTCAATCACACTGGTTAAGTTTAACTAATAATGGGTCTAGCAGAATTCGGGTTTTTCACCAGAGGTTCAGTAATGCTATCCCCCTAACCGAAGGTAAGCCTTGGAAAACACTTTCTTGAATAGGTATGAAAAACGTGATCTCATTGGTTCAAAATCCCATCAGTCTTACCTCTTTAAGCTACTTAAGCAAGCATAGAAGTCGATCGGTCAAGTAAGTTGATTGAAGAAAATTGTCATCCCTAACGTTTACAAATATCGATCTGTAAAGGGAGACTTCACAGGAAAAAAAAAAGCATTAATATTGATAATCAGCCTTAGTGTGATTGGTTATTGTGCTTATGAATTTTGGAGAACGGTGTCCAATTTGTATCTCTTCTTAGCACCTTGCAGTTTGTGAGAACTAGTTATTTCAATTGCTCTTTCATACAATTTGTTTGTTTTTTTTCCTTTTTTTATACAGGCGGGCTCGGTGACCCCTCGTTTGGGAAGCATGACCCCAAGAGCTGATGCTACTCCCCTACCCTACGCTTTCAATCCCACTGTGGCTACCCCGGCCCACTTTGGTGGCGATGATGGTTCAAGCACTCCAGGTGAGAAATATTGTATTCATCATTTATTCACTCTAACCGCATTGAATGGACGTCCATTTAGAATATGAAATGTCATTAGCCGAAAGCTGGGGCTTATTAGAAATTAACATAGAATCTCCACAATTTGAATCTTGAACAACCAGTCTCTACACACGATTAGCCCTTTCTAATACTAAGTGTTTGCAGTATTAAATTGCTAACCGTAAAGCATGAGATGGCCGAATATGTCTATTTAGTACAATGAAGAAGATGGAATGTGTTTTCAGTTTTAAAAGACAGTTCATTTACAGTAGGGCAGGGGATTATCTAGGATATACTGTGTTCTGCAATTAAGGCGAAATATTAAAGTTTATCAATTCGATGTACCGTAGTAGATATGATGAATGGCATTTTAACCTATTTGAAAGGGCAGCACTGTTTATTTACAACTATTTAATGTGTGCTGCAATGGAGCGTCCTGAGCATTTTATTACCGTTCAAGTGCCAAGTTTGTCAAAAAGGATGGCAACAGCTGCATCATTCAAAGTCTTACATTAATGTTGAGTTAGTCAAAGAAATAGAGAAGATAGGCATGATACTAAACAGACTCTAAGTCTACTTTAACCAAACAGATCAATCGAAGCCGTTATACAAGACTGGTGGTCGTAGTAGGATAGTCTTAGCTACAAACCGAGGAGTCTGTGTGTCAGCGGTAAAGACAAGCTAACTAATACACTATCGTGTGTTGATTCAGTCCCACTCGTAGAAAGCTACTTATTGAGATCACTCTAATTGGAGTCTTTGAATAACAAAGACGAGGTCTTATTTACTTTTCTAACGTTTATCTTTTTTTGTGTTTAAAAGGTTACCAGCCGTGGCAGACACCGGATGTTTCAAGAACACCGCGATCCGGTCTTACTATGGACGATGAAGACGACGATTAATTTTGAGGCATTCTTGTTGTATCGTATTTGCAGTTTGTGTCCCTCTCCCCCTTCTTTTATTGACCTTCGGATATAAATATAGTCTCTAAAGTTAATGATTTTTTGTATTGATTGCAAGTGCTATTTACTAGACATAGCTAGAGAGAGACTGAGCCGAATAGCCCAAATCGGACCTAGGCAGTTTGTATTATGCGAAACCAAACGTAAAAGCGATCCAAGAATGTTGATTCCTGGGGGTAAGCAAGGAACTAAGAGCATAACGTTCGTGAGTACTATTAATGCCGGAAAAGGGCAGTAAGTATGCAAGACAAGATAGGACAAATCTACAAGATTCGTGTTAGGAATTATAGATTCGGATTACGACACTTGGTTTGTGAAACGCCATAATTTTATATTGATGTGGTGGGCTTCATCCTAGGGTATATTGATGTGTGATATGAGTTTGAATCCCACCGTTGCTTATCTGCGCTGTGATGGTGATCTGGAGGGACGTCTATTTTCACCGGGCTAAGGATTAAACAAACATTGTTAAACACTTTCTAAATGAAAGTTTTGGCTCATTAATATTCAAGATCCCTTCTATTTCTAACATAATTGCAAATACAAAGCTCTCTAGTTTTGTTTATTTAAACTATTCAAGGTTCATTATTTGGCACATGTTAAAGAATTATCAGATAGCGGCAGAGTTAGATATTTGTTAGGAAGTTAGATAAGAAAAACTGGAAAATTTCTATTCTTAAGAGACAAAGCATTACCTTGAGATGTCTGAAGACGATATAGCCAATTGAGTTTACTTAAGAGGGCTGTTTCGCATTTGATATTACTTTTTTATAGATCAAAGGCGTGTGTTCGAAGGCGTTTTCGTTGTTAAATACATTATGAACCAGGTACAGAGCTTTAAATGGAAAAAAAGAATTGTATAAGCGTATTGTGGTGGATAATGGCGCTAATTCTGCTAAATCATTTTTGCAGAGTTAACAGGAATATTATCAGTATAACACAAATTCAAGCATTTTTTAAAATAAACCTCCAAGCTGCATCTCCAAACGAATGCTGGGATTTACATTACAATTACTAAGGCACTGATTTACTCAGAATACATTCTTCGTATAAAGATCGATAATATGCATCCCATAAGTGATTTGCCCCTCTTTATCATTTTTAAGAACTATATTGGTGGGTCTTGCTCTTGAAATCCTCTAAGTTAATCTAGACAATCAAACGATCAAAGTTGCCATTTGATTTGGTTGGTGATTTGATCAGCAACGGTCAATTATGTCACTGCTATATCAGTTGACAGGATGCCGACAAACATGACTTAACGCAGTGGAGTTGATACTATGTTTTGGAATGAACAATTCACTTCCCCTAGTGTTCTTATAGTCGCCCATCACTCTCATCAGTAAGCGGGTAACGTTACCCCTGACATATTAACAGTTAATCATCGATATAATGGCGGGTTTGCCTAAAACTATTAATGATATGAGGAGAATTTTATCTTAGTAAATTATATTAGAAATTAATGAAGTACCTTGGAGTGACACACTACTGTAGCCTAGCAACATCAAGAGGATACAGATAATAACAGCAAAACTAGGCTTTTAACCTTACAACACTAGTAAATTGTCCTGGCGGTAAACACTTCTCTCCTTTCAATCTGCTAAGCCTGAGTCGACGATTATCACAGCGTTACCTCAGCCGTTGCCTCAAGATATTACAGTGCCGGCCCAACTTTTTGGATATTCCACTGAAGTAACGCAGTAAACACTAAAAAGTGTGGCTGGTCCGGTGAATAATATCAAAAAAGGAAAATTATAATAATCGAACTACTGGGCTTTAAAAAATTCAACTCGCTCGTTTAGTTAAGCCAAAAAAACCTGATTAATACCAGTTTCTAATCCCAACTTCTATAACTACTGCCCCTTAATCCAGCCCTCGGAATCATGAGGATGTGTTTTAAATCCTAGTGGCCTGGGTTAAGAGAATTGCAAATTATCCTCATTTGAGAACCTAGAGGAAAAACAGATTGGAAAATAAAGAAGAAACGAAAATGATCGGTTATAGATATAAAAACATTTCTTTCAACTATGATAATGTTTGATATATAGAGCGATATCAACTATTTATCGATCACTTATTGTTATTACTCATGGAAGGGCAAAAAATACAATTTGCAAATAACGGGATAGCAGCCAAAAAAAAGAAATAGTAAAATGGGAGATAAAGGGAGGAGGAGGTCAAGTAGAATTAGAGTATCTTACTTATTTTGAAGTCTTGATTTATAAGACTGTCATTTATTTACTAAGTTAATCTAGGTAATTGCATTCAGAAGTTCGAATGTAGAGATTTACTCCTAGATTTCTGAGTGAACCATGTCTGAGATATTCAGAGCAGTTGATTCAACTGAATGACTGATCAGATATCTCCTGCAAAAGCCACTTCATGATTATTTCCTATAATGTAGAACTAATTAGAGTTCTCCTGAAATTTTTATGCATAACATTCATAGGATCTGTAGAGTTCGTGAAATAATCGGCGACATTAATCAACCGCAGTCAATGATTTCCACCCACATTCAATGTGGATAGGGACTCGAATGACTGTTTAATTTTTGTTGAAACTTTGCAATTAGCATTGTTAATTTTTAAATCAAATTAACTGAATGGAGGTTTTCATAATAAAATCATAATAATTTCTATTAAAATAATTAACAAAATAAATAAATATCAGTTTTATCACTACGAATTTTAAATTTTTCTACGAAAATTTTGCATTTATACGATTGCTGTAAATCTTTCAGATAATAACGATCGAAATAAAAACGATGTTCAACTCAAACAAGACGAATGAAATTTAATGTAAATAATCACCTTTGCTGTATACGGGGTTTTGTTCGTAAGTCAGTACAATTATAGTTTAATTATAGCTTATTCCGGAGCAGGCAGCTTATTCAATCTCCATCCAAGCCACATCATCAATCCAATCATTCCAATATGTAAGCAAGCATCAATGATGAAAATACATCCTGGAAACACAGACACCGTAGCAGCATAAATAGATGTGAATAAAATAGATCCGAACAAGTTGGCAAAGGTTTCTAAAACCGACATGAGCGCGAAGCTAGTTCCGACTTCCCCAGAATCAGCGAGTTTGGTTATCAGCGAACGCAGAGAAGAAATAATATATCCTGCCGACGCTCCAATTACAGCAAAACTGAAAATCAATACCGTATCAGTTGTCAAAGCAGTACCAATCAACCGAATCGATTTCATCACCAATCCAATAAGAATTAGAGTCACATCTGAGGGATGGAACAAATAGTCGACTAGAGGAAATATTAAGATAAGATTGATCGCCATGGAGGCATAGTAAACCCCCAGATAGGCTCCATAAATTCCATCCGTCCATCCAACATCTCTACGCACCACATAGAGGAGGATACTATCCTGCTCTCCAGCCTTCGTAACTTGGTTGAAAAGAACTGCTCCTAAGAGAATTCGAATATAAATATGCCTTCCATTTGGCCTCTGTCTTTTCAAATAAGTCCATGATTCTGCTAGCGAGGTCATTATTGTCACGCAGCATCTGCATTCTTTTTTTTGCGGGACTTCTCTCGCGCTAGATGTTGTTTCATTCTCAGTAGGCTGATTCATTGTGCGTAGGGACCCATATTCACCAGCAGTATCATGAGGAGTTATAGAAACACTCTCCTTAACCGCTACGATCAGGCAAATCAATATTCCCATGTTGAAGACAACCACAAACAGCAGAACCCAGCCATATGACAACAGATAGTAAAATAGAGCGACAAGCAATGATCCGAGACACAATCCGATAAAATTAGTTCCCATTAATCGGCCTATTCGAGTAGTACGTTTTTCCCCTGTACTACAGTCAGTAATGTAACTGTGTGCTCCCATCCCCATTGCACTGCTTTTTCCACATAAACCATAGAGTAGAGCGCCTGCAAGAAGCCAAGCCATTTGAAAAGGGATAGAGGAATAACCACGTATCAGACTTACTCCAAAAAGACAACAAGCCAAACATGCACCAATGATTGGAATGATCATAGGAGTTTTTCGTCCATTTAAATCTGACCAATTGCCAAGAATTAGGCAAATAAACATTGCAGGTAGGTTAAGAAGGACTCGATAACCAATAATAAATGGAGCCGCATGTTTTTGTATGGGGTTGTCAAAGTTGGGATCAACTTGATTCAAATGAGCATATCGGTGGCATGTGGAATTCAAATCCGTGCTATCAGTTCCAGTAATATAAGCACAAACTAGGTGATAAACTTGGAGACGTGTTGATGTTTGCAAAAGGGTTTCAGTGATTTTGTATATTAAAAATATAAAAATCACTAAGTTGGGCAACTGCTTCTGAAGCATCCCCACGCAAAATGACCGGATGTTCGAGCAAGGAATAATGATAATCACCCCCGAAGTAGCCAAACAGAATAAGGCAAAGATATGATTGGCTGATTTCGAGGGAGCAAATTTTACCAATCAAAGAGACGAAAGTAAAGTCAGTTTTTTGTTATCGACGCCAGGAATTTAGATATGTAGAATGAAGTTAATAGATCACACATTTGTTCAACTTTTAGGATTTTACGGTAAGAAATGGCGCCTAATATCAGGCGCAATGGTGGATATTTCATGTGGATCATAGTTCTGCTGTTAGCACCTGATTTTCACAGCACCATCTGGATATTTTGTGAAAATTCTCTTAAAAAGACACTGTAGCTTAGGCTTTTCTTCATTTCCTATTTCTTTCTCAATCATACTCTGAATGAAGTCAGAAGGACATAACCTTAAAAGGACTGGAGGCAAAGTTCATGTTGAAAAATTAGGTTTGAATCGCCTTCGTATAAAGCTGTGGTATTTTTATCCTAAATCACTACTGGATAAATTATTTTTCACTATATAATGAGAAAATTAGAAAAAAAGTGAAAATATTATGATGACAAGGCAAATATATTAAAGTATTTTTTATTCATGGAGAGTATCGTAGTACGGAAAGGGTAAATCGATTTAATAATGGTTTTAGAGGAAGGAATTAAGTAGAAATTTAACGCAAAGTAAGAATATCTAAAAGGTTTTATCTGATCCCATGCACCAGTGGCTCAGTGATCGGCGTGTATATCTGCCAAGCCAGAAGTCACGAGGTCAATGCCAGTCGATGCACATCCATTGCTGTGGATGAACAACCGTCCTTGTTAATACTGGTCAACAGGAGAGGTAGTAGAATGTGAGTTTCTCATAAGATCGGCACCAGGATAGAATACTTCTTCTAATAGACTTGGAAGGTATCTTTTGACATGACTCATGTAATAGCATCTTAAATTTCAAACGTCATGATTTTTTATCCGAGTTCCCGATAGAACTCACGTCTAGAATGTTGTTTTATTTGGATATTTGATGATATGGCGTCTAAGCTGTGTCTTGTTGTGTTTGGTAATAGAAATACCAATCTAACTTCATTGATTTGTCCGTCCCACGCCACCAGCGTGAAATCTTCACCTCACCGCCATGACTGTTCACGACATGGTGAGGTAATCCGCCCTCCGTTGGTTGGTTATTTGTCTGATTGGTCATGTTCTTTCACATTGAACGTAAAACAGTTAATGACTGATTTAATCGTCTAAATTGTTGTCTTACCGTGAGTAGTACAAAATACAAAATGGGCAATATGTAAATAAGGTAGATGTGGTCAAGCTTCAACTTACACAACTTGGGTCGGCTATAATAAGAATGAGTAGACGGTTTTTTCTTTTTATTTTAACTTTTGTCAATATTCCCCAACCGAATCATTGGGTTTGACATTGCGTTGTTCCATCATACACATTAAGTATTGCTACTGAATAAAATAAGTAGCGGGTCTAGTAGAATTTTTGCACTTAATCAGAAGAATAAGTACGCGAAGATGGGAAAGAATGGAGGAGTGACACTGAGTGAACTTTGTTAAACAATTGAAATAAGAAATTCAGGAAACTTCGACTTGTTGATATTTTTAATTCATCTTAAAATAACCTTCAATTGAACACCTAATGGAATTTAATATATCAGGATATGCGCTGTTAATTATACACATCATTTCGATATTTACCTCAGTAGTCGTCAGACGCTCCATCACAGACTGTATTTTACTCTATTTATTATGTTTAACCCATTAGTAAACTAATATTATGTGGAAAATCCATTAAATGTTCTTTAACATTTAATGACCATATATATATTTAATAAAAATTTCTTGCAGCGGACTTGAGGGACATAAACAGGTTACAGGTAACCAAAAACATCGGTCTCAAACATTTTTCCGGTATGTTCTAAAATCAGGGGTAAGAGATGGGATTTTGGAAGCAAACCCTCGGCCTCACTTAACCCTTTGTCATTTTTACTTGTCTCCCCCTGTAGCTGTACCTTGTACACCTTCTACTGCGATGTGATCCAGACGGGACCTGATTTTTTGGGGATCTTCTGGGGTTTTACCAGTAATTTCCAATATATTTCAGATACCTTTTAAAATAACTTAACCTACTTCAATCATTTGCAGCTTAACTTCTTTCACTATCATATTACATTACTCTACATTTTTCTCCATCACAATACAAAAACTTTAATAATTAAACAATATCTGAACACTAGCAAAATATCTTAAAAATCAAATAAGAGATAAAATGGAGAATGAGTAGAAAAATCAAATGCAGTCAGGATTTGTCATAATAGGATTCTGACATAATTGAGTTGTCCTCTTTCAAATGAAAGGTACAATTTATTTTGTAATATAAATGTTCCAAAGGTCACTTTCATAACTTGATCCTTGGATTTCCGCGTAAGCTCCTGTCCAGGATTTTCATTGCTAGTTAATCACTTGATTTAATGGAAGAATTGGTCACCTAAGAAAGTTAATTATTATTTACTTGTTATTTTGTGACGGGTACTCTCAGAAGGTCATCTGACAAGCACTGGAGAATTCAATCATACATATATAAGTGGTGATAGAAACCAGACCAAAATTCAATAGTTTGACAGTTTGGCATATTTTTGTTTTTAGTCGCATTACGGGTCGCCTGAATGTAAATAAGGAGTTTGACGCACAAAAAAATGTGCTACTACCTCCTTCATTTTAACACGATCGTACGCACGCCCCAAGCTGAGAATGCATATATTTGTCAAGTTTAATCTCACATACATACGAGTAGCACAACAAACGCAGCTTCGATCGAAAGCTTAAGCCTTAGTTACACTTCTCTAGACCATATCGAGTCACACCTCTTTGGTTTCTCTCGCTTGTTTTTACCTACGTTATTTTTTCTTTCAATTCACACCTGAGACCAAACATTTAACATCCAAATGTGTGCAAGGAGAGAGTAATGTTTTATATATTTTGCATTGATGGTATGTGTGTTTTGCCTATTTAAAGAAATTAGCGTGTATCCAAGTGAAGAAATTGATGATTATCCTCTAGTTTAAGAGGAAATGAACACCGATTTTAACTATTATAAGAAGTTCAGAAACTCAGCTTAAGGTGGACCGAAGGGATGAAAATTAGTAAAATTTCAGCTCGTATGTGATATATAAACTTGTATAATTTCTGATTTACTAAGAGGTGTGTTTATGTTTACCCGAATTTTCTAGATCTTGAAGCGTATTAAGTGATACCACATTATTTGATTAAAGCGCATTATGTTTTGTATGAACGTCTTCACTCTGACTTCCTGCTCTTCTGGATACTGTTTAATCTGGATATTATCATATTCTCCGAAGCTGCTTAATAATAAGTTCGGTATGCGTTAGTGCATAGCCAGGGAAATGGATGACAAAAAAATACTATTTTAATCTAGCCAAAAGAGGGTTAGTTTCTCATAAGAGCGATTTTCTCCTAAAAGCTGCTCCATAGTTCCTTCCTTTTGTACAGGTCGTGGTGTTACTATCAAAGTAAGTATTAAAGGATTTGAAGAATTCGATTGTTGTCATCTCTAGAAATTTAGCACTTCTACCCAGGCTAATAAATACATATGGTTTTAAAAGCTCTGTTTTTAAATGTATCGAAGCCAGTTTGTGTCAATATAATGTACATGAATCAACGTCTCCTGTTCTAATATTTGAATTCAGTGCAATTTTTCATTCAGTAAAACTCAATGCTTCTAAATGTCTTTAAGACGCTATATTCAGAACTCTTAGGTTTCTATGTTAAAAACCTCCAAATTTCACTCTCTTCTCCCTTTATTAAATTCCCTTCCACTGTTTGATTTTCATGGAAATTTTATTGATCGTTTTAATTGCTGATCAAAAGAAACTTCTTAATATCTGATGTCTTATACAGGAGGTCATAGAAATGACATTCTCAAATTGGACATTGATACTGAGGCGTCCCGAAATAGCAAAGCCTGAGCTTACCTGTTATGTGACCCCAACTCACGTTTACACTACCCGTCAGGTTTGTTGTGATTTCAGTGTATCTAATCCTTTTCCAATTCCAATATTACCCCAAATGATCCCTATAAATTCGTTTCCTCTTCTCTTCTCTGACTTTATGTTCTCGTTGATAGGACTAGATCTGTTGTCTACTAAGTCGATTATGGATACTTATTTGAAACCAGAATATAGGAAAACTTGGATATATTGGCCAATTTTTTAAATATATTTAAGAGTAATCTTTCTTTCAGAGTTTATCACTTTTTTTGTTTTTTTCCATAAACGCTATATTCGAGCTCCCTATTGTTAATTCTGCCGGAGTAAAAATAGTAATTTTTCACTTAAGAGAAATAATTTTGACTCGGTGAACAGTTACCCAACATTAAAAGGGGTGAATAGGAGGGAACAGAGCAGAAATTTAGAATAAGGTTAAGATATTAGTAAGCGTTTTACTTCATCTGAATCATGAATATATTTTTACACTTTTTCCCTAATGACATAATTTGCTGCTTCATAATCAAATGACCCTCGAATTTCTGAAGGACCTAATGTCTGTAATGTTTCAAACCTATTAATCAGTGAAATAATTCGGATGTATGGTTTAGTATTAAAATTTAAATATGGTCTTGTTTATAACAGTCAAGGTACTAACAAGGCGGAATTTATATTTTAACATGACAGAAGCTGAAAATACTGATATCGAGCTAGCGCCTTTCACTCGAACCATTAGAATTCATGATGATGTAAATGGAATGGATTACAGGAAGTAAAACCCGAATATCACTTAAACAAAACAGATACGGGGAAAATAAAATGGTTACGAAGTTGAAAATAGGTATTCAGTTTGAAATACATTCAAATTCGATCGTTGATTATATCGTTGTTTAAATTTACCTTAATATGTAAAAGTAATAATAATAAAAAACTAATTTTTATTATTAAGTTAAGAAAAAATCTGTTATTGCACAAGAAATAATAATTGTAATCAGAAGTTCAAATGTATTTACAAAACTCTATGGTGATTAGTCCTGATAATATGAAATTTGAAAATAATATTGATTATGACAATTGCTGATTGCAGCGCAGAAAGAACAAATAAAACTGTGCCAGGGGAAGTAATGGCAGTTTTTATAAAGATTTCAGTGAAAATTCCGGATCCAATTGTGGAAGCAACCACTTCCAGGAAGCTGGTCAATGAGAGAACAATTCCAACTTCCTCGTCAGATGTTAATTTTGTCAGAGAAGAGCGGCTTGCGCAGCCCACAAAAGCTCCAAATGAACCTAATAAGCCATAGACGAAGATCAGAGATGTTCGGTTAGTTAATCCGGTAGCTGCAAGTGAAGCTACCTTGATTGAAGCCCCGAATATGATACAAGTTTCGTCAGAAGGTTTAAAGAACTTCTCAAGTAGAGGATAGATGAGTAACAGCTGCATGGACATTGCGATATAGTTAGCACTGAGATAGGCTCCATATAATTTATCGTCCCAGCCAACTCTTTCACGAGTTACATATAAAAGCATTGCATCATTTTCACCAACCTTTACTATATGACTAATGAAACAATAGATGAGAAGGATAATCATGCGTCCACGATCGTTTTGTTCGCGTTTTCTATATAAGAAGTTGACGATATGAACCAGAGTAAAGCATATTCCATTTCTTTCCGTTTTATTTGCCTCAATCAAAATGGGATCTTCACTGTCTTCATTTCTTGTTGATAAGGTCAACTTTTTCTGTCTTCTTTTCTGAAAATGTTCAGACTTGTCCGAGCGTTCTTTCGTTCCATATTCTTTATGATTCTGCACAATTGGCTCGATTTCTGTATCGTTGACAACACTTTCTTTGATAAGTATCAATATGATCATAAATAGGACAGTAGCTACGATCGCAACAGTGAGGATAATCCACTGAAAGGTTATGAAAAGAGAGAGTAAAGAAACTAAGGCGAATCCGACACAGTTTCCGAAAAATCCGACACCAATCAACCTACTCAAAAGACGTGTTCTTTCCTCCACCGTACTGCAGTCTGTTACATAACTGCTTGCTCCCACAAGAAAAGTATTGCTTTTTCCACTCATGCCATAGATAAAGGCACCTACTAAGAGGCAAGTTGCACCACCGGGAATGTATCCAATATCCGGAATATAGGAAAGACTGAAACAGATACAAGTGAGGACCTGGCCAACTAGCGATAGAAGAATAACCGTCTTTCTTCCATGCCGATCAGACCATGAGCCAAGGAAGAGGCATGAAAATGTCGCTGATCCATTAAGTAAAATAGTGTAGCTTATAATAAATGGGGCCGCAACCTTCTGAATATTGCTGTCCACTTCCGGACTAGCGGCCATGTGGTTTTGATGACGACACAATTCATAATCATTTGTAACATTAAGGCAGGAAAGTCGGAGGATATGTAATCGAGTAGATGTTTTAAGAAGAGCCTCAGAAACCTCGTAGAAAGCAAGACAGGCAATGATTAACTCCGGAAAAAGACGTTGGTATTTATTTAAACAGTTTCTTTTTTCGGTCCTACTTCTATTATTGGCTAAAGCCAATTGTATGTCTGAATCCTTCGTTTGATTTTCATTCGTTTTCTGTTGGTCCATTATTTTAGAGTCATGAAATTATGATACAAACTAACTAAACATTTGCGAATCCTATTTATTCACCTCAGATGATGACACATGATTGGATCGTGTGAGCGCATGGCTGACAGTTACATTTTAACTGGGTACACACTTTGCACACACTGAGTAGATCAAAGCTATCATTTCCCCTATCGTATAGGTAATCCATTTAGTCCATTATTGCAGTATTTCGAAGAGTTTCTACCTGAGATGTTCAGAGCTTAATGACTAGTTACTTAAATTGAGTGTTTGGATTGTCATCTAGATGGATTTTTCACTTTCTTTAAGCTAAAAATGATTGTTTTATGTAGATTTTATAAAACAAGATTTTCCTATAATGGAGTAATTCTAGGAGGTTATAACCCCAAAGCGTGTTAGAAGTAAGGTCGCAACTTAGCTGGACCAATCTGAAACACACGCCTTTACGCACTGCCGAATTGGGAGCACAGTGTGACCATTGGTTAGATCAGGCGTTATTAGCATACCTTGCTATCAGTTCTAGTGGAGGTAGATGAAAATGTGACAAAAGGCCGCCTCTTCTCACCATTAGTGATCCTTGCTTCTTGATCCTTCATTTCATCCTTCATGTATTGTATGGATTTTATATCCCTTCACACTTATTTGCCTTATCTATGGTGCACCTTAACAAAGACCTATTTGGGCCGAACTTCCTTCAAGGTCTTATTTCTGTTTTATGATCCATTAACCCACTTGATATAGCTAGGCTGCGGTTGACTCAAGCTTGAAAAGATAAGACAGAATGCAGTTACTCCAAGAATAAACAATATACATGTTGTCTTCATGTTATTGAGGTTTGGAGATTAAAACACAGCCAAACTGATTACGGTTTTTCCTTGAATAACTGTCAAGCTGTCAGAAGCAATCATCTAATTCAATCATCTTCCTAAGATACTTCCTAATTCTCCTTTTCTATAATGCAAAAAATTGACGAACTTAAAATAGAATTTCACTTCGTTTTTGTTTGTGAGGGAATTAACTTCATTTATCCAGTGATAAGTCTTAATGAAAATTTTACGGTCTTTCTAAATATCAAGATTTTCTGTTTCATATAATGTAATCTCCAAGCCCGTTTTGGTGAGCGTTTTTCAGCACTCATCTAATGTAAAGGTATAGTATCAGAGAAATATAGGATTCACAGAATATATGTCGGACGTAAATGGTAAATAACACATGGGCTGAAAAGTCCCGGGCCTAATGAAGAAAGCACAGTTTTTTGTTCAAATTTTACTTTATTCATCAACGTAATCTCCATCAAGAGCAACGCAATCATTTCAGCGCCGCTCTAACATTTCAATACCACTTTTGTAGAACGATTTATCTTTTGCCTCAAAATAGGCCTCCGTTTCAGCGATAACCTCTTCATTCGTGCCAAATTTCTTACCGGCGAGCATTTTTTTCAGGTCTGCGAACAGCCAGTAGTCGCTGGGAACCAAATCTGGCTAATACGGTGGATGTGGGAGCAATTCGAAGTTCAATTCATGTAGTTTTGCCATTGTTTTGATTGACTTGCCACACGGTGCGTTGCCTTGATGAAACAAAATTTTGTTCTTTGCCATATGCGGTCGTTTCTTTGCAATTTCGGCCTTCAAACGCTCCAATAACGCTATACACTATTCACTGTTAATGGTATTTCCTTTCTCAAGATAGT
>CAADRB010000027.1:208088-218717 GCA_900708905.1 Hymenolepis diminuta | reverse complement strand
CACAAGTTATCTCTGTAAACTTTTAACCATTCCTGTGACCCGAGCACTCCCTAAACAAACATGGTGTTTTCTAAGCTGGCCTATGTCTCATCGACCCGGAAAAGGTAAACATACCTCGGACGATAGTAGCAGACACTGCTTAATCAACACCCAGAGTATCGACTATAAATAGCCTCCCATAAAACACACGAACAGGGTGGACCCCAGCTGGACCCCCAGCTCGCCAGGCTCATCTCTCGTCGTTCAATCCTCCAGTTCCCTATTTTTCCTTGAGACTCTGTACTGAGCCTACTCAATATAACTTGGCCTACGTAGTCCTTGACGTTCCTTTTCTTGCATTTACTGTTGGCAATTTCACCTACAAATTGGTGACCCTCAACAATCTGGTGGCCCGCTACAACTTAAATGAATTTAACAAAGGTTAACTCCAATAATCCAATAAAAAATAATAAAAAGTATAAAATTTCCATTCCTATTCAATTTTAACACCTACCAGTACTTCAAAATGTTGAAGAAGAGGAAATTTTTAATCGTATTTGACGAACATAACGAAGACGTTTAAGTATTTATAAATTATTTTGAGTAATTGTGAGAGAGTTGATAATTGTAAATGAAATAAAATTACATGAAAGCATTAGAAGTAAAGTTGGATACACGTGATATGAAAAACATTCGTTAATATTAAAAATAAATATATCCGTTTAGAAAAAATTTTTTTATTAATTATACAACTCGGACAAGGTGATGTAAAGTCACAGATAATTTGAAAGAGTTTTGAGAAAGTGTAGGGAGATTCAGTCTATGGGATTCGCGGTACATAAGAAAATGTGCTGTTGCTAATTCAAAATACATTGAGTAACCCGCATTAAGTTTGCTGTACAAACTGGGAACGATATATTATTGTGTGGTAAATCGGTAACTTGGATCTTTTATAAGACAAAATAAAACAAACAATCGGGCGCTTGTTAATTGTCGTTTCTCATTAACAATGATTCAGGTGATAGTGGACGAGTATTGCCGTCATTCTCTCGAAAATTCCCTAACAACAGCCAGGTTCAGATTCCACTTATTTATTAAAAATCAAAATTACTATGCTTCCGTACCTCCTCATTAACTCTTCAGACGTTTTTATCATCGCATATGATATGCTTTTCTTACCAATTTGCAAGGCAGAATTTGACAAGATAGATAATATCACAAATCTACAGTATTTTCAGATTATAAATTATGCTGTGTTTCTATATTTAACATACATAATTCCATCACCGTTATTCAAAAATTTTCTTTAGGACGATAAAAGTCTTCGTAAATAAAAGAAAACTGTTATAGCCAGGAGATGTCTATCATCACCGAGCGATTATAAATGATTAATTGACGATAAGATCTGCACTACAGTGTCCACAGGCGGTCCCGCTGTGTGTTCGCATGTTTGCACACAGATAGCTGAACGCTGAGACTCCGACGACGAGGACATGACTGACGTCCAACGGAGAAAGGTTTTGTATATAAACTAATTAATAAATTGGGGGCGTGGCTTCTCTGCCACCTCTGAACTGATCTGGCCACATGAGTGACTTGACTCATTCCATCTATTCGAACGATGTGGCCCCGATAGATCTAACGTTATTACAAAAACAATATATCATTTTGCCTGCATTGTGAAATTAATGGTGAGAAAGCAAGTATAAATATTTGCAGTAAACGCAAAGGAATTAATTATTAATGAAGAATTAATGTTTTTCATCATTCAAAGACCAAAGAATTATATTATATTGATTTATTTATTTCTCAAGATAATAATTCAACAGGATTTATGTTATTGGTCATTGTGCGCTTAAAAATCAATTTATTTAATGATTGCATACATATTATGTGAATTGGGCAATAAAATGCATTTCAGAGTGAACTCTCTATGAGCCTTGGTGTCAGGGTAAAAATATAATTTTGTGAAATTGATGGAGATTTCTCCTGGAGAAATTAAAAATTATCACATGTCTTTCCATTATTATTGAAAAAACGCCTATCCCCTAAATTGTTTATATGAGTTACGATACATTATAGGAAGCTTGAGATAAAATTTAACTGGTTTTTCCTATAACAGCGAGGATGTGTTTTTTCTTCTTTCTAGCTGGGATGTCGGCTTGCAGATCGCAAAACTTGGCAAAGAAAGTTCAGGAAACTCAGAAATTGATTTTTTATAAAAATTTCATTGAATATTGATGAATTCGAACTTGGCTCAGAGAATAAGGACCTTTCTCTGAAGAAATGGTAGAAATTTCACCAACTACTGCTGGAGAAACGGGAGGATAATCTTATATTACTGCAAGATCGGTCTTCTAAACTTATGAACAAAAACTGAAATATCGGATGTTTTCTGAACCAAACATTTGCTCTTTCCTGTAGCATATCTTAACGGACTCTTAGATTCCCTTGGACACTGCATTAGTTACAAACACGACCCAACAACACCACAACACAAAACGACCCAAATCATTACATCAAAATAAGACGCACGTTTATGTGTCGATAGGCCGATTTATATTACAAACCGTAATGTAAATAGGTTCGTTCAAATCAAAGGGAATTAAAAGACGCAGGAATTAAAAGATGTCCAACAATTACATATGTCTTACATATAAGAATTATCATTGGAAAATATTATTTTCTTACATGTAACACAAACTATCTGCAAAATCTCTTGTTCAACTAGTTGATGAATTTCTCTATGACTCTGAAGCAAATCAAACTTTTGCTAACTGGCTTAAAAAGTGTGAGGAAAATTTTTGAAACGATCACGTTGATATCCTAAATGATGCAAAAGTTAGACTTTTGCAATGACAGTTAGGATTTAACGAAAATGAAAGTTTCATTTGTGCCATCCATCCCAGAACAGTTTCGGATCGGAAATGTGACGAAATAATCTCAAATCTCGCCGATTTGTTTGTTGAAGAGTCCTCCAAATGTTTCTTTATTACCAAAGAAAATTATGAAAACTGGATGATCCATACTGGTTTTAGGGGTTTTGAAATTTCCGATTTATCGGCCATTTCGAAGGATCATTTCAAATGTCTACCGATTTTGTTTAGTATTCCAGAACATTGTCAAACTGATGTCTGTTGTCGATTCCTCAAAACAACCAAGGCAAATGATAATACCAAATGATACAGAAAAATGGACACCAAATATGACAGCGCTATTACTTAGCAAAAATCTAGTGAGCACAATTACGTCAAGGAAAGTTCTAGTAAAACAGTGTTCCAGAATGTTTTTATTCTCCATAGACCTCTAATTAAATGCAGACTCTGCAGTGACTTGTACTTTGCACGTTTTTGTCCATGCCAATTCCGCAAATGTAAATTGTGTGACAAACGAGAACGTAAGGAAATAATGTACTAAAGGAAAACAGTATTCAGAAGGAAGAAAGTTGCCCAGAAGGTAAAACTAATAATCAGCCAAGTAACAAAACTAATAGCCAGCTCGATAAAGGCCATGAAGCAGAGTGGAATTCTGCAGAAAATCTCCACCAATGACTTGCGAATACGAGCCAAAAGAAGGGAAAAAAGAGAAATCAGCATCCTCAACCAGTTCTCCAACAGTCGAGGAATCGGAACTTAAATCTAAAGTGAAGGCTGTCATTAAGACAGAAAATGAAGATCTTCCCGTGAAATTCATAGGGAAAGCGGTGTCCTGTTCCAGGAATACGAAGAGAAGGAAAAGCGGAAAATGGGAAAGAACAATCGCCGAAAGCTGAAATCTTTTCTTCTAAACTTCTGAAGAACGGCTGCTCATCCAAAACTTGATAAAAAATTTCCGGTGGAGTTATTAATGGGAAGAAACAGATCGAATTTACACCAGTTATCCGAATATGATCCTAACAAAGGAATAAGTTGCTAAGAGGGAATATGAAACCAGCAAAAGCAACTCAAACGAATCCGAGGAAGTTCAACAAGGACGTCGCAACATAATGGGAAAGGTACTATTATAAAAATATAATTAGATGAAATTGCCAAATAGTTTCCCTGACGAAATTAATTTTTATTTTATATCTTCTCATTCTTATTGAAAATAATGCTCATTCCTGAAATTATTCAAGTGAACTAATATAAATTACATTATATATTGCCCATAGGTCGAAGTGAATTGCAATAAATTTGTTCGTAATAGGGAAGACTTGTGTTTTCCTTTTTCTTAGCTGGTATACCAGCTTGCAGAAGTTTAAAATCTATTATCATGGAAGTATTATCCTTTCAATACATTGAGGAGCCCTAAATTTAGGATAATCTTTCAGCAATACACAAAAATATGAAGAATGTTTGCCTGGGTAATTTATTCTTTACGCGCTTGTTCAATTTTTAGATAGTACAGGACGCACTAGCATTCATGCAATAATTAGTACTACTATTATAAGCAAAATTTTCTTCATCCTTTGATTTTAATGAACTTCAAATAAGTGTCTAGCGGAGCCATTTGACATCTAAATGAATTTCCAAAATCTGTTATGATAATGATTGAAGGTTGAAGCCATGACTGTATCACACTAATTTGGCAAATCTGGATTGTCTCTATAAGTGATTTCGGTACCTATTCTCCATCTAATCAATATTTCTATTTCTCAAGACAATGATATTTTGACCAACTGCCTAATATCATTTTCAAGCGATAGATAGTCACCAAATAACTGTTACTATTTTAATATTTAATTCGCATATTGTGCATTTAATCAAAAATTCACACGATGTAGCAAGGAAGTTCACTGTTTACTTATGAACTTTCAGTAATGCAGAGGGCGTGACGTTTGAAGCTTACATTAACATCGCAATGTAGCAAAATTTCGATATCATTGCAAATGCCAAATTTTTCGCTCAAATTACATTCAGTTCCGTTTGTTTCCTTCTTTCTGACACATGAATGTTTAATCTTATTTAATAAAATAGTGACCAGTGAAGAAAGTGTCGAAAACACTTGATTTGGGAAAAGAAAGGGTATTCTGAACTCGTATTCTATAATCCTTCTTGTTGAATAGAATTAACCAGCCCTTTCGGTCATCTACATCACTTGATGTACACTGATGAACGTAAGTTTGCCCCTGTTCCAACGGAGAACAAAAGTGCTTTCTAGTATTTTACTTGTTTAAAAATGCTACCTACAATATACCTGTATTAACTCCAACTTTACACTTTCGCTTATCTGCACTAATGCGTCATTACTGACCACCATTTGTTCTCATTTACTTGGTCAGTCTAAAAATTTTCCCCATTACATCACTACTAGTTAGAAGGGGAGTACATAGTTCGGGTTAGACATTTTTCCTAACGTCTCCCAAATTGGTTTAGACAAGTGCCTATTTAATTCGTATTTCCCATCGATTCATTTAGATATTTGCAAAGAAAATCAGACGATATTTTATAATCAGTACAATATCACATTTCAATTCAAATTTTATGAAAGTTTTTCTTCGTTGAATAAAATATAAATCTTTCATGTTGTTAATTTTGTAATAAATCATTTACAAATTTTCCGTAATTGATAAAATATACCAAAATTGAAGGTCGTTGCTTGACACAATTTTGGTGTAATCACCAAATTCTATTGAATTTGGTTTCTATTGAATTCTGATTTTTGTAGGCTATTTTGAGAGAATAACAAGGCTATAACAAGTGGCGCACAACAATATTCAAATTCTCTGATATTTTTTACAATACTGAAACCAAAATTTTTACAAGTATCTCAACGATTAGTAGATTATTTTTATAATTGTTGTAGACGCTCAGCTGTCTTTCTGCAGGACTAAAAGTTCCTTGGACTAAATTTGAAGGCTCTGAACATGCTGATGCTTCAGTTACAACCATGTTCTCAGTTTCTTAATCTTATTTTAATAAAACTTCTTTATCTGTTAAAATTTCCGATGTTGTGGCTATCGAAGATGTTACCCGAGTTCATTCATAATTGTAAATCGGGCAAATTCTTTGAATCATAGTTCCACAAATATGTGTTCACAATGAATCTTGCCAAATGGAATGAGGAAACAAGAGTCCATTGTCTCGTTAGGAAGCTGGATCCTGTCGAATACGAACGTTATTCAAAATTCGTCTCGCCCAAGGAATTCAATGAATTCAATTACTGTAAAACTACGCAGGTCTAGAAAGAAGTTTTTGGCTAGAACTTCTTCGACTTCAACGCTCGATTTAACTGTCACAGACTTGTTATCAAGCATAATGGGAACTTGTATGACTTTGCAGACGTTAAAAACCTTCATTGTGATAAATTTAGTCTCAGCATCTTAATAGAAATAGTTTGGATGTCTCAAAGCCTTAAAGACTTAAAGAAAGGCCCGGGTTATCATTGAAAACTAGTCCGTTAAAACTCATGGGGGAAAAATGATCCGAAAAGGAGTTTAGAGAGCGAATCTTATGCGTGATCCATCTCTCATTGATTTTGATACTTGCTTATGCGATTGGTGCACAAAATGTTTGCGTCTATTCTTCAGTACGCATAATTTGTGCCACAACCAAATTCTTCTGTCGAACAGAAAGCGTTTTCATCTTGTTCATACTGTCAAGTTTATGCATTTCCCTTGAAGGATAACTCTCCATGCATTTATAGAATTACTTTTTATTCGTGTTCTCTATCACAATACTTCGACTTTTCGTCCACAAATTCGGAGGGACGTCTTTTATTTCCCTATGACGTTTAATCCCTGTCTGCCATGTCTAAACGCGTCCGTCGATTCCCCTCCCCCTTCCCCCCTTTTTTTGTAACCGCCTCGTTTCACCTAAAAAGCACATTTGTGCTCATGTTCTCACGCGTCCTTACCTAAGTGACTCGTGTAAAGCTATCTTTGTTTTCTACTCAATAACAGCGCATGCTTGTCTGTTACCAGTTTCTTCGTTTATTGTTCATCTTCTCTCTTCCTTAGCACGTTCCCCTCTATCTCTCTCACACTTGCTTTAATCCTCGTTGTGGCTTCCTTGAATACATTTTTGGTCTAATCAACTCTTGGTGTTCTGCTTCACCATTGTTGTTAGTTCTTACTCTAACAGCTATGAATTGGTGACCGTTAGTGCTGCTGTTAGTTGTTAGCTGCAAACCGTTAGTTGTTATCTTAACTCCAATATCCTCAACAATGACCTTAAAATTTGTATGGGTGTAAATAGGGCCGAAGGAATTTACGTAAAGAAGAATGTTGTCCATAGGTCTCCCCAAAGTACTTCCAATTCGTTTGTCAACAACATGACTAAGACTAGTCAAGCACAAATGAGCAAAGTTTCCACAAAAAGAATCGCTGTAATAGGTCTAAATAAAAACACCTGAGATCAAACTGTCTCTTGGCTACCTTCTGTATCGACACCAGCCAAGGCCGGAAATACATTAATCTACAGATCAACGGGAATCATGTTTGTCTACAAATAGATACTGCTTCAGATATTACCATAATCTCAAGGAAGCTGCAAAAATCATAGGGTCATCCAAAACTAGAATCAATCTCTCTATCTGCGATCAGTGCCTGAGGTAAGACTGTCAAATTACCAAAGTGAAATCTTCTCGATACTGAATGGTGGTAAATACTTCGCAATTGGAATTTGCAGAGGCTTGCTTGCAAATCGAAGTTGCACAAGGGTCACGAGAGCTACTGAATATCAGTACCCATCGGGGGCTAGACCAATATGCTAGACTTCCATTCGGTGTAAAGACAACATCTGCTCTTTTCCAATAGGTAATAGATACCATGACATCGGGCCTCTCTGGTAATGCTACATACCTAGACGACATAATTATTGCAGGCCGCCCTCAGCAGGAACTTCAAGAGTGTGTCACCGCACTTCTCCAGCACTCCAGTATGGCTTCCGTCTTCGAGCTGAGAAATATACTTTCTTTGTGTCCTCTGCTAATCACCCAGGATGCATCTTTGATGAAATTGGCTGTCTTCCAGAGTCAGAAAAGCTTCGAAAAATTACATAAATATCACAAACCTTGGACATTACTACACTACGTTCCTTCCTGAGTCCCATCAGCTTCTACAGGGCATTTTTGACAATCCTGCATAATATCTGGACTCCTCTAAATGAGTTGCTGAAAAAAGATGTTAAATGAATCCGAATTCTCTATTTTAAGAGAGTTTGCACAAAGCTAAGGAATATGCTAACTTCTGATATACTGTTTTTTGCATTGAAATCCGATTCTGCCAATCGTAGAGCCTACAGATCTTTTGAACTGTAGCGTTGGTGCGGCTATTCCTCTTCTGATGGTTCAGAAAAAGCCGTTGCTCATGTTAATTTAACTCGCACTACAATTAAAAAGAACTATAGCCAGATTGAAAAGGAGTCATGAGCCATCATTTTCGCTGTTAAAGAGTTTTGTAAATTTCTTTACGGTCGGCATTACTTGCAATTAACGGATCATAAACCACTTCGCTTTATCTTTGGATTTAAAAGAGGCATTCCAGTTTAGACTGTAGGTCAAAATCAGTGTTGGTCGACCGTCTTCCTTAGCCATGATTTCGATATAGAATATCGTAATATAGCAGTATTCAGACAAGTTGATTGTCTTTCTCTTGACGAGGAAATCGCCATTGCAAGTCTGAATATGGAAGAAAATAAACAAAGTCTTTTGCTGGCAAGCTTCCAATGACTTCAAGTGATATTTAGAATGCAACAGCTAAAGATGTTATGTTGAAGAAAGCTATAAAATATGTTTGTACAGGATGACCAAAATCAAATCAAAGAGCGATCTCCTACAGCTTTGAAGAGGGTGTAATAATCTGTCAATGGTGTTTGCAGGTCGTGTCGTCATTCCTTCAGCATTCAAGCGAGCTGTATTATAACAATTCCATTGCAGTCATCCGGGGTGTCAGCTGCATGAAATCTATTGCAGAAACGTTTGTATACTAGTCTGGAATGGACAGAGATATCGAACCAGTTGCCCTAAGATGTTCTAAATGCCGGCAAGCGACTAAGCTTCCCCCACATCAGGAACCTATGTCCTGCCTAAAATTGCAGCTTCCTGGTCCCGCATAAACACCACCATTTCGCTTGACCTGCCAATGTTCTCTCATATCTTGTCGTGGTAGATTCACACTCAAGGTGACCCGAAGTCCACCACAACTGCTATGTTCATCGGTGGTCTTCGACATATATTTTCACTCATGGACTACCAGAGACTATTGTAACCGATAACGGTACACAGGTCTCGTCAGTCCCCTTTTAAAACTTTCATCAGAGTCATAATATCACACACCTACTCTCCACCATATTACCCGCAATCGAATGGCTAGGCAGAATGACTCGTCGATATCCTGACGTGGGGAGAGGCCAACGAAAGAGACTCTTGACGCGTTCCTTTAATGTATTCAATGACCCTGCATTCAGAGTAAAATAGTCGCAGTCCTAATCCTAGTTCATCTTCATGCGCCAAGGAGACTCTTGCAACCACCACAGCAGCTTACGAGCGTGATCATCAGTCGAGTGGCACATGGGCAGAAAATACCCCCGAGCTCGGTGAGATAGCATGCTAAATGAAGTGGACGTCGACGGCTAAATTTGGGTGCGTCATCGGAAACATGTCCATCTCCAGTGCGCAGCAAAATAAAAACTGAAAATGGGTTTTCTGGATATCATTGTGGATATTTTTAGCCTCCTACCTCTTGGAAATAGTGGAACTCCGGAAATCTACTCCAGCGCTCAATTAAAGCTTCATTTGAAACGTTCCAGTAAACCCCTCAAAAAAATCCAAGTGAATCCATCTTTCAAATCCATCCATCCTATGATGGAAAACTTTCGCTGGAAGATGTTAGACGAATGGAATACTTATGTCCAAAAAGGAAATTAAAGTAACAGTTTTACATGTTCAGTAATTTTATTATTAATTATTTACATTCTTACATAATTGTTAAATGCACTAAAATTGTGGATCGTTGATGGGTGCAATTTGAAAGAATTAGCGAAAGTTTGCTTAATCCCCTTTTATTATTCATTTCGGGGAATTGTGGCTATTTGGGAAGCTTACAAGGCTATAACAAACACATTGGAATCATGTGGATTGACGCTTAATGTTATCTAGCTGATTAAATCACAATTAATTCACCCTGTTATTGGTCCATAGGTACTACAGATAACTACAAACATGATTGCATATCCAAACAGGGCACTTAATTCTATTTTATGCTGATAAATTGTGCCCTAAGAGGCTTCTGCTGGGCCATAAAAATTGTGAACCAATGTTAATGCCAATCCAAACGGYAAGTTATGGATTGACGTTTGCCATAACCAACTTTGAAAGAAGAATACCTTACAATCAGAATTCCTATAAAGTTACAGAGAGATTTATGATTGTTAAAAAACCTGGTACAAATGGACCCTTCTGATTATCCTCATTTCATCTCATCAGAATGCACACTCTTGCAATCCGTAACCCACTTATAATACATAAAGGACCTCACACTTGACATAGACACTTATGGCCAATAAAAACTGTGCTAAGTGCAGTAATCATGAAAGTTTCGTGTATCGGCACAAATAGTTTCGAATGAATGTTTCTAGATTGAACCGCTTTTTTCGATAAAGTACATAACATTCCGCCCTTACTAAACAATCTCAATTTCCATCTCAATCGGATTAACTTGTCGCAGTACTT
>CAADRB010000027.1:186832-208038 GCA_900708905.1 Hymenolepis diminuta | reverse complement strand
GGCTTCTGCTGGGCCATAAAAATTGTGAACCAATGTTAATGCCAATCCAAACGGCAAGTTATGGATTGACGTTTGCCATAACCAACTTTGAAAGAAGAATACCTTACAATCAGAATTCCTATAAAGTTACAGAGAGATTTATGATTGTTAAAAAACCTGGTACAAATGGACCCTTCTGATTATCCTCATTTCATCTCATCAGAATGCACACTCTTGCAATCCGTAACCCACTTATAATACATAAAGGACCTCACACTTGACATAGACACTTATGGCCAATAAAAACTGTGCTAAGTGCAGTAATCATGAAAGTTTCGTGTATCGGCACAAATAGTTTCGAATGAATGTTTCTAGATTGAACCGCTTTTTTCGATAAAGTACATAACATTCCGCCCTTACTAAACAATCTCAATTTCCATCTCAATCGGATTAACTTGTCGCAGTACTTGCCCTGAGAAGAGAAAAATATCTTTAATTCCTCTATTTGTAATGTTCTTTCTACTAACCAACATCCAGTATTGGCAATCACTGGATGGGTATCAGTGAGAGGACCCAACTGTCAAAAAAACTTAATAAACAATGTTATGAACTACTCTTTTTGTCTTTGGCTAGCCCGTTAAAACCCTCTCCATTTCAGGTAATCTAACATCTGTAACCCTCATAGGTTTCCTATCACTATAGGAATTTAGAGATTACCACGGAAATGCTATTCACATGTAGTTTTTGGCGTTCGCCTTAACAATAATACCGTCTTCTGTGCTTCGGAATTATCAGGAACTAGCCACCTTTTACAAGTAATTCAGTTTGTTATTAATTCAAACATTATACATTTGCTATCAATGACATAAATGTTAACCTTCTACAAACTAGCAATGAGCCTATATATCAATAAATATTATCCCATTTTGACCATAGAAACATTTAGATGATAGTTATGACAAAAACAATACTGATCGTATATTAGAATTGTGGCGTTCGCCTGGAGAAGCCCAGAGGCAGTATGCAGTCACTATCCCTGCTCCTTAGCGTTGTTTGTATATAAGAACCAAGCTCTTAGACAACATCTCATACGGGGTTCTGTCATTACCTATAAAATAAAATTCTCGCTATCTCATCGCATGCGGAGCACTAAACTCTCTCCACTCCATGCTTTTCTTCTTCTCGCTATTTTGGGAGCAGCCTAGCTAATTGTGGGAGAAAACTTATAATAGAGGATTCTGCTAGACGCTATCCGGACTGCTTAGGAGGATTAGCTAGCTGCAGCAAAAAGGCTTTTTGATACAGTATCCGCTACAAATTCCAGCTGAGTAATTGGGGGTTTTTGATTTCATCAGTTCGAAAATTAAATGTATGTTGTTGTTGAATTGTAAGTTGCGTGCGGTCCGACCTCTGTCATTGCCTAAAATCAATTTTAACAGAGTTGAAAAATTTGTCTGACCTTTTTCCATTTAAAAATATTAATTGCTAATGAGTAGACCTTCCCTCAATCAATTCTGGATGATGCCCAGTTAAGGTTAATATTTTATTTTACACGTTAAGTATCAGCTTGTAACAAAAGTTCTGTCTATTTTTAATTTGAATTGAAGTGAAAATTTTGTCAAAAATACATTTATTTAGCGTTCAACATAATCACCACTTCTGTTAATTACATCTTTCCATCTTGCCATAGGTTTCCTCATTCCTTCTTCATAAAATTTAGCCACTCTGGACTCAAAAAAAGAAACTAGCTTCATTTCCACCTCTTCTCTTGAAGTAAGGGCTTGAAGTCCCATTAAATGATTCTGTAAGCTCCTTAAAAGATAAAAATCGGTTGATGGAAGGTCGGGAGAATATGGTGGGTGATGCATGACTTCCGAGCCAAATTCTTCAACGAGATTTTTGGTTGCTCTTAAAGTGTGGGGTCTGGCATTGTCATGATGCAGAATCACTTCTTTTGGATTGATCAAAGAAGGCCGTTTTTCTTGCCGTTAACTGCTTTTGAATGAGTTAGCTGCTGACAGTAAACTTCATATGTTATTGTTTGATTATCATCCCTTGGTTCATCATAAACAATTCCCTTCAAATCCCACCATACACACTAAAGAATTTGATTCGGGTGCAGTCCCGAATTGTCTCGGTTGTAGAATTGGCTTTGAACCACGACTTAGCCACAAATGTCTTTTACGCTTAACACTGTTGTAAAGGACCCATCACTTCTCGTCACTGTCAGTTATGATTCGGTCTAAAAAAGGCGTCTGAAGTTCACGTAGACGCAGTGAAAGACAACAGGTCACACGCCGTTGGTATTTGATTTCTGATAAATCCCACTTCCCATGTAGAACCCATTTGCCAACCTTTGAGACTTTCACAGTGACATCTTTTCATCTCCCTATATATGGTCTTACGGTGGGCTATGTTAAAGGTTTTGCTCAGTTCTCTAGTATTGCAGGTTGAATTTTCATCAATGGCAACTTGCAATTGCACAGAATTGAGTTTTCTTGAGCATCCTGCTCTCGGTTCGTCTTTCAGACTGATATCATCCGTGTTGAAAGATAAAAACCACCTTTTGCAGGTCTTTTATTCCCAACATCATTTCCATAAGTGTTTGAGTGTTTTCTGTTGCTGAGCTTGCCGTAGTTCCTTTATGAGATTCAAACAGTAAAATATGCCCGATATGCTCTTTATTTGGAGTGTACATTAAGGCAAGAAATAGTTATTAATATCGGTTATTATCACACAATCAGAATTAAGAAATAATATTTTATTAATTACCATAGATAAGCATACAATATTAACAAGGTAAAATGAAGTAATTGTGTCCCAAACGCGCGGCTCAAAAATTGGACAGAACTTCTGTTACGACCTGATACAGTGAAATTGAGCGGTTTCAAAGTCACTAGAAAGAAAATTATTATTTTGACGAAACATAAATAGCCAAATGAATTCAAAGATTTGAATTATTACAGTTTATTACTGGTTTAACATGCAGAACTCTTCCAGTTCTGTTATTATATAAATTTCATTGAAAATTCTACATTCCGTTCCCTTTCGAGAGCACTTCTTATTTTGTTAACTTTTCTCATCTAAAATTAATGTCTGATTAGATATTTTTATTATTACTTGCACTCTTTGTCATATTCCTCCTGAAATTAACATAAATAGTAGAATCTGTGAATTAAAATGAGCGAACTTCGAATAAAGTGGCATAATAACATGCTTGTTGAATACATTATTAATGACAACTGCAACGCTCTAAATTTATAATTCTAATTAAATTTAATAGAATCAACAACAGAGTCAGAGAAGTGAAAAGTTTTATATTAATTGAATGGTTTAATTAAATTTTATACATATGAGAGTTATTTTTCTCTATTTTTATATATGTGACAGTTACATAGTGAATGAAAAACATTCTATGGAGAATTGCAATCAGGGCTCATATAACCTAACTCATTGTTAAGCCATTTATTATTTAAGTAGTATGCAATGGGGATAAATTGTTGCCATATATTGGTCTTAGACTGAAAGTACAAAAGAAAAGATGAAAAAAATGGGGAAATATATGTCGTGATAAGAGTTCCTATTGGATAAACTCTCGTGAACACAGTGATATAAAAATTGTGACTTTTTCTGAGCGTGCGATTTATAAATGGTGTTTAAAGAATTGGTTCAATGAAACATGATTGAAAAAACCGTTTCAGGCAATATATAATCATTTGAAATAGCATTGTTAGGGGTATTTTAAAGTAAGGGGAAATACCAAAATTTATAGGACAGTCATACAATTTCCAATTAAATGGAGCAAATTATTTAATTACTTAATGATTATGAGAAAGAATTTCCCAATTTTGCGGAGGCATTAAAAACAAGTGCATTCAATTATTTTAAATAATAAGGAATATGATCAGAAAAGCGGAAAATGTGTTACGGTAATCTCTTATTAATGAAAGAAATTATTAAATCACTTTGATAATTTGATGTGACAATTTAGTAAAAAACGAAAATAATATAGAGCATAAAGCAGACATCCGTAGAAGCACAACTCAGTAATATTGTAGCGGATGCTACACCTAAGCAGTCCGAGTAGCCTCTAGCAGAGTCCTCTATTCTCAGTTTGCTCCCAAATTAACTAAGTTATGCCCAAAGTGGTAAGAACAAGAAAGACGTTGGATGAAGGGGGTCTATTGCTCACTTCCATATGTGTTAGTCATTAAAAGCTTAGTCATTAAATACAAAAACAAGCATGGCTACAGGGATCTTGATTGGTGATTGGTTGAGGAGGTCTCTGCACGCCCGTCCGCGCTTGTTCTCTAAACGACCGGTTACATATCGTACTTCCCAGGAAGTTCTAGCGCACATGATTCAATCAGCCTTGTTAGCGTTGTGAACCCCACAATATCTCAGTAAAAATAATAATAGAAATTTCAACCATTATTATATGCTCAACAATGGTTTTTAATTATAATTTAAACATTGCTAGCATAATTTTTACGATTTCTTTAATGCCCTTATATAAATTTACAAAAATAGAGTATCTATTTACAAATGAATGGGATTTTTTGTTCGTGCTGTTAATATAGCAATCGACTAACCTTCTATTGTTACACTTAAAATTATTAATACAATTAAGAACGAAACATAAGTATTAGGTCAAAAAGAAGAAAAATGATTTCAGTAGAATGCATACTGAATGGTCCGTATCAATTTTATCATCTCTTGAAGCCATTTATGCCGCATACATTTTCAAATCGTAAAAAAAGCTTTCAAGGGAACTAAATGAAGATAAGTGAAATGTTGGGGTCGTTTGCCGATTGAGAAATAATTTAATAAATGTATATGTCTAGAATTAGGTATATTGCCTATGAATTAAAATTTATTTTTATTACACTAGTGCACTCTTTACTCTGGTTAGAAGGCAGGAGTTCGGATTTCCATTGAAATCGGCAAAAACCATTTCGATCTGCTCGCATTCACGTTTTCCGTCCATTTAAAGATTTCACCTTATTCTTTTTGTTCTGGCGGAAGCTTATTCCAATCCAACGCAAACTATATATTGGTATAGTGTAATTCGTATTTTTTTTGCGTAAATAATTTAGGGGATAAGCATTATTTTCAATTATAATAAGAAGAACATCTAAAATAAATATAATTTTTGTCAAGTAAAAATATCTTATGAATTTTCATAATTATATATTTTCTTTGATGCACTCAATTTTAAGTCACGCCTTCCTAGTAGAACTTCGTAGGGATTATTTGAATCCCTTGGGTTGATTCTATATTCCTTCATGGCGACCTAGTTTATATTCAGGAGGGTATTTAGATTATCGAGGCAGATTCAGTCTGCATCTTTCCATTAATAATTCCATCGGAAGTTATGCAAAAAGTTTATGATGAACAGTCATCCAGTAGTTCGCGAGAACTGATTTATGCTTTTTTTGTCATTGCCCCTCCTCTTTATCGAAGAATATATTATTTTCCATCCCCTTTGTATGAGGCTTCCGCTTCATATTTCTAGAAAAAAACACCACTTTCACTTTGAATTTCACAGAAAGATCTTCATTTTCCGTCCCTTTGACAGCCTTCATTTTTGATTTAGGTTTCGATTCGTTGAATATTGCAGGAACTAGTTGAGAATGCTGATTCCTTTACTTCCCCCTCCTTTGGCTCCGTTTTTGAAACTTATTCATGGGGATTTTTCTGCAGACTTCTTCGAGCTGGGTATTGGTTCCGTCATCTGACTGACTATTCGTCTTGGTATCAAGATGTAAAAGCATTCGCTTCTTTTTAATTGCTCTGTCATGTCTGCTTATGAAAACTTCTTCACTAAGATGAGCAAATTTTCTTTGAAACCTTTCCACTAGTCTTCTGCTGGCTGCGATTTATAATCTTTTTGGGAGTATAAGCATGGTTAAATGCAAAAATCACTTTCTTTATGTGTGCATCTCAGTAGAATCTTACTTTGTTAACCACTGGAAGTTTATTTCATATACCTCACCATTATAATGCATGCGTGATGATTTAAACAGTAATTCAGGAAGTCAAGCAAATGATTAGTTAGTTTATAAAAAATTAAATAATCAAAGATATTTGACTATATAAGAGTGGTGAAGCATCGTAAACGCCATCATATTTATTAGAGACGCCGGTTACTTAAGGCGGTAATAGCAATATATATATATACCTGTGAGGGTAAAGTCATGTTGCCAGGGTCCTGACAGGTTGGTTCGAGATGTAACTACTAGCATGTATATTTTATATTTTAATGGATTCTTGTATCATTTAATTTATTTATTGAATTTGTTATAAGTTTAAACCTTGGTCCGGTGATTTCTTTTGTTTAAGTATTCCGATCACGAGCCCTATGTTCTCCTTTGGTGGTTAATATTACTTTATATTCTACGTAGATAGTTAATCTAATAGAGAAGGAGCAAAGTCTAAAGTATACTAAGCACTTGACCGGTTGCTAGAAAATGGTCAGTTCGAAAGGGAAGGTAGTGTTTGTGTAATATGCATTAGGGACTGACGGTGTTTGTGTCTTACTGATTTTTCGTAATTCTTAACTCGATTTTAGGAGATAAAAGTGTTGATTAATATGAATTTTTATAATTGATGTATTTATGAATTCCTGTTTTAAAATTTAATATTCCTCAGAAAGAAAGTATTTTTTTCTTTTCCACTATAATTCACAGGCACTTTCAAAGTTTTACGAATTGAATCTGGACACAATTAAAGCTTATTTTATGTTTGAAAGAAAACTTGTAACCCTTTTTCCATTTGAGTGGAAAGTTATTTGTATTTTACGTTTCTCCCTATTAATATTTTGCACTTACTTTTCTCTTTCTCTTCTCTCTTTAGAGTAAGTGACACTTGGTGGACTTTGACAAACTTACAAGTCATTTTTCTTTTCTAACTTCAAGCGGTGTATACTTTTAAATTAATTACAAATAAAAAATTTTTACAATGTATTATGGGTACTAATTCATTAATTCATCTCCTTTCACCAATTCAAAGTATAATTCGATCAGACATGATGCATTTTCAAAACTTGAAAAATTGAAAAGAATAAAAATATTGTCAAGATTAATCAGAATTGGTTTATATGTAAAAATTATAAACCAAAATGTCACTTATTTATAGTGCTTCATGATAATCTTGTCAGAATTAAATATGATACAATTGCTTTAAATTAATTTAAATATTCCACTTGGTGGATTTTGTTTAAATGTACGATTCGTGATCATCTTCCCTTTTAAAAGTCATTCATTATATCTTTTAACTCCTTTATCCTGCCAAACTCTTTTTCTCATTGGTTGAAGCCTTGTCATTTGTTTTGACACGTTTCAGTGAAAAAGTAATATTTTTCCTCAATGACTGATATGGTAGTTTGCAATATTAAAATACCTTCCTTTCTTTACCTGTTTCTTCATATTATTTTCTTCACAAAGTAAACCAACAGAATTTACTGAGCTAGTTTGCCTGAAAATCTCGACTGACACACAAGTTCACATAAATTGTTTTTACTCATGTAGGATTTCAAATTCTCAATATCCAACTTGTTTTACTGCACGGCGATGTCAACAACCATGTGAGTTATTACTTTGTTTAAGATTTTCCTTTCAAAAACTAACTAAATCACTTTACTGCTACAGTCCACAATGAACCCGTATTTTTATCATCAGGTAACGTTATCAAAGCAAATATCACAGATACCGGAGAGACAGTAGCCACTATAGTTGCCTGTGATTTGAATTTACTTTCTGCTTCCAGCCTTAACAATCTGCCAGACAATCGGGTAATTGTTAAATTTCCTACACTAACAAAACAGTATCAGATATTTATTATCCACTTAAACGGAGGTGTTTAATTTACAACTTTTGAAGGGTAACCATTGGTATATCAGATTTTTCCCTGACAGCCAAAAATATCAAAGCTTTTTCTCATAACATTAGCTGCGTTAGAGTGTCAGTGACTACTAAAGCATGCAAACTGAATGCAAAATGCATCTTCTAAGTATATCGAAAGTATTCTTTTGATTCAATCATTCTGAGAAAGCTATTCAGTAACTGGATTTGTTCATCACAGATGGAGATCCATCAATTTTATCCCAATTCTGGGAGTTTAGCTTATCCAGTTTCTCTACAAGTTACAGTTAACTCCTCCATAGTGAATCTCGGTAAAAACGCTGGTACTGAATTTTCTGCCGAAGGTGAAAATTTCTCTGATTACTTCTACTGGAATACAGTGAAACACCGTAATTTGGAAAGAACGATCTTGGACTCAGGTTTTCGAGTTCATCTTTTTTGTTTGGAATTAGGGTGTTTTGAAAGTGTGCAGTAATTTTAAAAGAATGGTGGGAAAGCCGTCATTTTAAAATTAATATAAACAGCATGAGTACATGCAGCTTCTGTTGTAGTAATTGAGATGGAAACTTTTATTTCGACTCATCTATTAAGAAAAAAAATAATTTTAAAAATTGCATAGTTGCATTTAATTATTTATCAATCTCATTTGTAAGGTGGGACAAATAAAATTATACACAGAACAGAAAGTTAAATCTGAAATTTGATTTTGATATTAGCATTCATTTGCATTTTTAAGGTGTTCTGAACTCCAATTTACATGACAACGCATGACTGTCATTGCACAGATGCGAGCATGTACTTCTTTGATTATTTGCTGACAACTCCTAACGGAACTTCCTAGTGTCGCGATAATTAACCGAATTCCCAAATATTTAACAGGTAGAAGATATTTCCAGATGATTACTTTAATCACATTTTGTAATAGCAATTCAACAAAGACGACCTTGGTTATCGCAATAAAATCAATAAATTCCTCCCAGCTTTCTTCAACTTTTAACCATGGTCATAAATTTGTAACTGTAAATTATGTATCATGTTCCCGATTTTAGTAAATTGAGTGGACTATCAACATCAGGTTTTAATAAGAGTGGGACTGCCTATTTCTTTCATTTGAGATATCACTGGGAGCCTTTATGCGTGCAAAGTATACACAACCAATGACTGCAGAAACAATGGACCTCCTACCATACATTAACGAAGACAGAAAAACAAGGATTTCTTATTGTCAACCAAAAGTAAGGCTCACCAAATTAAGGTATCTCTAATTCGGATTTCTTATCGCACAACCTCCCGTCGAATTTAAATTATATGAAGATAGTACGAGGGCTAGTATGACTGCCAACATAGCTCCTGATCCACGTTCATTTAAATTCTTTGCTGCTTTTAGGGGAGTATAAGAGGTAGATTTTGAGATTATTACCAGACTGATTTCAAATCTTCAATATCACGATGCTGCTCTCTGGTTTATTCATAGAATACTCCTTGATTTGATTTTTGCAAAGGTTAAGGATTCTTTTATCAATGTAAAACTAGTGATCTCTGCAAACGGTAATGGATCGATAGGTAGTTTAGATTCCAAGTTTCTGTGATCTGATTAAGGTCATTGTGTAAGCGTTATAACCGTCATGAATTAAAACCCTTTTCGCCTTTTCCCATAACTATGAGCTATTTAAATAAAAAAAGAACAATACTGTTATGTTTAATGTCTAAGTCTCTGCTCCTCTGTCTATGGCTCTGCGCAGACAATTCTCATTTACATCCGAGCTTATTTTTAGTCAAGCTAAAGGCACTTGTGGAAACAAATATTCGGGCCATGTCTCTTCAGTTTTATACAGCTGCGTTTTTAGAGAAGGTTATGGTACTTCATGTTCTTAACTGTATGTCATCGCAGCAACCTTCTGCATGATTGTGTTCTTGTATTTTTTCACGATTCCCTCAAAGTCCAGCTTGCATTAATTTAATTTTACTCTCCCATCAGTTCTCATTTAATGTGATTGTTTACCTGACATATTAAGTTTCTTAGTTCAGCAGAAAATTATACCAAGTTGCAAAATTCGTATTCAGTTTCCAATGGTTAAAACAGCGATGATGGTTATTAGTCCCCAAGTTGACTAAGCTTACCCTTCAACTGTAATAATAAGCCCAGAAAAGGAGTCAAAATGTGCACCATATACATTGTATTTCGTCCACCGCTTATTTACAGGTGAAAAAAGAATGTACACATTAAAAGACTGAGGGCATTTTTATCATTTGTAGTATAGGGGAGTTTAAAAAGGAAAAGTGTACTGTTAGGAGGTCCACTCGTCTGTACACTGTTGAGTCGGTCTGTTCGAAGCTTACGAGTAAATTACTAAGTAACACATACAATTAGATGACTGTATTTGTTCCCTGTAAAAGTGGATATTAAGTCTATGATAGTGAAAATCAAATTTAATTTTGAGGCAAAACTAACAGAACTGTTAACTTTTCAATACAAAGCAATTTTTCGTGGAAGGAAAAGTAGATAATAAAGTAATGTCTTGAATGAGCGAATAATGACTGACTTAATACAATTTTGTTAATAAAATACATTTGGAAAGGGAATCTGTGAATGTATTTTAAGGATTCTGTTAGGATTTCAAAGCGTCTTATTTCATTCAAATTCAAGATCCCATTTGTACATTTTCCGCCTGGTGGGCATAGTCCAATTTATTATAATCTGGTACCCTAAAATTTAAACTTCAGGATCTGAAATCTATTTTTTTGAACTGATTTATCTTCACGACATCCAGAGCCCATTTGGTATGGTTGGTCATGCCGTTTCAATATAATCAAATCTCAAAACTGTCAGAATACTGGCAGGTTGATACTTTTTAAGTATAATTTAGCATAACCGATTGAAAGTGTGTATCAAATTCCTTCGGTTGTGGAGAAACTACTTAGAGATAAGAAATATCCTGACACCACTCCAATGGGCGATTCATATTCTATTGATCTTCTAATTTATTAGTGTTAAATTTAATTAATTTTGACTTTTCCTTTATGCAGAATTCAATAAATTGGAACTGAATGATGTGTTTTTACACCAAAGTTATCCTGGTTGTAAAAATTCATTTTATTCTGTGTGGATACAGGGGAATGCAACATTATTCCATTCGGATCTCTACTAATGGATATAAGTAGTTCAAAATTTTCATTTTAATTATAGGAACAAGACTTTTAAACGTTCGGGGATTTTTAATTGCAAATAAAGTGCGTATTTTTATGAGTACCGATTACAGTAATGATAGAATCAGTACGTGCGCGCTACAAGATGTAATATTTTATCCAAAATTAATTTTTAAATAGAGGATTATAGTTGTGGTCGATGGCATATTATTAAGAGAACGGGAAGACGTTCCAAATGACATTATAACTTTATCTTGTGAAAATTTTTTCAACAAACAAACCACTTCATTTGAAAAACATACTCATATTTTATTAATCACTATTAACGAATACTCAGAGGTTTTATGCAAATTAGACTTTTTGTAAAGAACTTTGATACCGATTCCGGAAAATTGGTTTATTGAACATAATTTTTTAATTAAGTGCGCTCTAAATAAAGTGCACAAAAACAAAAAGTCATGCAATTCCAACAATAACCATTTATTGATAAATTGGCTTAACTGATATAGTATATTATATCGATTTGATCCTGATATAAACATGATCTTATGATTTCATAAGGGAAGGCCTTTTCTTAGTCGAGAACATAACTCATCTACATTAGATCCTGAGAAATCTCTAAAAGTGAATTTTAATATGTGTAGAAAAACGTTTGATGTATTACACAGAGCTAGGCAGCTACATTTATAAAGCTATTACTGCCGTTAACTGGGACTTGTCGTAATCTCTCTTAACTTACAAGACAATTTATTTGGTTAACAAAGAGGAGTTATGCATATAAACAAAAGACTTCTTATAAAAATCAAAGGTTAGCTCATCATCAGCTTGATAATCGTTTTACAGATGGTTATTTATTAGAGGCAATATCGGATGCGAGTGCATAAGAACAAGAGTATGGAAGAAGGACCAAGATCCATTAAAGGATACGAAAGTGAAAGAGATGATCGTATCACATTGGCTATTCTTTCATATTAACGGAATTGCCTATGAGTATATCTCGACACAGGTTTTTCTACTCCCTTGTTAATTTGTTTGGTTGCAAGCGCTTTTTTGCTGGTTGGCGAGGTTTCTATCTTCCCTCACTTCAACTTCATAAGTAGCAACGTTCTTGATAGTCCGCATGCAGTAGCAGCCGACGTGGCATGAGCAGCGGGAGTCCGTATAAAAATATCAAATGGCTTCGAGTCTGCATAGAGGATGAGAATTGCTCATCCAACTATAAAATATAAACTTTGCTGTTTTGAGCCAAGTTTATCAACACTTTATCATTTTTTAAGAACAGTTTAACGTTAAGGCTCAAACCAAGCTTATCTGTAGAAAATAGTGCTTTACACATATTGAGAGGATTGCTAAGTAAAGTATGAAACTAACTCTCTATCTATTACATGAAAAAAGTAATGAGTGTTTGGGAAAGTCATTTTAAGTTATTCTATCTTCCATTAGTAAAATTTTTGACAATAAATTTTCCTTTTAGTTTTCGAGGTCTGTATGTTAGTAAACTTGTTGAAAATGCCGATGCATTGTATTTAGGCTTTAAAAATACTCAGACAGGAGAATTTAGCTACTGATGTCCAAGATTCTTTCCTTTCATTAAATAGTTTCTGTTTGGAAACAAAAGTGGGCACCTTTTAAAGAAATTCTAAAGCTTCATTGAAATGTAAGTAAACTTCTCTTTAAAATTTTCTTTCACACTTCATAAGCTTGGCAGAGAAATTTTCTTCTCTTTTATGTTTTATTGTATAATGAATTTTTAATTTCTGGGCGAATTTCGGCCTTTCTTTATAAATAGCGTAAGTAATGCATCAATTAAAACACTTAAATTCCATTGAATAGAAGCATGTAAACATGAGGCATTGAAGGTATATGTGAAAAATTCCATCTTCGATCAAGTCCAGCGTCACAAAAGTTTGTCAAAATGAACTTGGACGGTTAACTTGTGCAATTCCTTTCGACAGACGGATTGCTATTTTAAGAGCCAACTGCGGAGTAGTTCATAAGCATACCACTTTACAGAAAAGAAGACCAGCAAATTCAAAAAAAGAAAGTTAAGAAATGAATGCTATTGTTTGAATAAAAAGAATCATAAAGTAAAACTGAAATTAAGAACTATGCGCCTCCGAAACATCATTCTAAGTATTTTGAAATGTAAATGAATTTTTGAGGCTTCTAACAAAAATAGGCTTTCTTAAGTTAATTTTGAGTGAGGTCTTGAAAAAGAAGCATCTAGAGAAAAAGAAAAAGTTGCATAAATTTAACAATCTGACAGTTTTGCTCCACAAATTATAACAAATTGAAATCTAAAATTACCCTGAAATTATCAGCGTTTTCAAAAGACGCAATTGCGAGGCTAAAATCACTAAGACCAACATTATCTTCGAAATCTAATAACGATCCATCAAGTAGACATTTTTCATATTTTCTAAATGGCTGAACATGTGGAGTGGTATAATAATAACCCAAAGTGGTGACAAGGAGTAAGGAAAGTGGAAATTAAAAATTATTATGGCCTTTTGGTTTCCCAAAATGACCTGCAAAAGACCGAACTCAATAACAACACATAACTGCCATAACGACACGACTTATTCCATGATTATGAAGATCAACGACCCTGCAATTTAGCATATTTTCGCAAATATCAAATCTAGTTTAATTTTTTTATATAAAAATAGAAAAATTTTTATTCAACAAAAGCGAATTCAGGATATTAAATAATGGTAGAAGAGTTTAACTACGAATTCATCAGGCTACCGGTTGTCATGCAATGTCCAAATAGGCCGATATTAAAATTTCAGGGATCGACCTTCAGGTAACTCGTTGAGAATTTCATTCCAAATTGCTGACCGGGTTGGTCAGATTGGGTATTTGATTGCGACGATCAGATAAATTTGTCTCCTTCTTTGATCGAAACGGCTAGATGATGCTAGAAATTGTTTTAACATAGAATTTAAGTAATAAATCAATTTTATAATTATACTTGAAAGAAAATGATCGAGAATTCATACCAGGACACGTCATCGGAATTTTCACACTGATGAAGATAAGAAACAATTAAATAAATTAGGAAAGAGGAAAAATATTGAAAGTTCATAATTCTGACGAAGTCAGAGATTATACTCATTAACGATTAGGATTCTTAATTTTACTTCTTAAATCCCTTATGTATTATTCGAAAAATTTATCCTCCCTACTTTGTTTTAAACCCACGATTAATAATTTCCTGTTTCTTAACTTCTCCATCGATGATACCAATAATAATTAAAAATAGTGAATTTCAGAGGTTAAACTTCTAAGCTGACATCAAAATCGCTAAGCTCAGCTTATGCTTTCAAATCCTATGCAGCCATGAGAATGAGAGCGGTGTACATTTCCTCCTAATATAAGTCAAATTTGGAACCGTTGCTTTGTTAACGTTATTTTTAATTATTTGTAAGTATTATACTTTTGTTTAAACAGACTAACTGCGTAAACCCGACGTCATCTCTCAGTCGGCTACTTGACACTCAACATATAGATTAGGGAATCTAGTTCTCATTACCGAGTTTCGGGCAATTCGATGGGGCAGGTTATTAAAGAAGTGACTTTCGAAGTACATAATAATGAATTTATAATTTGATACAAATCTTTGTTGATGACAAATTGAGACTTTGTGCGAACCTCCTTGAAAACCGCTTCTCATTTAATCAGGTTTTTGATTTCATATTATGATTGCCTATAGCAATAATTCTTAAATGTAGAAGTTTATAAAGTTTCGAAGTTTAGGAGATTTACTTTGATAAAACTTATATTTTATTAATTTACCAGCTAAATGAATGAAAACTTTTAAACTGTTGCATAAATTTCCTGAGCCACTTTTAAAATTGTTTTTTTTGCGACCAACGTAAATATAATGCTTAATATATTTTCATCTTAAAAATACGACTCTTTGAATATTCTAGAAAAATTTGATAAATCGTTCTATAATTTAGTAACCACTAATATTTTGCCTTCGCCTTTCATCTTTGCTCAATATCTTTGTCAACCAGTTTTTTTTGTATTTAAAATATTTATCGTTTTGTGGATGTTATTTCATTGTTTACATCATTTGAAATTGTTAAAATAAGCTTAATTTAATTGTATTGATAATTGGCCAAAAGCTACTATTATTAAGCAAATCAAATTATGCAAAATTTAACATAGGGGACATCCAAATAAGGAGACCAGTATGGTAATAAATGTTCCATTTTATAAGACAACTTATGTAAAGCCGGAAATCAGGAGAACTCCTCTTCATCCGAGCTCTAGAATCATCAGGTTAACTATTTTTTTCAAATTGAAATACCTTATCCCTTCATTTTATCATCATGCACTTCCAGTAAGAAATCTGGATGACATCATTACTTGTGATTTCGCCTGATTTTCATTTAATTACCGTAATATCTCTCTGTTGGACAAAGGAGTCTGCCATCTTTAGGTTTGTGGTGATCAGTCAACCGGAGCCTTTCAACTGAGGTATCAATAACACCGTGAAATCATATATATATATATATATATATAGGTTTTCAATCGTTAATATTTAATAATGCATGGAACAGAATTCTAAATAGAATTCATCATCCGAATTTCCTCTTCTCGATAAATACCCGTTTAGCATTTGCCTGAAGTTACCTTTACCAACTTTTTGTGTGCAAGCAGATTTAGAGACACAAACTTATGGTTAATGAAGACCTGCCCATTGATTTAATCTCCGTCTTTGTTGTTGAGTATACGCCTCTTTATGAATTTTCACTTCCAATCTCTTTAGATGTCTCCCTCTGATGAAAAGTTACAGAGCTTTTTTAAATCAGCAATGAGAAATAAATAAATGATATCCAAAAGGTGAAAAGGAGGTTGGATGAAGTTGGAGTAATGCCTAGAGTCATACTTTTCTAAATTTTGGAAGCATTGAGTTGATCGTGCCTTTAGGTAGCTTTACTGGCGGGATTAGTGTTACTCTATTGAGGAGCACGCCAGTAGACCCTAGACTAGATCCGATACTTTATGTGCTATTATTTATGGACTGACAGATATAACGCTCAAAACATCTATTGGTGAATATCATTCGATTTGAAAGATCTATCACACTGACTCGTATCGGTCGACAAAGATTAGGCAGAATTCTACCTCATTTTTCACCAGAAAGACTCCATGAGGTCCTCTCTGACGAATGTGTGTTGGACATCTTTAGCATTCATACGAGAAATGGAATTTGTAATTAAAATCACTCCTGCAAACTTCCAGAAGAATACAAACTTTAAAGGAATCCAATGGGTGAAAAAATTTTAATGTTTCGTTTTGCTTCAGTTGTAGTAGTCAATTTAAAATTTGAGCTAAACAAGCAAAGCCAGCGGTTGTTGTATAATGAACTTAAAAGGAGAAAACCCGATTAAATTTTAAAATAAACAGAAATAGTGGAAACAAATACAACTTTTCCATTTAAAAGGAATGGATTTCAAATTTGAATGGAATAAAACCGACTATAAAATAACCAAATCGAAAAAAAGTAACTTATAGAGAAATATGAACCACTAGACAACGAAAATGTTGAACAAAAATATGACTGTAAAAGAGCGCTGACAGGCGGCATACTATAAACAAATTTGAGCATAAATCTATTTTCAAATTGATCAAACCGGCTGAAAATTCATTAAATAGGACTAACATTTACTACCAACATAAACAGAAACACAAGCCATATATATTTAAATGAAAGTTATAATACAGGTAGTTGTAGTATGTACACGAAGGTGCATAGGTTTGCTTGACTTAACTGTCACATTGGGTAACATAAACTAGGTAAACTCCAGTTATCATGAATTGCGCATACCATCACCCATAGGTGACCTTGTGATAAATATACTATGCCAAATCAGTTAACTCTCTACTCTGCTCTGCTTCATTATTGTAGTCCTTCGTACGCAGTTTAGAACTGTTTATCAACCTCCCCCCCCCCCCTCCTACCACTTTCTACCCTCCCTTTCTTTTTCTCCCCTTTCTCACTGGTCCAACTGAACTCTTTCTCTCCCGATTTTTTTCAAAAGCCATTTTATCCGTCCCTCAGCAGATCATTCGATCTTTAAAGGGATAAGTGGACATATCTAAGTCTAATTCAAACCAATAATGTAGCTTTACTGTTGGAATTGGTGATATTTTATCAATAAACGCACAGCGATTCAAATCTGGAACCTCCCAACTCGATCACTATAATAAAGTATCACTAATCCCGACAGCAAAGCCTTACTATCTGCCCGAGTAAGGTTTATAACAATTCTCCTAATAAGGTGAATATTCAATTAAGTAAAATTATTAAATGTTTTATAATTAAAAATATTAATGTTAATTTTACATTTTCTTTCCATTATTCTCGAAAATTACGCTTAACCTTAGGTTATTTATGTAAACTAAAATAATTTACTTTGTACTATGCGTAGTGTGAGTTAGGCTGTTATAAATTATCGCTATAGCAACATAGACTTATGTTTTCCTTCTTCACAGACAGAGATTTAGGCCATTAGATTGTAAAACCTCCTATCTTCCTATAACTTCAATAACTTATAACCTGCTACCCTCTATGATCTACTTAACAGGGTTAACAGGTTACAACAGCCATTCCAAAAATCCGAAGAACAAGAGTTTAGGTGAACCAGTGATGTAATGAAAAATCAAAGAGGAAGAAGAGAGCAATGAAGGGTGAATAGGAAGGAGAGAGCTGGTAAAAAGTTCTAAACTGCCTCCGTGAAAGTGCAATAATGAAGCAGAGAGAAATAGGGAGTTAAATGCTTTGACCTAGTATATTTATCATAAGGTCACCAATTGGCCATGGTATGCGTACTTAAATCTGACTGGTTTTACCGACTTAAATATGCAAGGAATGTGAGATAAATAATAAGGAATAATAAAAAAGGTAAAAACATTTTAAAAAATTAAAAACAAATGCTAGATTATATATCATCGGATGGCACAAGGAGTTAATACCTCCAGCGATTGATTAAGCGTGTGAAAATATTTTAAAAACGAAACAAACAAATCTAGCATTAATTTTTCATATGTTAAGCAAGTGAACGAAGTTAATAATAAATATAAGGATATCATGTGATAGATATACCTCTGTCATTACGAAATTACGAATGGAATTGACATTACACCACAAGCGGGAACAAATAACACTGATAATAACTAAGAGCGTAAAATAAAAATTTCCAACTTCAAGTGGTTTCAAGGCATTTTGTCGGTAGAAAACATGATTATAAAGATTAAAATAACGCATAATTGCATGAGAAATACAGTATAAAATTACTAGACATGAAATCCAAAAAATATCCATATCAGTGGTCACTATCAAGTTGTGAAAGCATCTTTGAATCTTCAACCTTTAAATAGATAACAAGTTATTAAAAATAAATTTCAAGTTGGATAGTAATAAAATTGTATCAGAATTAATAATATAAATTGAAGGAATATTTTAAGTGTTTGGGTTGACTTATGCTGTAACTATTTCTGCCACCATTTCAGTCGCAAATTTTGAAAAAACTTCCCTTGTTTGAATTTTAAAATCATTTTAAATATTGTTTGCGATGAATCAGCCAAGTCTCAAGCATTTCACGGGAATATTTACTTTACAATTTTCCACTGTGTTCCGTTCCAACCCGATTTTCCCATTTCGGCGGGAGAAATCTTCCACTAACTTACGTTTATCATTCTTTTCCTCTTTTATCCTTACCCTGATGCTATTGGTCATCTTCAACCAGTCAGGTTGCTCAGTGTCCCATTCATATACGATCTAAATAGAATTGATTACTGAGTGACTTCCCAGACTGATGTACATAAGTCAAAATTCTCTGCCAACACACATAATTGAACATACAGCCAGGTAGAGAACAGTAAAATTCACTATTATCCAACGATGAGCACTGGCTCTCATCCTCTGATTACATCACTGCCAGCCTATATGACAAGACCTCATTCTTTAAACTCATAATTGTCTCTTCAAATTGATGACCATGATACTTCAGCCCCTGAAAGCTTATTTTGTCTTTTATATTTAACTTTCAAATATAAAGAGTACGAAGTATTCACAAAAATCAAGGGGTATTCAAAAAGTTAAAGACATTTTAGTCAAAATATTAAAATTACATGTGCAAATAAATTATTAAATTATTAGTATCATCTCACCAAAATAACCTCCTACTTAACTTTAAACTGTCACAGAAACACCAAATTAGCCGCTTTATATTTTTAATCATTTCCATATAGAAACGTTTTTTGTAAGAAAGTAATTTATTATTTAATGCAATCAGGTAAATTTTAAATATATTTCTCTGCAGGAGATGCCAAATCTACTTTGCCACATGGCGGTGTCTACCGATCATAACTTTTTAATTTAACAAGTTCATATAAGCAATTATTTTTCCATTTGTCCTTTTGTATTTATTGCAATATAATAATTATACATACATTTGAGAGTAGTTGCAACCATGGAAGGATGAATGCGACGTTGAAAGGGATGCTTAGGTAATGCTTGTGCTAGTAAACAAGCCAACAGATAATTCTCTATTCTTACCCAACTAATCGTCAAACATTACTAATCTGTGGACAATATCTTTCGAAATGTTCCCTTTCATAAACACGTCTTCTTATATTGGTTGGAATCTTATACATCTCCTATGCAAGACGCTTTCTTTTCACTGAACCACCGTAGAGACAGAAATAGTTACATTTAGACAGTACTTTTAGTAGGTTTAAGAGAATTAAAATGTGCTTTACATATTGAATCAACTCTCTGTTTTCTTTCAGTCTGCTTTTGCTGATGGTCGACATAACTTAGATGTTAAATATGTACTTGTGGTGTTTTATGGACCCATCGATTTCCATATTCAATTTTCTACCGTAACAGTTCAATCATTTTCCGCAGGTGTGGGAATCTTCCAATATGATAAAATAGGCTTTAATTATCTATAAAGTAATCCCCACTATTGCATAAGTGGATTCTTTTATTTTTTGGTTTCAGTTTTCCATATGTGGACCTTTTCATCATAGTGCACGAGAGTTTTCGTGGAATTGCGTGCGTGATCTGCCAATTGGGCTATAAATTGAATATAGTTGGGATTAGAAAGCTATATCTTATAAATTACAAATGGGATTCATATTTTATAAAGGCGCATCTAAGACGGTCCATAAATGCCGCAACGGTCAATGAGTTAATCTTTTAAATTCTACTCAGAAATTCCTCTAACCGTGTATCTAACTTGCTGAACTGTCGCCTTCCTAATTTTCTAGTATAAAATACAGATTTCAAATTCAGATGGAGGTATTAAGTAAGCAATAATGAACTAATAGTCGGGGATCCGAGATGGGCAGTGTAATCCCCAACTTTTGAAAACCGAATATCTAGTATTTATTTCGGCTCAAATGTTTCCTGTATGAATAAATTTTTCACATACATATTTTTCGGTTGATTAACAAAGATAAATATCAATTGTAATAACAAGAAAATTTGCATATTTTGTTGGTTTTTGTGGTCACTTTTAAATAGAATATTTGCCATGGCTCCTGATATTCATGCGAATATGCACTCATGAATAAAACAAAATTGAGCTCCTCTGTCAATTTTAATTTGCATTTTAAAGTCGGGTTATATGCTCCAATGGTTCTTTTGTGTAAAACAATAAGTCATTGTCCCAGATTTTTTGACGTCAAGTTAATTTTTATTTTGGAAAAATTGACTAAATTACTTATATATAATTTATTAATCAAATTTTTACTTTTAAAGCTTATTTTTCTCCCATCTTCATGGATTTGAGGAGGAAAAAATGACTTTGTCGTGAAACAATATTTTAATAGACTTGTAAATATTGCAGTTGTTGGAATAGAATCTTGGATTTTCAAACAGAAAAATATTTTCACATTTTTTTAACCTTTTCCTGGTCTAACTTTGGATCCGAAACATTTGTAGAGGGTCACCAGATTTGTAGCGGCAGATGGCTAACAGTAAATGAAAAGGAACACCTAGGATTGCGTAGACCAAGTTGTATTGAACAAAGCTTAGTACAGAGTCTCAAGGGAATATAGGGAATTGGAGGAGAAGGATTGAACAACGGGAGATGCGTTTGACGAGCTAGGGTCTCCTGTGTGTGTCTTTGTGTGTTTAATGCAGTGGTTCTTAACCTGGGTTCGATCGAACCCCAGGGGTTCGGTGAGTCGTTT
>CAADRB010000027.1:164435-185006 GCA_900708905.1 Hymenolepis diminuta | reverse complement strand
GGTGTCTCCAAATCGCAGCGTACCCCCTTATTGCTAAGAAAGCCCTGGATATTCCCATACCGTTTGTTACAACATATCTTTGCGAGCAGTCCTTTTCGATGATGGTAAACATCAAAACGAAGAGAAGGAACAAACTTTGTTGCGAAAATGATATGAGAGTGGCACTTGCAAAGGTGAAGCCGCGCATTCCTAAAATTGTCGCAGTGAGGCAACAACAAAAGTCACATTGATTTGCAATGAATAATCATTTTATTTTTGTTTATGTGCGAAATTTATGTTGTGTAGGTTTTTTTTTTCAACATATGTTTTGAATTTAAAAAAAACATTTTTATTTTTTCACCTACGAAGGGTTCGATGAATGCATGTATGGAACTTGCAGGGTTCGGTACCACCAAAAAGGTTAAGAACCACTGGTTTAATGGAAGGCTATTTATAATCGACACTTTGGGTGAGGACACGCATAAGGAAATGATTGTATGCGAGCTTTAATTGGTTGGGACGATTGTAGGAAGAGGGAGGGCCAGTGCAGACAAGCTGGTTAATAGCAGGGCCGACCAAGTGGTGTCTGCTACTATCGTCCGAGGTATGCTTAGCTTTTCCGATCGATGAGAAATAGGCCAGCTGAGGATACACGATGTTTGTTTATGGAGTGCTTGGGTCAGGAAAGGTTAAAAGTTTACAGACATTACTAATAAAGACAAAATAATCAAATTTGGTGATAATTAGAGAGTATGTAAGATAAATATTACGGTGAAGAAAGATTTATCCTTCACATTATTTGACAAAGAACGGACAGACAACTTTATCAAAATCTTACCTCTAACTGGGAAAATTAGACATTTTTGCATTATATCATTATCTACTCTAATTGAAATAAGACAGGAATAAGTTTGAATAATCTCTAAACTACGTAAGCAACGTAAATTTCTCTCATGTGGTAAACCCGAATATAATTTCCCTCATCATTAACTCAAAGTAAAATTTGATTTTATTTAAATGATCTTTTATTAAATAGAGGATGTTATGTGCTGAGTAATTGTAAAAATGTAGCGTTTAATATAATCATTTTGTTAAATGCGTTTTTAAATATAATTCCAAGTAAACACCATAATTCCCTTGTAGTAGATTCCATCGTAACAGACTGAAATATAAAAATTCCTTGTTAACTCATTAGAATAAAATTGAGATATTCGTTATAGTCCTCAGCTTACAGTTCCAATCTCTTATCGTGTATAGTGTACATCCAGTACCAGTCACCGCCGGTTCAAATGTTTGTGGAACCCGTTCGAAGGGAATCGGCACAACTGAAGCAACTTGAAAGTACGATGTCAAATGAGCAACATAGTCACGATTCACATAAACCCAGGAATCACCTGAGTCCTTGCTCATTAAGTAATTATTCGTTTGACAAGAGACACCAATTATCGCATTTAGAGCAGTAACGTAGGCTGTTACATGGGTAAGGGTGGATCCAAGATCTAAAGGAAAACAAGATGTCATTTAGGCAACAGACAGAATAGGTCATTAGTTGACTATCTTACATTTCCAGGCAGTGGGCGCTTTATCATAAGCTCTGTAACAAGCTGCATATGGAGGCGCATCTTCATGGAATGATGGAATGCGATCACAGAATATCACGTAGTCTTGTCCAGGAATATAGCCACGAGGTACTACAGAGGCTTCACACAGCGAATCAGCATTTTCATCTATTTTCGGGTCACAGGGATCTAATATAATATAAAAAAATACACTTTAAAGACACTGATCAGATCTTTAAAATACAAAAAACCATTGTAGAACTTGCGTGTTAATCGGAGAACTGTTATGGTATGACACAATCGTTTTCGGATTAGTGAGTGCAAATAATTACTCGAAACGGAAAAGTGAAAGGTTTTTAAGAACCATCTGGAAATTCTTCAATGATTCACGATGAATACATGCGCAAATATGATAAGACTTTTGGATTTGTCTCTAACTAATCTTTCAGTTTACAAATATCTAGTTTTATTATTTAATATAATTCACTTATGGTTTAGTAGTTTTATTGGATTCCAGTTGCATAAACCTTAATTCCTCAATAATATTAAATTTTCCTGCCAGACAGTTAAATTCTTTATTGCAATATTGAATTCATTACCCTCATTAATCATGTTGTTTTGGATTCTGTTTAAACCGTTACATTTTAATACAATAGAGTATTGTATTTTGGACCTGCTGTCACTTGTAGGAAGACATTATGACGTTAAATGCCGGTTGCCAAAGCCCTATTCACCTGGAATGTCTCTTAATTTAGTCATTACTGTTATAATTAATAAAAGTTTTGTTAAAAGTTCTTATTATTGTTTAATTTAATTAACAATAATGTTTGTTACAGTCGGATTTTAAACTGAGTTTTTAGATTAGACAAATAAAAATCAACATCCATATGTATATATATATATATACATTACAATATTATATGGCGATAAAATAGAAGTTTTATCATTTATACGTGAACTTACCGAAATCACCACGGCATTGTGGTTCAATGGTACCATAAAAGCCCATTTTGATATTGATATATTCATGCTGCTGAATGGCATCTTTGATTATGATTCTCAGCCCACGAATCTTTATAATATTTTCCAATTCAATACTTGTTTCATTTTGTGCCTTTTGGAAACTGACCATCTCCTGTAACATAAAATTGCAGTAATAAATAGTATTCATGCAGTTCTCCATGTTTACTTGGGAAAATATTCACTTGCGAAGCAAATTCGAAAATTTTTCCATCATTTGTTTTAAGGATGCGTACCAACGTGGGCCTATTATTCACCGCTTTTGATAGGAAAGTTATTCTCTGAATGGTGGTCTGCCGACCGAATAGCACGTCAACGAAACTGTTCACGCGGGTCTTCCAAAATTCATCCGGGGCTGCTTCAAATAGAAGTTTTGTTACAGTTCTCTCACCCCTGAGTTGACACTTTTGGAGTGTGATGTACGGTGGGTCCACTCTAGGATCTGATTAGGTAGGTAAATTTGCCGTAGTGTCCACTTACCTTCAGGCTTGATTGGCAACACCTCATTATAATTGAAATATTTAGATTGTCCAAACCGTGGTGTTAACTCCCCATTAGACCGGTCATATGTTTTGCAGTGCAGTGAACCACTTATAGCAACGTCCATTTTAGAATTTATGTTGAACGGTTGTATCTGAGTTAGAGAAAGTGAAATAAATCCGCCGGAATCAAAATAGATTCCACCGTGCTAAAATGAAAAAGTGTAATAAACCTGGGAATATCTAGAGGAGGAGTGTGCAGTCCCGTCAGGTGTGTCCACATAAATGTGATTTTACTCGATGTTCTCCTATCCCGTACTTCACTTTTCCTCCAACATTTATTTTATCCTCACTATGCTCACACATACATGCCAATATTAATTGTATGTTAGTTTCTGAATGTCTTCTTATATAGCAAAAAATACTCAGAATTCACGGGCTTCTAGAATTCAGCTGTTCTCTTCGTCTCTTGGTTACTACTATTAGGGATGCCAAAATATTGGAGATCAATCTGATTGAGTAATTACCTCAAATAGTTGAACTCCTTTTCCACCTGACAGATCGGTCACTTGGGCAGTAACTCCGATGATTTGTACATCTAAAATAGTGACGCTGAAGAGGCCACCGTGTAGAAGCCGCAAAGTAGCATCATGGCATTCCAGCGTTGAATTCTGGAATATGGATAATTCTGCATCTAATGTAAACTTGCCTCTGAAATTTTGGAAAGAATAAAACAAGATTTGAAAAGCTCATCACCTAAAATAATGTATATTGATAGTGATCAGAATTCCGTGGTATCAGCTATTTTTGATTATAATGACTACTTTTTAAAAAGAGGCAAATTCCATGAAAGAGACTCCATTATATATAAATTGACCATTTTGTTGTTACAATGATCATAGGACGTATTTAAACAATATTTTAAGCTCTTTAGTTTACAGCTTAAATAAAACCAGATGATGTCAGCCACTGCAGTTGATTCAGATTTCTCCGTAAAGCAGAGGATTTATGTTCGGCACTAACATTAAATTTTGCATGCTCGGCCAACGATATATAGTGAAAAGCTTTTGCTTGACTTATACTTGATACATAATCCGTCCAGATTGTCTATCCTACTGTCAAGACTGTTACTGTCCCTTAATAACAGGGATAATTTGCGAATACAAAACAAAGTATGTACCCTGCAGCTTCGATTCATGCTTGTCGGAATTTAAGTAGTACCCAACTCATATCTACCTAGTATTCATATATTTAATTTACGTATTTGCCCCACACAAAGTTACTCCTCTTTTAACCTATCATTTCGCTTCTATAATTTAGCTTAAAATCATAATTTTGTTCTAATTTGCAACAAAAGGTTATATTGGTGAAAATATCAATGCTCGTGTTCTCTCACTAAAACATTATTAAAACCTACTTTCCTATCCGCTCTACATTCGAGAGACGGAAGTTCACTTCCAAAGTTGGATTTGTTTGTTCTACCACTTGAATGTCCGTTTTCGCGCTGTAAATTACTCGATCATCACTGAGAGCTTGAATGATTAGAGGATAGGTGGAACCTTTATTCACTCCCAGTCCGTCTGTCAGTTGAATTTTAACGTCAATTCCAATGCAATCGTCTGCAAACTCTGGTCTGCGAAAGTGCATCTTATATGATCGTCCTTGAGGAAAAAATACAAAAATAAAATGAATGAATTAAACTAGTTATACTAATTATCATCTATGATCTTTTAAAAATTGGGCGTTTCCATCGCTGTCATGTGGTCTGTCAATGTTGCGTTTGAGCCATAGGTTAAAATATTCACTCCTCTAATTTTGACATATTTGGATCGTCAGCCGCAAGACTGGCACCAGGTGCAGAAAACTGCACCCAACTATCAAGACCAGAATCATCCCAAGTTTGGTTTGCTATCTGCACTTGATACGATTATCTCTCAACAAGTTCTTCTCACGAATGGAAACTAATAATGTGGGTAAATGAGTCATCGTACCAGTTAACGTATGAAATGTTCTCCTATATATATTTAAATGAAAATACGAAAACGAGTTTTCATTAATATAATTTATATAAGCACGTATTTCTAATTTTTAAATGCAAATGTATATTATGGGTTTGAGAGAATACCTCATAGGAAAATAATGCGATTTACTCACATTGCCCTTAATTTACCGCCGACACATTTTCATTGCTCTTCTTTTGCATGCCTTCCATTTGTTTTCAAATAAAATAAATATGATGTGATATGTTACTGATATCCGAATTTTCTTCATTTTAGTACACTGGTGGAGACCTTGTGATTAACGCCCAATGATTAACGTCTAAGTATGCATATTGTTAATCGAATAAACTGATTCTGTTCATTAAAAGAGATGGCAGAGCAAGGATTTCTCGTACCAGTGACTTTAAGATATCTTGCTCCAACCCACTTCAAGTATTGTTAACGCATTTTTTGATGGAATTGGGAAGTTTTCATTATATCAGTTAGGACACGATACAGGAAAGCGAGCCAATGTTTTTGAGCTGTAATAGTATGTATTGAGTTGGTTTACATTAGTAGCCTTTTTTATTATTTGGGGACGACTCGCATGTATCAGTTGGTTTTCTTTAGTTGTGGCCGAAAGCTAAACAATACTTGCCATCTGAGCTTGATTTGACCTCACTAATGACCAAGTGCCGTGACCTCAGTCACACTTAGTAAAGGGTCCTATCTACTAAATTGGTTTTAAGAATGAAACATGCTTTGTTAAAGTACGGCCATCTATTCACGGTTCAAGACCTAGGGCACCTAGCAAAAAAACGGTAATTCAGTTATATCTGTGTTGTCGATAATGTAGTTATTATGTATAAGTATGTTGGCCAGTGTTTAGATTTTATTATTTTCTGAGGCGTGTGGTTGACAAATAAGTACTACATCTTCGCGCTCTCTTTTCTGTCAGGGAGATCGTTCATATCGTTCATCTGATTATTAAAAGCCCTACTTAGGGTACCGTAGGTTGCCCTCTATATCGAAACCTCTTTTCACTCACGTTGTGCTGATGCCTAACTTTCTTGGATTTTATTACTTACGATGGTCAATATAACCTTGCTTTGCACTCAACTATTTGGCAAAGGCTGTTGTATCCCCTTAGCCCTTGGAAACGTAAATAGTTTTATAATGCAATATTTCTAACCCTAATTATTTAGGGCTCCTGAAGTAGTTCTACTTACAGAATTTGGGACTACCTGAGGTTTATTCTTGTAAATACACATTCGCATACCAGAATTATAAACAGGTCCAACAGAAGTCCTCATAGAGTATCTCTGTCCAGTTGGTTTCCTTACATTAGCCATTACTTGAGCTTGTGGAAACTGAAGTCCTGGAAGATTGAAGGACTTGTTGAACTGAAGATATGCAATAGTAATAACTTCTTCGTATCCTAGTGTATTTTCAGAGTATGCTTCGAAACACAAGTTGTCAATATAGACACCAGGTTCCATACAGAATTGGTATTCAATATTGTGCATCTGACCCGAGGCAAGCGAAACTCGAATTTGTCCTAGGTGTAGAAGTATAATCTCCTGAAAAAGCGAAAAGGATAATAAGGGAACTATCATTATGTTCAGAACAGATTAAACGATGGAATCATATTTCTTTACATTTTTAACCGACTGGGAATCAATATTCACTGATGCAGTGTCGGTAATATTGACTGACCTCCTCACTTCTATTCCACCGACTGTCCCTACAATTTCTACACTTGAATCCGATGGATATGGGGTTGTTCGAGCTCGTAGATAGGCACCCAGCGCAATCTGCAGTTTTAATTGGAGTAGATATTATAACATGGAGCCCATTTATATTTGGATAACAAACGTACCATATTATCTTTATTATCGACGCAAATTGTGGGGCCGATGTAATAGTTGGTTTGAGATATAGGATATTCTCTATAATTATAATAAAAGAGAAGTAATTAACATTCCAATTTAATGTTGCTGAATTTAAATGGTTGTGTATATTTTATCCAAAGCAATTGCTTGGTCAAGCTTATATCGCAGTGTGGACTGTTACTCCTTAATAATGAGCCTCTTTAGACTCACCTATTTAAGAAATCACCAAACTGGGAGGCAAATTTAAATCTTATTACGTTGTCTAAATATAATGCCTCTCAAAAAATCGTCAACTCAATTACTACAATCCAGAGGGGGCAATTTTCCATTATATGACGCTTATGGAAGCAAGAGAGGCACATTCTAGTTATTGTAAAAAGTGGTACCTATAGGATCTAGAAGCAATGATATCGAATTTTCTCATTGTAGAATTGTCTAGTGGAAGGTTCTCATTTATTTGGTAGCTAATTGAACAGACAACCTGAAAATGGTCTGATCCTCACTAAACCAAAATTTCGCTTCTCAATGCAACTTACAATGTAGTGGAATTTATGCAGCCATGAACATTTTTATTCCAGTAAATACTCCTTCCAATTGCCTCAATAAATGGACAATCTAATGTCATGCCAAAATGTTCGCTAGCAAAACGAATAGTTGGCACGTAAGTAGCAAACGATTTAGCGGGTTGCCTGAATTCGAACAAAACCAGTGCCACCTCACCACACTGCAACGGACGAGTAACTGATTTTCCAGTATCCACATGGAGTATTTTTAAGGACATATCATAAGGGACATTAGTCTAAATTGGAAAAACGAATTTAATTTACCTTGTATTTAATATAAATTAACAATAGATTTTTAATGTTTCACTCACCTGTAAATTTTCCGTTGGATTCACAGTAACATTTCTTTCAGAACTTGACTGGCTGCTCCCATAATGAGTTTTACATCCTACGGTAATTTTTTCCCCTTTTGTTCCGTTAACTGGAAAGTGAAAATCCACTGTAATCAGGTTCAAACTGTTGGCGACTTCTGCAAAGATGGAGAAACATTGAGGGAAATACAATCATTCCGGCATTATACGATATTTTTTGAAACCCGTTTACATCTTAAGCAGAAAAGTAGTGCATAAAGTCTCACTTTTGACACTTTTGGTCATACCGATTTATTTACTTCTTCTGCTTATTCAAAGTTCCATATTTAGGATAGGGTTTTGGCGTGAGGTACAGGATTTTCAGTTGAACATTAACCGATGGGAGAGGAAAAGTGAATTGGGGATTTCAGTCTTAATAGCAAGTTGCCAAATGGGCCTTTTTATCCTTAAAACATTATGTTCTGGTATTTTTGAGGCCAATCCGTTGGAAATTCGGTTCCTGTGCAACTGTACTTGATGTTGGTTTTTAAGGGCAATAGATTGCATTTGTTTGAATTTCCTTAATCTTGACCAGTTCAATTCGTCTGACTACAGAATAAATTTAATGGATTGGGTGTCAATCTCTCTCACCTTTTCAATTACAAGGCAGTTTAATGATTTTTTTCTTAATAATGGTCAAATTGACAAAATGACACTGGCTTTAATCCTTAGTGCCGATTTCTAGCGAATTCGTTTCTACATTTCCCCTTAATTTGTAAATTTTTTCTTTAACTCCATTTTAGCAATCATACGCTATCTTAGATACCTCTAAGGCATTACTCTTCTTATATGTTATTTGTTATCAGTTTAATATGCTATTTTATCTATTCCTTCCTTTTTTATGGTCATATTCTTTTATATTTTATTTCTTTTCATTTAATTTTGTGATGAATCTATCGCAGTTTAGGAAGCTTGAGTAAGATTCTAATCAAACCGATTCCCCTTTCAGGCGGGATGCTTATTGCTACAGTAGTAGCTTTGCGCTAAATTCCCTCCAATATAGCCACCTGAACGGCCTCTACTCCACGTCCTGGTCTTGTAGTGAATAAAATTCAACAAACTTGCCCTCACCCTATTTGCACATGGACAGCTACGCCAACGGCACTGATCAAACTCATATTATTAACTCACCAGTAGCAAATATATCTCCAATTTGCCAAACGGAGTGGTCACACCTATCGTTAGTGGTGTAAACGTTAGGTAAAGCAAGATTGGAATACTTTTGTACACTTGGATGAACGACAAGAGGATTCCTTCCAGTATGAAAACAATACACCTCTATGTTTTCTACAACACCTCTTAAAGGTCCGAAATGATAGTTGCAGTTGATCACGTTCTGATCTAAGTTATCACAACCAATTGACTGAAGCATGCCGGTAATGGTTGATGGAGCCTAAAATTTCCAGAAAAAAACGTTTTGATTTTTAGAATTCTTCGTGCTCACATTCAGGACAAATTATAAACACTCATATTTCAATATTTAATCGAGTTAAAAAAAGAGATTCGCCACATTTAAATCCATTCTGAAATTTATTTGACACACGAAATACGGGTCTTTTAATATTAATAAATCTGGAAGATACTGTATTCATATGCCTGGAAAATATTCCAGACATATGAAAAGGTGAGACGGGGATGCATGCGTTTGTATAAATCCAGAGGTCCAATAAAATGAAAAGGGATATTCGGAATGTTCCTAAGGGTTTTTTGCGTTGGTGTCGACACGAACATTTGTCAAGTCAGAATTTAAAAGTTTGGTGCTCACTGGTACGCATCTAGTGATGTGTATGGTCCCCCATGCGTGATGTGGAATGCGTGTGTCTCATAAGGGTTGGTCTTGGATTCCTTCCTCCAACCAAGTCAACTGTTTTACACGCCTTCTTTGAAAGGTATAGGAAGTATATAAGGATTCCGACATCAGTCGTTAACACTAAATATGAATCCTCTGTGAATTTTTATTACTAACAGCCAACACACTACAGTAAGGGCTCGATCCACGGCGATACACTTTGATAGACGGTCTACTTAATTATTGAACTGGAACTCAATTTTAGGTAGATTTCAGGACATAGGGGTCAGAAATGCTAGGGCATTGGGATTTGCTTAGAAAAGCATCAAAACCAGACAGATGACAAAACGAGGAGATTATTTTCAATCAAGTCGGTCCGCTATTTAGTGACACTACAGGTCTCTTCTAACTTTCACTATTTCAATTTCCGGCAATATAATTCGTGGTCGTCGTGCTGGTTTCATAGGAAAAAGTGAGATTTAAGTACGGACTAATGAATTTAGTTTGCATATATATTTTCATGGAATCCTTTGAACTGTGATAACTAAAAACCAGAAAGAAATGGTTAATTAATTCTTTTCTTGAAAAAATGTTCCTTACAAACACGTCTCCCATCGTAAACTGCCCCTCTCCTCTCTTCACAAAATGGCAAAGTTTGCAGGCTTCAATGGAAAGAATTGGCCATGGGCCACCGCTTCTTAATCAATTTTCCGTAAACAAGTTATTATCTTATGAATTTACACGTAAAGAAGTACAATAAGGAGAGCAAGTTCTTACTCAAAATGGAGAAGGAACCTCCCCTTGAGTAATTACCATTCTCATTGGCAGTAGCAAGTACGATAAGACATTCCAATCATCAGATGTTAACCGACTCTTAATATGACAGATGAAAGTGATTTCATGGAATGAATGTTTAATGGATTGCGGTTCTTTATGATACTAAAAAGCCTGCAAGTCTAGTTTCTGCCGTAATTTTTCTATAAGCCCATTAGACATTCCCGGGCAACAGTTGACGCAAATCCGTGAAAAGACATATATACATCAAGCATTGCTAGATTGATATAAATTTTTACCTCGAATAACTGTTAAGCTGTCAGAACTGGCCAATTCCGGCATATTGATAAAGAATCGATTATCCTCAGACAAAATTTATACTTTGAACTTTAGCTTTCGTCTTCCTTTCAGAACCATATTAAGCAAACTGCCATTTTTTATTTTGATCTCATCAAATGAAGCTCTCCTCTTACATTTTCCGATCAGACCTCTATTATGAAATGCATTACCAATCCTTTTAAATCCTACTACAGCCGTCTCAAAAACTTCAGGTGATCTTCTTAGCTCTGCCTGATAGGAAGCTTTTTTTCTATCAATAGACATTTCTCACATTGTGCAATTCAAATACCACCTCTAATAAGCAATTATTGGAAGCATTTTATTAAAACAATATCAGTTTTAAAAGTACTGGAGAAGCAAGAACTTCGATATATGATCATACCATCTTTCAGGTGGTACTCACTCCTGAAAATTTTAAACGATTTGTAATCAAATGACAACTTACAGGTGGTAATACGTCGTCGTTCTTAAGAGAGAGCATTCTTTTTCCTCTTAGTATATTACTAACATTAGCATTCAGGGTAAACTGCAAGGCTGAAGAATCTCTAGGGAAAATAAGATAAAGAAGCCACTCTAGCTGTCCACTTCCACTTTGCAAAGACATGCCAGTCTGCGTTATTATCACCTTATGACTAAAAGAAAGGCAGTATTAAGTATTTCAATCAATATTTAAGACAGTTTAGAAGAAGTTGTTACTATTCCAGTGTCATCTTTGGTTCACTATCTGGTTTTATTGTAACGCCACTGGAAGAATTTAGTCTAACCAATGTAGGGTAGACTTTTTCGAAAAATCCATAAGAGGAGATTTCCACTGTGGCAGTCAAGTCATTTCCCACAGGAAGTCCGACAATTATTCTAATGACTTGAATGGAGTTTGGATGGACATAGTTTTCATTTGGGTAATATTTCTCCACAATGAACTGTACAAGTTAATGAAAGGGATTTTTCAATTATCAATTTAATTTTTAATTAAGATTAAACAAATTAATGATATTAAGCTACTTGCCCATTCAGTTGCCGTGAATTCAAGATTCTTGTAGTCGATATATGTGTTGTCCTTCAGCAGGCAAGCTTTTATTACATACTTGGATGCACCTTTTGTAGGCACTCTCACGGCAAGGCGAATTTTTATTGAATTCATTGAAGATGAAGCGTCGGGAATATGAGCATCTTAAAGCAAACAACGTAAGTTTTAGCCAGGTAAGTGGTGTGACCCATATATAAATGGTTAAGTGCTTGAAGTCTCACTCATTATATTTGCGGTGATCTTTCAAACCGATAATTTATTTTCACCTTCAGCCACATTTGGACAGAGTATGACGTAGTTAATAGCTCTTCTACTAATATGCTATTTGTTGAAATTAGAGCAAACGGACCTCTGAGAACACAACCGCTCTTATATTTAAAGAGTAAGCATATTCAATCTTCCAAATAATTACTGGCTTTGAATAATTCGGGGCTGTTCACTTAATGGTTTTTGATGAGGGTATAACTCAGATGTCCTATATATTTTTAATTCGTCGGTCACCGATTTAAAGAATTCTTGAAATAGTTGAACAAATGTCTTCCTTCTAAAGATTCACTTCAGAGCTACGCATTAAAGTATAATTGATTTTTAATGATTGTTCAAGCTTTGGTTAAATTTTTTTATTCTCATGCCCTTTTAACTTAAGTAAATAAGCAAATTTAAGCGATTTGTCAAGTCTCTCGCTTCAATTTCCCACCAGTTTGCATTCGCAGATGTAGACATTCACATTCCAGCAAATTATTTCATTACCAAAGAGGCACCAGCTTCAACTGATTTCACCTCCCCCACTCTTTATATAACTCAACTTAGAGAGCCAGATCATACTTCTCTCTGTCTTCTTTCGACCTCTATTTTTATTGGAACCGAATGTTGCTCATTTTTGGAGAAATATAAGGGGCTGTCAATCTTATTCTAAGTATCCCAACTTCATAAATATTTTTTAAATGAAGTGAATTCAGCCGTAAATCTTACCCATTTGGTGATTACAAAGATTACAAGGCATCTATATTTACCTCTATTTTAATATTATTCTAACGCATAACTGTACTTTTGTTTACATTTCTTTTGGTTGTGTGATAAGTGTAAAAACAGGGAAGTACTAAACAGTATTACTATACTTGAAGTTAATTCTCATTACTGAAAACTATGCAGTTTGCTGCAATCCCATTAATTTACTTAATGAGTTTTAATTGGTAATGTATCTTTTTGTCTACTTATTTTAAGAATTGTTGAAAAAAACTATAAACTTACAATAGTTTTTTCCCACATATAACATTAGAGTTATTTCGTTGCCATGAGTGTATTTTTCCCAAGAAAAGTCTAGTCCTTTTGGTGCATGCGCATAACATCCTTCAACAACTAAATTCCGATCAACGACATCGATAAATAACTAAATAAACAAGAGCAATTAAAATAAATCAAATTAATTAATTGAATTAACTTGAATTTCAAATTTAACTCTATTTAAAGCAGTTTAAAATATGTTAGCGTCAACTATTTAAATAACCTGCTTTGTAATTTGCATACTATTAAATGCATCAATATGTCTACATTTTTACTTTATTATTTAAATAAGAAAGCAATTAATTGAGATAAAAATAGAGATCTGCTAACCTTATAGTCTCCCTGTCTTATTGGACCAACTCCCAAAAAAATGTCATTTGTCTCGCCAGCTAATAGACTTTTCATATCATTCAAGTCCTCAAGAAGAATGTTCGGTTTTGAGGGGTATGTGTATGAATCAATGGTGAAGGGGAGTACTAGAGTGCTTTTAACGGTACCTCTTATACCCGCCTCAATCTCAAAGGCACTCAAAACCGGTGGCACCAGACGATCTATTGAAGGAGCAATTAAAATTCCTGCTATTGTAACGTGATTACAAACGGTCGAACTTGAGGGTCTAATAACCTGTATTCCCCCAAAAATTATTTCGGCTTCATTCTGAAAGAGAAATTGCCTCTTATATTAGTCATTTGAGTAGTATTTGTTTAAAAGACATACATCACTTATATTTCGTGTAGTGAACTCCAAACGCGAAAGATCAATACTCAGGTCGGCACTATCGATTCCAAAAATGTGGATGACTCCACCATGAATAGAATTTTCTATGAACTTGTGTCCGCGTATCCGTAAGAAGCCATCAGTAAACCGTCCAGGTGGTAAACAAAATCGAAAACTAATTAGTGTTCCGAGACCGGGAGCTATTCTATCCACTTTTTTCGGAGAAATCGTTAGAAAATCTGTTTGTATGGGCTAAATTATGAAATAAATAAATTATTTACTGCAAAACGGGAAAACTTACATTAATGTTAGCTATATATTTTCCAATAAACTTAAATCAAATTCACCTTGTTCAAGTAAATTCGCAATGATAGAGGACATTTGTCTTAATTAAATATATTTTATGTGAATAAATGACTTTGAAAATACATTTGAAAATACATTCTTTTAGCGAGTTCGAACTTACTATTCCTCCAGATATCGCTTTATCTACGCATCTAATATATTATCATCGTTGTAACATTCCTGTGAAGTATTTGCTATATTTCATTCATGTAATTTTTATTAAAGTTTCTTCTATAACCAAGGTATTAATAAATTATTCTCCATTGTAGATATATGAATTCTGACTTCCGAAAACAATTCATTTCCACAAAATAGGATTTCTCAGAATTACCATATTTCAGGAGATGTAAGTGAGTGAAATGTATGTCCACAAATCGTTGAAGGTGATGCCAATTTTAAATACGAATAATTTGAGATAGGCGCCTTTTGCTCTTAATGAATAATAATGAATTTACAAGTTAAAACAAATGTAGTTCGAGAAAATCGATATCCAGTGAAGTATTTTTCTCATAATCTGTATTTTTTTAAAAGTAATCAAAGATTGGTATAAAATGAATCCAGTGTGATGAGAGCCTTAGTTTAATTTATTATGAATTCTGAAATCATCAATTTGTTAAATTTCCCAAAAGGGCCATAAACCAATTTGTAATATCCAAATATTACAAAATTCACTTTTCATGATTAACGTCACGGGATGTGTGAGCGGATTTATATCATGTTATTCTGAGGTTGTTGTATAGTTGATTAACTTAAATGGTTGTTACACTGTCATTTACTTAAATTAGTACCTTGCACTTAGAAGTGTCCAGAATGGCAGACTCTGGGGTGATAGAGTTTTAGAAAATGCTAAGTCAGAAAATCCTTGCAGCATCTATCTCCGCAGTCGAAGTTGCATTTTCTCATTAAAATTAAAGGCTCATTTTCCAAACTTTATGATCCATTTGTTAGAAGGTAGTTTACTAGATAGTTATTTACAGTGCAGTAACAGCAATGATACTAGGCAATAACATTAATGTAATTTATAGGGAGAAGAATTCTAATAACTTGATTTACTTCATATTATAATTAAGACATCTAGGCATCCGCATCCAGGATACCGAAAGTTCATTTCTGTTTATCCTGATGAGACTTTTGAGTTCATCCGCTCACTGTTATAATTAGCTAACACACTAAGAAGGGATCTAGACAAAATGTGCTTTTGGCTGGTTTTCAGAAAGATCCTCCCTTTGCTGAAAAAAATCAAACATTCAATTTAATGAACCACAATTGGAAAAAAAACATAATTTCACATTTTATTTTATAAGTATGAATATTATATACATATCAAGATATATTAACCCATATCTTTTTCTTAAACTCTGTAGCATAGAAATGTACCTCCTCTTTATATCAACACATTAATATATAAGCTAACTTAATTAAATGTCCTTAAATTTCATTGTTAAATAAGAAAAAAATGTAGCACAAAAAATTTGACTATTTTCCATGCTTTATTAAATAAATTGTAACCTAGTTCATTTTCTTTTTAGTGATACAAATGAGATCTCCTTCTTTTAATATAAAGTATAATCTCAAAGTACCTTATATATCAGGTCAAGAACGGCAACTGGAGATCCCTTGATCATAACTACGTCAATTAGTGCGTAATCGTTTGAGAACACTCCAGGATTATATGCCATTATGGTAAAATTGTAGGGTGTCGACATTATCTTCCATGTTTCGAATTCCGTTTCGGAAATAAAGTAAATATCGCCATTGGATAGTATTTGAATCAAATGAGGGGATGAATGAAAACTTATGTTGTAATATATTGTCTGACAATCGCCTATTTGAGTACTGGAAGTAATATCACAAATGTCCATGTCCGTCGCTGCGATTTGAGCGATTTTCAGCTGATGGGAATCCACATTAGTAACGATTTTTACAGCTTTCGTCCAGAATACTGGTGGATTGTTGTCTGCAATTGAAATGAAAAGCTTTTTCTGCATATGCTAGACTTTGATACGTAAAATAAATTCTAAGACTTATAAAGGCGTTTAATTGCTTTTAGTTTGATTATAAAAACAGCATTTTACCTGTTACATATCTATGTAATTTATTAAAAAGAGAGTTATAATTTAGGAAATTTGTCAGTATACCGTTACTTATGACATAATTAACTCCTAACTGCAAATTCTTGTAAACTTCAATCATTCTTAGCCAATAGAATATAAATCCCTCTAGACCTATGACGGGAAAGGTGAGCGTGGAACCAGCAATCGATTATTTAAACCTGATTAACGTGTATGTACATTTTTTTCTGCAATCATACGAATTTGAACTGAGAAGAGATTTGAAAAATGAAGACACTGGGAGAGAGCTTTTATTCTTATAAACAACATCTATAATTTTCACTCAAAGCTAAGTTCCAACCAATTTTTGAGGACAATAATGCCTTAGCAGTGACTCGGCCACATAACCATTTTGGTTTCAAGACCAATGTTAGGTGTTTTTTGTATTGAAATCTATGCATTGCCCGTCCGAATTATATCTTTGGTATAACCTTCAGTTAGTTTGTTTGTTTGAACTAAATAATTCAGATTTCAATTTTGCTATTTTAAACAAAGATAAAAGATTTATGATCTAATCATCAGAGTTCTTTATATGCATAGAAAATTGGCTGAATACTATCGTGAGAATTTCGAAAAGGTCTGAATGCTTTTACTGTGGAAAATAACCGCATTTTATTAATATATGCCTCGTCAAATATTGTCTAACAAATGATATTTGAGCTCTGTTTAACTGAACAAGACATGTACGATTCAATAAATAATGTAATAAAGATCTCCACGACATTTTTTATTTATTAATATGATATTACTGAAATCTAAGCAAAAGATTGATAGATAGTTAACTATTTGGCTTTTATTTCTGAGATTTAGAAGCATATTGTGCAAATGGTAAGGGAATAAAAGCTTTACAAAATCTAAAATTTAACTAATTAATTGTCTTCAAAAATGTTTGAATATTAGTTAAATATAAAAATAAGGACCTACAGTGTTGAGAACATCCATTTCCTTGCTCACAAGGTGGGCAATTTGAAGTAACCGAAATATCAGCTTTCCTAATACCGACAGAATATATTTAATAATATAAAAAGCATTTTCACCAAAATCTTATTAAAATCATGAGGAATAAAATGGTGTATGATGATAAATGAAGTTTCCTCACCTTCTGTGATAGCATAATTCGTCTTGGGACAACGTACGCCCCAAGTTAGTTGAACTCAGGAAGAGTATAGCTAATAGGGTAGCAAATAGCATTACTTTGCTCACTAATTCACTCAAATTATGTTTTTACTGGGCTTGAAAACAAAAACTCACACTAAGAGGATTTTTTTGGTTGAGTGAAAACCAATTAAAATCAAGAGAGAAACCCTTTCAATATGATTAGCAGACCAATACAATATCAAAAGATTATAAACTGATGGTCACGGTGGTTTGATCAGAAGAGAAATGAAGCTTAGCGAAAGATGAAAACAGCGGTCGCTATGTATACACGGCGCAAAAGGCATCTGAGGACACCCTAAGCACTTATGGAAAGCATAAAATAAAACTGTTAGTGGTTAAAGCTCAAAATTTCTTACAGAGCAACGAGAACACAATATTGACCTAGATTTTATTCTATATATCCTTCTTCGGCTTCCGTCACCGATTCAGATCTAATCCGAAAGCGAATGACTGCAGGTTTTGACTAGGTGGTCTTTATTGATGTCCTCCATTGCTCAGGCTACTGCTTCCATCAGAGAGGACAATTTGGTATCATGGGGATGTTTATTAATCACCTTTTCGGCCATGCCCCACCCCAAACGTAATAATCCAAGGGATTAAGGTCTGGTGAATTAGAAGACCATAAGTTTTGTATGACATGATGATAAAAATTCGCTCCCATCCAATCCTGGATTTTTAGAGCATTATGGGATGGAGCCTAATCTTTTTGGAAGGCATAGGGTCTTCCATTGGCTAAGCTGTCCATCCAAGGCTTAAAAACAATGGTTTGAAGAGTTTCGACATAGGCCTCTACATCTGCATTGGTTCTAAGGGCCTGTGGAAAAAATGGTGGAATCATGATATGCCCCTCCCTCACTCCTAACAACACTGAAAACCATCTTTGCTGCTAGAAACTTGGTACACATGTGTAACAGTTGGAACTTCAATGGGGTGAGTCCGCACGTAGCGAAAATAAACCCAAGGCATTTCTGTTCTTCTAAGTGCTTCAATTTATTTAAGGGTTTTTGCACGCACTAAGCGAATCTCCTGAGTTGCTACTGTCCACATAAATGTATAATTTATATCTGGGGTCTTGATGAACAACATTCCATATTGTTCCTTCAGATACTCGAAGGTCTTTGGCAAGCTATCGCCTATTGACCTTCCTGGATTTTCATCCATCACACTATGCATCCTTCTCACAAACGAGGTCTTCCAACTTCTGAATTCCTGTGTTTTGCTACTACAGTGTGTCTTTTAATTTCATTAGTTATAGTAGTATAATATAAAAATATTATACTGATATTCTGATATAAAAAATACATTAATTATTTTCAAACTAGTTTAATTTACAAAAATATAGGTGTTTTCAGATACCTCATACACACTGCTTATATACATTTACAGAAGTTTGGATCACGTGGATCGTAGTAGAATGAATGGGAAAGCATATAGATGCCATCCAAGTCGGAGGCGAATAATACAAATTACATAATTGACGGCGTAATAGAAGTAAATCTAAGAATTTATGGAGGGTTTCAGAGGATTAAGCAAAACAATGAAAAGCTTTATTATGACGATGATCAAGGTTTATAAATTTTCTTTGTTTGAGAAGGAGAATGGACACATTATCACATAATTCCGTAATAATCCACTTTTTCATTTATAACAACCCTACGCAGAACAAGCTAGTTTACACATTTATGCCGGACAATTCTCAGCGCCTTTTCATTTCAAATTTAGTTGCAAACCCAGCACACACACCTAATCGGGTTATTCTCAACTGGCGCAAACACTGGACACCCTACATTGAGTTAGCCTAACCCGATCAGTTCGTCTGTGTTACATAGGGGAAGTAAGTTTTCTCCCATAAATAAATCTTTCATTCAAGTTACTTCATTTTCCATCTTCTCATTTTCGCTTCCCTTGATTCCCTTCCATTCAAGGCGAATTATTCACGCCACGTTTGTAAAGCAGCATATAAAAACGATCTATGAGACGAAATTTGCGCCTTATTCTTTTATTTCCTGGTTCGGTGCAATTACTAGATTAGAAACCTCATGCATGCAACTCACTCTCTCTATCTTGACGTATTTGTCAATGCTAATATTCACTTAATGCCTTTATCTAACTTGTGCTTTTCTCTCTTTTTACACTTAACCAATAAATTAATAAACGATAGTGTCAGTGGCATCCGGACTCTCAGTGTCTGACCACATGATAAACTTCCTTTGAGAAACAGTGACTTTAGTAAGATCGACTTCCCAAAGTTGTCAAGTGGTTCTTGTTTGATTAACACAATATAGTCAAAGATCAGTAAAGACGTGTCTTGTCTTTTACACGTATTCCCAGATATGTTAAAGTGCCCGTAGTTAATGCATTAATTACATTCACGTATATTATGATATTCTTTCATCCACTTATTGCATTCTGCAATATCCTTGAAAAGCTATGCTAAATTGTTCCCATTCATCCTAAACCTGCTGACTAACGGGCATCGTTAATAGCCATTCAAGATCAAAAATTTCATGGTCTGTTTCAGGATGAAAAATTCTTTTCCTCAGGTTTTCTTTAAGTCATCAGACACTTTTCATCATTATACGGGCGCTTGCTAATCATGACATCTTGAAAATCTGGAAAAGACCGCTACCATTTCCACAGAGAGCAGATCTTCAAGTATAAATTATTAGAGTAGACTCTTGTCCTTGTAAATAATCTTTGTTAATTTAAGTCTGTAGGGTAAAACTCTTTACCCTTCCTCCCACAAACTACTTGTGATATCTTCAGTGATAGGTATATCGCTGAGGTGGCCAATGTGCATGGAAAAATAGCTAATTTTGCAGTCTCTTTGAATCAGGGGATACGAAAGCACATTAGTATTAAAAAAGACGAACCTAAACCACCATTTTCCTGCAACTCGGTAATGCCTTATTTTAAGGCAAGTATTAAAGTTAATACTCGTGCGTGTGTGTGTGTGTGATGTCCTTGATGCTTTAACGTAATCGAGTATTTATTACTGTTGTAATCTTATAACCCTCCCCCCCCCCAAAAAAAAAAACAATATCCAACGAAAACCAGAAATAATTTATAACATGAGACCAGAGTTATAATAGGATTCAATCCAAGGCAATAATCTTTCAGTTTAATAAATAGACAAATCTTACTAATAATTAACAATAAATTATAGATTTAACTTTTCATGGATAGGAATTATTCCTTTTTATCCT
>CAADRB010000027.1:83135-156494 GCA_900708905.1 Hymenolepis diminuta | reverse complement strand
TTTTTGATATTTTGAAAATTAAAATTTGTAATACTATTTTTATAAAAAAAAGTCAAATTTCGTAAGTTTTTTTCTTAACAATATTTAAGTATTTTAAAATCATAAAAAGATTAAAACAATCATAAGATTATTTAACGAGAATATAAAATTAAAGTTTCGCACCGGTTTCAAGTCGATACATAGTGCAGAACACAAATGAGAACTGTTTTCCTGCGTGGGGTCCGCTGGACCCCGTGTGTCCTCAACGTTATTTTTTCGATGTGTGTCCTCAACGGGTTAATAGACTCTACTCTGGAATGGCAGTTTGGTTATAAATCCCATATTATAAATATCCCATTCAATAAATGATGATACAAGAGGTATATTTGTGCATCATTTGTTGTAGTCAATTGATCATTAACGATCATCAGAGAAATACATCTTGGTACCTGTATTTTGAGTGTAATCAAGATGCTTCTGGTTAAGCTAATGCTGGCTTTCTGCTTTTGTCAAACATTTTTTACATTATTTGTGATTTTTTTATTACCATTCCACCTGTAATTAATAACTTCTGCATAAGAAATAAAAATAAATTTTTTTTTAAGTGCCAAGTCTGTATATTTGATACTATAACGTGATCCCAGTTAGCAGTCGTCGGTACTCCGATTTAGTATGAAGAAAGAATTTACGTTAATTTCAGTGTTACTTTTCGATTGTCTTCGCTATGATGCGAACAGAAAAGGAAATGATTAACTCAGCGATTAAACAAATTGGATAGGAGATATAAAATGTGCAAAATTTAATTCCAACCGTAAGAACAAGAAAGTTGAAAAATAAATCATTTTGTTAGATAAGTGGTTAAAAATGTAACACTTCAAAGTGCCACCAAACCAACAACCGGATGATGATACATATCTAGTGAAAGATTTCAGATCAGTCAGGTAAAACCCTTAATAGCAAAGATGTTTTGTTCTGTTTAGAATTATTCTCCTGATAATTGACTAAACAGTTGATGAATGAGCATTCAAGTCACTTATGTCGCCAAATCGGTTCGGAGGTGGCAGGTAAGCCACTCCAATTTAGTAATAAGTAAATTAGGTTTATATGCAAAACATTTCTTCGGTAGACGTCAGTCGTGTCTCATTGTCGTTGTCTCGGCGTGATGACTGACCACTTGTTAAGGTATGTATGTTCAAATACACAAACACACAGGGGACACTGTAGTAGAGATCTTATCGTCAGTCAATCATTTTTAGTCGCCAGGGCATGATAGACATCTGCTGACTATAGCATAATCATCCAGGAACTTTTATTCCGTAATTTTTTAAAATTCAAATGCCGAAATTAAAAGAGCAAATCAGAGAGCTAAATTGGTGAATCAGCATTATTTTTCAACACTAATCAAATTAGGTTATACCCACTTTGCTTCAATATTAAGGGTAAAGTTGAAACTTTTCGCATAAAAAAAAAATATTTTTATTGAAATTGATGCACATCAAAACTATTTAATTTTGAACTATTTCAGCTTTCCACGCATTTGAAAATCATAGCGAGTGTCTCATCAATGTATCAACGGCAACTGGATTGCCGAGAAGTGCGAATTCAATACGTTTCCTCTTCCTTATGGTTTCTAATGAAAGGGGGTGCTTGGAGCTTCATGTAAATTTCAACAAAATGCCATAACGTACATGATAATATGTGTACTTATTTCTTGGGAGGACTTTTTAATATCTGTTTATTTTAATCATCGATTCTGTTGTTTCCAATGAAGGATAACTTTCTAGGAATTTCCAGAATTAATTTTCATTGGCATTCTCTTCTTCCTTCTAACCCCTCTGACTGAACTTCCTCAAATCATCCTGTCATAGTGGCAGCCGCCAACGGTTCTCCCATCAAGACATATGGCAAAAAATTGTCACTCTAGATCTTGGACTACGCAGGACCTCCTGCTGGATTTTCATCATCGCTGACGTCTTCAAACCGATTACTGGCGCTGATTTCCTCCGTCATTTCGGACTCCTTCTCGATCACCTACGGAAAAAGTTACTTGATCCCTTAACAAGCCTACATTCCAAGTGTACTGAATACCCCTGTCCCACCTATTCTTCTATAATCTGTATTCAGTCATCTGAGTCCCCTTCTACCCTATTCTAAAAAAATTCCCAGATCTCATCAACCTTGTTTGTCGTGACAAAACGGTAAATCACTTTGTCACCCGTTCTATTACCACTAATGGAAACCCTGTCTAAGCTCGAGTCCGTCGTCTTTCCCCTACTAGGTATGAAATTGCTAAGGACGAATTCGAACACATGCTCGATCTTGGTATCATTCGACGTTCTTCCAGTAATTGGTCATCTGCCCTCCATTTGGTCCCTAAGAAATCTGGTGATTGTCGTCCTTGTAGTGACTACCGTGCATTCAATTTGATCACAGTCCCGTATCCAATATACAAGACTTCTCATCCAATCTGAGGAATAAGATCTTCTCCAAAATCGATCTTGTCCGTGCTTATAACCAGATTTCCATGGCCGAAACAGATATTCCCAAAACCGCTATTGCCACTCCATTTCGTCTGTTTGAATTCCTTCGAATGTCATTTGGTTTACCCAATGCAATCCAAACCTTCCACCGTTTTATTGATTAAGTGTTGTATGGTTTCGACTTTGTTTTTGCCCATATCGACTACATCCTTGTGGCCAGTGAAAATGAAGAGAAACATAAGAAACGTTTGGAGAATGTTTTGAACGGCTAATTTTCCATGGACTCATCCTAAATCTCTCCAAAAGCGAAATTGGGCAAAATGCCTTATCTTTCCTGGTCATACTCTATCTACCAGAGGTTTCCGACCAACTGACGAAAAAGTAAAGGAGATTCGACAATTCCCACAACCGAAATCCCTTAACCAATCCGGTCGGTTCTCAGGTATGATAAATTTTTACCGCCGTTTTCTTCTCAATTCTGCAGCAGTGAGTTTTCCGCCCACAGAACTTCTTAAAAGTCTACGAACGCAAATTTCTCCTTCCCTCCCCCTCACGAAGCTGTAACAGCCTTCGAAGACGTTAAAACACAGCTAGCTAATTGCTCCACGCTCACATATCAAGAACCGGAAGCAACCCAGCTCTATCCACAGACGCTTCACAGGTTGACGTTGGCGCAGTACTTTAACAAAGGCCAGGAGATGTAGTACGACCCCTTGCCTTTTTCACCGCTAAATTAACACCCACTCAGGCACGTTACAGCACTTTCTGTCGAGAGATTTTGGTGGTTTAAAAGGCGGTGAAACATTTCCGATATCTCCTAGAAGGTCGCCAATTCACGATCTTCACCAATCCCAGGCCGTTAACATATGCCAGTCGAGCCAGTTCCGATCACTATTCTCCACCTGAAATTCGGCACCTCGATTACGTCCTACAGTTCACTAACGACATCAGGCATTCTAAAGGCTCGGACAATATTGCCGCTGATTGTCTTTCTCGAACCGATGTCGAAGCAGTAACAAAAGCCGTTGATTTTCATTCCATCTCTAAGGCTCAAAAGACCGACTTCGAGCTCCAAGAGTTCCGAAATCGTCCGACTTCTCCCTAGTTAAAAGACATCCCATTGCTCACAACCCCCGGTCTGATAACATGTGACGTTTCAACAGGTTTGCCAAGACCTTTTGTCCCAAAAGCTTTTCGACGCCAGGTTTTCGAATCTCTTCACAATCTGTCACACCCCGGTAATCGGACAACAGCAAAACTCGTCACTGATCGGTTTGTCTAGCAATCTTGTCGCACGGACATTGCAAACTGGACAAAAACTTGTCAAGAATGCTGGCGAGCGAAAGTTGATAAACACACTAAAACCCCACTGGCAAGCTATTAACCAAAAACCCTTCTCCAGTGTTCCACCCGAACCCTCCAGTCAAGGTAGCAGAAAAACCAATATCAGTTATTTGTAGTGGAAGGCATGTACATTTCCAAAATCGTTATAAGATTTGCAAATGATTATCCACTATGCTTCCCTTCGAATACCTTTGGTTTCCTCATCTACTTTCTACGGCCTCCCGAAGAGTAAGACATTTGGCTTGAACAGAACAATTACACTTAGATCAATTCACAGCCAGAAATTTATTTCACCATTACGTACCTCAAGACCGGGAGGAAACTGAAGGATAGCTCTCAATGCATTCCAAATTTACTTTTTATTCGCATTCGCTATGACAATACTTCGGTTTTTCGTCCCCGAAGTTGGAGTGACCTCATTTATGTCCCTATGACGCATAATTCCTATCTACCATGTCTAAATGCGTCCATTGATCTTCCCCCTTTTCCATAACCGCCTCGTTTCACCTAAAAATACATCTGCGCTCATGCTCTCGCGCGGCCTTACCCAAGTGACCCATATAATGCAATCTTTGTTTTCCACACAATAACAACACACGCTTGTCAGCTACCAGCTCCTACGTTCCTCCTCTCTTCCTCAGCACGCTCTTCTCTCTATCTCTCTCACTCGTTTCAATCCTCGTTGTGGCTTCCTTAAATGCATTTTGGTCTAAACAATTCTTGATGTTCTGCTCCACAATTATTGTAAGTCCTTACTCAAACAGCTGCGAATCGGTGACTGTTAGCTGTTAGTTGTTATCTTTACCCCAACAACATTATAAGAATAAGTTATTTTCAGACGTCTCTATTTAGTTTGTATTCTTTAACGCAAACTACAAAGTCAAGTTCCATTGTTATCAGCAAATAGATGAATATGAAGATTGCGCCATCCACTCAGATCGAATTGGTTATTTAGATATTTTGTTGTGAAGATTGTTAGCGTTAGAAGAAATGATAGTTATTCTCCCGCTCCCAAGTTTTCTTCTGTGAATAAAAGTGTAATTTCTTTCGTTATTTCCCCACCGATAAAAGACACTTGATAATTATTCTTATTTATTTAAGCCGATACCGATTGAGAGTGAGTTTCGTTAATACACACGTGTTGACTATAACGTGTCTCGTGATCTGCCGTGGGTTATTAGCTTCTGTGTTAAGTTGCTATATTACTGAGTTTTCTAGATTGTTGGCTCTGCTGGATTACTATCCGAACTCCTAGTTGGTTACGTTATAGCAGTTAGAAAATAGAAGATATTTTCCCTTGAATAGTTAGTTCATACCTTCAAATTTACATCAAACGTTAAATTTCCTCACTCACATTCTGGAAATTATTCACCTATTTAACGAATATTATCGGAAAAGCAGTAAAGCTAAATGTGTTTTATGCCCTAGGATATGTGGATCCAATAAATAAAGGATACCAATTCTAAGCACATAAAAATATTATGAGTAATGCTGCTGAAGTTATGAGGGTGCAATAGCTAGCAGACGTCTATCAAAACCTGGTGATTAAAAATGATTGACTGACGATAAGATCTCCACTATAGTGTCCAGAGACGGTCCCGATGCATATTTATGCATTTATCTAAACAGATGTCGATAATCACGCCAAGACACCGGCAACGAGACATGACTGACGTCTACCGAATAAATGTTTTGTAAATAAACCTAATTTACTAATTGCCACCTGCCTGCCACCTCCAGACTGATCTGACGACACCAGTGGCTTGACTTTTTCCTTCTAATCGATCGATGTGGCCCCGATAGATCTTTCAAGTTATTACAGAAAGGAAACCAAATGGTGCATAATTAAGGATATTTTTTAAGAACTCTCAATTCATATGATAATTATTCGCCTAAGGTCACGTCAATATACTTAATTAGCATTTTTATATTAATACATATATATATATTTTTTAATATATATATAATATTAATATATTAAATATATTAATCAAATATACTAACATTACTTCATTAAGGGTTTATTATTTGATCAACATTATAGCCGTTCGCAATTTGTCAAAGTTAATAAATATTTAGATTAGGGCTATTTTTCCATTAATATTTAGTTGCAATTTATTAAATCAGTTTGTGTGTACTTTTTATAAAAGGATCCAACTTAGGATTATTAGACTTGTTTATATTATAAGCGATCATAACTAAGGTATTTGATGTGATAATATCATAATTATGCTGAGATTATTTTGATTAATAATAACATTCTAAAAATCTAAGGGCTCCTAATCAACTTGTAAGCACCACTGTAAGCAGTTTAAATAAAGTCAGGCACTTAGATGCTACAAATCTCATAGCTTTGTATGGCATTATAAAGACTAAAAGAAATAATTATGCACTATAGTATGCCTATATTTGATGGAAGAGTTAAATATAACAGTAAACAAACTAAGCAAGGAAAATAAATTTAATTAGCGAAAACAAGACAAAAAAGTAAATATTGAAACTATTTGAGATCTACTTAGTTTTGTTGAATACAATCCACATCTTAAATTCATTGGTCAGTCCGTGGCGCGGGTCGTGCTTTCTTGATCGTGTCCTAGGTCTGTTATGTGTGCATGCACACGTTAAGACATTATACCAGTTATCATATTGCGAATAATTTGTCTTATTTTTATTAATTATTATTTAGTTGATTCTATCCTCTTGCTTTTTGTTTAACTAATTTGGATGTGTTTTACTGGTATCTTTAGTGCTCTTTCAATCTGTCACAACATCAAATCAAATCTTGTCATTTATTTTGTCTAGATATAGAAATTATGCCTAGATACGCTCAATTTGTTGTTGGTCCCGCCGGTTGTGGCAAATCCACCTACTGTGCAACAATTCAAAAACACTGCGAAAGCACTCACCGTCCATGTAGAGTAATTAATCTCGATCCTGCTGCTGAATACTTCGCCTACACTCCATCTGCAGACATAAGAGAGTTTATTCAAGTAAGTTGCTCTCATCATTTGTCTATTGATCTTTTCGCAATTGTATTTCTCGTTTTTTGTGCAGGTTGATGATGTGATGGAGTGCATAAACATGGGACCCAACGGAGGCTTAATATTTTGTATGGAACAACTTTGCATTGAGCTTGGTTGGATCGATGAAATGATTGGTGAAGATGAGTTGGATTACATTCTTTTCGACTGCCCTGGTCAAATCGAACTCTACTCCCATCTCACAATCTTCCCGCAAATTATAGAACACCTCCAACGAAAATGGGATTTCCGTATTGTTAGTGTGTTTATTCTCGATGCCCGATTCCTTGTTGATGGTTCACATTTCCTTTCGGGGATTCTTTCCGCTCTCTCCGCCATGGTTTGTCTTCGTACGCCACATGTTAACGTTATGACTAAGATGGATATGCTTTCTGAAAACAAGCAGAAACTGGTCTGTGCCCGATATCTCGAACCTGACGTCCGAGAATTGTGTGAATCCTCTGAGCAAGAAGAAAATAAAGAGGACACCTCCACGTCACACAAAAAGCCGCGAAAATTCGTCAATCTCTCCTGTATGTTAGCCGATGTGATCAATCGCTACAGTTTGGTTCGCTTCCAGCCCCTTAATAAAGAAGAGGAAGAATCTATAGAGGATTTACTCTTTGTTGTTGATCAATGCATCCAATATGGAGAGGATAATGAACCCATGAACCGATTCTTTGATGAAGCTGACCGTGAAATGGTTAGAGAATTTTTGCCACCTGACGATGACTAATGTATACATTTTCAAATTCTACAATAAACTGTACATATGCTTACTCATCTCTTATTTACTGTTGTTTAAAGATTAGGTGCTGATTATTAAGAGTGTATTTGTTCTCTTCTTTTAAGACCGGCTATTCGCATAACCAAACGGTAGGTAGGTTACCGTTTACTGCTGCTGTAATAGCTGTGGTTACAGCTGTTCTCTACTTAGTGGAATTTGTTGTGAGGCAGACATCGCAGGTGCTTGAGTCACATGAACGGCTGAAGTGGTTGGTTCTACTGGTCGAGACGCTGGCTCATGCCTTCACTGGGGCTGTCTTCTGGCTGGTTGCATCACTTGAATTACCGGAACCTAAATCATATCGACTGATGATCTTTTCCACTTGCTTGGCTTCTCTTGGTGCTATTGTGGTGGATATTGATCATTTCATTGCTGCGGGAAGTCTCTCTATTAAGGTGAGCACTGTTTGCATTATTATAATAAAAAATATAATTACCAGGTTGACTGATTATGTATCTATTGATATAAGGACCTGATGTTTGATGGCTTGCTAGTTGTATCGATACGTTTAAGTTAACATGTATGAAATTCATTTTACTACGTAATAGGTGCAAGAACTGTCATGCTTTCAAAACATCACTTTAACCAATTATTAAAGATAAATCTGGATGAAACCTAGTGAATAACATAGCACTCCCTTTATCAGTGAAAGTGTTGTTAACGCTTTCCTTCAGTAGGGTGGAAATATCCTGGAGCGCATTCTGCTGCCCTTATTGTTGACCAGAATTAACCCAATGAGGTTGGCCATTCATATCATTTGGTGTGCACCGATGAATATCGACCTTGTGACCTCTGACTTAGCAGACGAGCACTAGAACGCGTTTTGCAATGGATAATCAATAAAATATGTAGATTATATCATTCTAGGACGATATTGTATGCGTGTCACACGTCTACAGCATTAGCTTGATGATTCGAGAGTGCAGAAATTATATGGCTTTCTATAATAGCTAACGCTAATTTTCAATTTTGAATAGTCACATAGGCTTTTGTGTCCTCCCTTAAGCCAAATCTTCATAATTTTATTACCTAGTAATGATAGTTGAATTTAACTTGATCAGATATCTCTGATTTTGTTCGCTAAACCTGGAGTAGATAAATTACAGGAGTATTCAGGACCCTTCAATGACGTATTTGAGTTTCATCTGATTTAGTTATAATTAGTGAAATTCCATAATAGATTGATTCAGTAACTTAATTTGTTTGCCAGATTAAATACTGCCATCGAAAGTTGATTAACAACAGTCATTAGGTCAATACATTTTGATCTGTTTTTTACTTCTCCTGATAAATCAAGTGTTTATTTCAAGTAAAAACTTTGCTGATTGGATTGATAAATCTGCTGTTGAAACCTACCCTTAAAAATGTAAAATTTAGATTTTCGATTGAGATATGTTGCAATTTCATTGTCACAACCTTGAATATCCTCAGTTCATGTACTTAGCTTAATTAATTGTAATATATGAATAAAGTCGATTGCCCTATGAACCAAGCCGATTTAGTTATAAGCCCTAGATTGATATCCTTTTGGGGTTTTCGAGACGTCTACTCTCCTAATTTAAGTCATTTTCTGTTTGAACTGAATCAATCAATATTTTAGATCAACGTCATTGCGAGTTTGGAACTGATAAGTTAAAACCCGCTTGGACCCACTTAGAATGGACAACCAAACGAGAGGCTCATGGTGGCCTTTCTTCCACTCAGAATGAACATTGGTAATAATCATCAGAGAGTTGTAGGTCTTAGTTAACCTTATACTAAGGTACTCGTTCACGATTTCAGAATTCTTGCATCTAAAACCAGTGTAAAATTTATGCAGTACCACAGATGAACTCTATTTATATGTCAACAGAAGTGTGATCGATTGTAAATGGGTTTGCTAACATATTGCATTAAGAAATGCGGTCGTGGTTTTTCTTTTTCATTAAGGCTGCTCGATCTCTACTTGGACGCCCTTTCCTTCACTGGACGGGAGGCCTGATGTTATTGCTTGTCCTCCTCCTAATTAGCGGCTACATAGTTCGACATTTTTGCTCAACTTCACCTTATCTACTTCGTCTGGTTCTGGTGGGTGGATGGGTCATTCTAGTTTCATGGACTTCTCATCAAATGCGCGATGCTCTGCGTCGTGGTTTGTGGTTATGGCCACCACCTAGCCATCTCCTTTCTCCCCCCGAATATCACAGCACACCCCCTCTTCCACTACCCCTCTCATATCCTCTCGCTTTGATCACACTTCTGGTGCCCATCCACTTCATACCAGAGGAAATATTCTTGTTCTCCGGGCGGGAGAAGCCGATTATTATTTGATGCCAAATCGATGACAAGTATAGCGTTTTTACTGACTTGTTCGTTCCAAAAAATTAATATTTTGAAACTATTGTGATTGTATTTGAAATATTCTGTTTTTACTGTGTTATTCTAATAAAGGTTGTGGTTTCTATTTATTTGATTCTGTTAATGACAACGCGTGTGGTTGTTTCTTTTACTGTCTGTGGTATACCAATTTTAAATTAGTAGGTGGAAAATATTTTATGGTGATTGGTAGTAATTATGATTTGATAACGGCTGACGATGATCTTAAGCTCATTTGTGATCTTCCTCCTGAGCTGGTGTAATAAGAAGGAGGGAAGTCAAGGTTGATTATTGATATTGGGGTCCGACTACAGCCCTTTGATCACTAAGAGTAAAGTTTTGTGAGGCTTACAAACGGGTATTAATGTCTGAGAATGGTTGGGAACACAGGAAGCCATCACGGAGATGTTTTAAATCCGATTGATAGTGGAAGTTACTATCTTGGGCACTATCTACACCTTTCAATCTATCATTTTTTCGTGAATCGGGTGCAGATTTGGAAAGATGGCGTTTTCATCCTAACAATTTAATTCTCAATCAGTGCATTAATCATTAAGAATAATAGCCCACAAAATAGATTTCTCAAATTTTACCATTAACCACCTTATAATTCACATCACATTATTTGGTTGCATTGAAACGTAACACTTACCTTGACCCCTGATTATTCGCATTTAACCTGTACCAATTTATGAAAATATTTAATTTGTTCTACTTATGTATAATAAGTAGTATTTGTTTTACATTGATAAGATACGAGTGTTCATCGATTACAGATAATCGCGTACTCGTTTCTGAACAAATGAATATTCTTAAGAGAATCTGTCTCCTACACAATACTTTGACCAAGAATCTTGTTCGTCGGAAGGGAAGCAGTTCTGGGGTGAGTACGCATTATTTACTTAAGCTATTTTTTGAATCTTAAATCTCTCGTTAACATTCATACTGCTATTTTGGACCGAATTACAATTTATAAAATCAGTTCATGAAGTCACCCTCCGTATGTGTCTTATTGACTTTTATACTTATGGTATGATTATGCTTAAATAATATTGATTTCTGTCGAGTTATTTTTATTTATATAAGTTAGTATAATTGACACTATTTTTAGTTATGTTATACATTTTTGTACATTTAATCAAAGACCAAAATTTGTTTGTAAGTAAGAAAAAAAGCTTGATCGTAGGGTTTAATCATTTCACTTTGGCTCAAATATGTTGGCAGCTGCAATTGTATTATATCACTTTATTGTGAAAACAATCGTTCTTTGTTGTTTACAATCTGTTAGCATATCTGGAATTGACTAAAACCACCTTTGCAAGAATACACATGCTCTCCTGTTATACATTTCTTTCATTATTGTTCGATTAATGGTAAACTTCGGTATAGTCACCGTGTAATTGTTCAGGTAAAAGTTATATCTTGGATTTGTTTTACTTCGTTTTCATCTCTGAATATCTTTTGAAGAATCATAGTTTTCATGCAGGCATGGAGGAATAAAGGAAATAATATTTAAGAATTGTCTTTAGAAGGTTGGTTTGGTATTTTTGAGGTCTTTTTGGCATGGATTTGTCTCTCGTCTTTCTTGAAAATTGGGCTTTTATTTCGACCATGTTTGTTTCAGTTATTATATCTTTAGCTAAGAACCCTATTTTCGCTATCCTGATCATGTTTTATACATTTTTAAAGTTATTCTGGGAATTTCGTTACTTAAGAGGAAATTGACAGTTCCATAAAGAATCGTCTTCATCTGGATAAATTTCATCATCTGTACAATATGATCCACGATTTTTTCTGCATTTTACTCTACAATTTTTTCTTTCAGCTGCTGGTACGGTTGACAAATTCAAACAGATACTTAGTTTTTTCTATATTATTTGCACACGACAGGCTGTTTCTCGTAGTTTCCTTTCATCTTTGATTTATTTTTGAATTATATCCTAATCCAAGTTCTGTGCAGAGCATTTGTGAAACTAATCATTTTTAAAGCCGGAGATGGTTATGTGCAATTCGTTTGCGTGCGGATTAATTCTAATTAATTCCGCTTCTCTCCTTCTCCTCTCTTTTTTGATATATCCGTGGTTTATTTGGTATTGTTTTTTCCATGATTGTATTTCTTATCTTATCCTGTTTGAACTGAAGTATATAATATCATTCCCCCTTGCCTTTTTCTTTCTAGTTTGAGAAAAGGAACATTTGGGTAATAGAGAATGGTTGTCACCTTATATGCCCTCGACAGTTGTTTTACTTCTGTCAGTTATCACTCAGCTCAATCCAAGTTATATTTATGATTCCATCATTATCAGGAAGATGCCTGCTAAGCGTGTTCCACTTGAGAGATATTTATTTCATGACGTAAGTGGATAATTTTATTTCCTTGTGCTATGTTGGACTGAGAGGTAACGGTCTATAAACCTGGCTTATTGGGGTATTCAAATAATAAACTTTATATAGTTATTTTTGTGATTGAATTGAATGATGATATATTGTTAAATCGCTTGTAGTTCTAGTTAAATCATTTGGAAACGTTTTTTTTTATAAATCTACACGATCTATTTCACCTCATCAATTTTAAGGTGATACTTCTTGCTTACCGATTCATTAAGGAAAGCTCTTCCCAGAACTCATAATGAGCAGAGTAGTATAATGGAAACTCTGATCAGAAATCTGCAGCTTTTTTTATTACCCAGATCTAACCACTATGGTTGATCGTTCCATTCACTTAACATTTCTAAGGGCATGAAACCTCTGACTTTTCAGTCGAGCAGGCCAAAAGCTGCGCCATCGCAATCGCTCCTGTATTTAAAATCCTAAACTTCATTTTGTAATAGTTGGATACGTGAGTATTAATAGTTATATTTGTTTGCTCATCCAATACCGATCTTGTCAAACTAAAAAGACATATTATATCGATGTGACCAAATTCAGATGTTGAGATGGAGAATCACTACTGCACTATTTATGTTAGTCGAAATGGGTGTTACTACGAGTATTTCAGTCCCTCTTGAATATCCTTCTTCTATCCAAGATGGATGCTGGGTTAGACTTTCTCTACTCACATTTAACCTTTATTTTTTCAACATTATCATCATCGAAAATGCGAGTGAAGTGTAGTTTTTAGAGGACAGAAAAGTAAAATTTCACGAGTTCTACCTTGAAGACAGATACTTCACTATAGGCCTAATTTGTTTTTGGGGATACTTTATCTCTAGAATCTTGATTTATTTTCAGTTGGAACCTGGGTGACAGTTGCATTAGGTATAAGAATTGGAATTCGTTTGCATCTTCGTGATCATGCATTTCACGCTCCAGTTTCGCCAGCAGAAGGATATGCAAGTTTAGCTTATGGGTTACTATTATGATATTAATATCCTTAGAAATTGTTCGAAAAGTTAAACTATATCACATTAGTCAAGTGGAAAAATAGGGTTCAACCCAAGGTTCAATTTGTGTTTGCGTTTTAATGAGATTCAAATTATATAATGTAGCTTAATTTTTTGGTGACTAAAACTCTTATTCTATGATCCGCTTAGCATATAAATCTCAAAACACTCCCAGCGCTGAAGTACGTCAATTTAGAAGATACTGTAGTTGCAGGATTTTTTTCACCAATGTTTTAGTAGACAGCTAAACATATTAGCCTACTGGGAACACCCAATACTGACAGAGTCCTACATAATTACAGACAGGACGACATTGACTATCAGTTCCATCCAAAATCTTAAAAATAATTATAACAAACATCTGAGAGTATAAATTAAAAATATGGCAATGTGGTTCGTGACATGGAGTCATGTGTTTACTTAAAATGAGGGATCTAAAAATGCCCTGTAATCAACCAAGTAAAATTGATAAATTTAACAATTAGTTATGAAAAATAGCCGCCCATCTCTCTTCATAAAAGAAGGAAAATTCAGTATAAAAATAACGCTGTAACTTATAGATTATTCATTTGTTAAATCTTTTGCTTAACGGACATCTCAATTGCTCTCATAATCACAATATTACTTTCATGAATGCCATTGTTTTCCCGAATTTAGGCAAACTGACTGGCTAACTGAACGACTGAAATTTAGGATATCTGCAAAGCATTCATGAAATTGACGTCAAACTGTCGGAGGATTATTGAACCCTACATTTATGTCAATTTTAATTATTCACCGGTAATATATATGCGACGTATTTTGTTATTGGAGAGGAAAAAGTTTCTTAACGGAGAAAATGTTGAAAAAATGATAATAATACTCTTTTTCTTTTGTTTGAATTTCATTTCTTTTTTCTAATTGAAAATCGTTAAAATTGTTTTCCAGATTCTGTTTGAACTCCTCTGAATGTTTGACCGTCATTGTGCAATCTGCAAAACTTCATAGGCAAAATTTTGACATGACAAATATTCGGTTCTAATTTTGCTTCATTACTTTAATAGCAATTGAGAGGACATATTGTATTTATAAATCCAAAGATCACGGGTTTGAAATACATCGACAGCAACAAGGTTCCAACCGCTAATTTGATTCAAAAAGGGACGTTGATAATATTTCCTTGCGGCAACTTTGGGACTTTTATAATGGCTCATAGCTTTTGCATTTAATTAGCGATACTGTCATCTTGTAATCAGTGAAGATTATATTTTACTCTCTTTACCTCTCTTATAGTCGCAGTTAAGCGTGTATGAATTGTGCTACATTCATTTTATTTATACATACAATAAAGGGAAGGGGAATCTAGGCAATATTATGCACAGTTTGAGATGTTCTAAATCATCTTAGCGGAATGGATCTATTTCCTATGGTTTGTCATTATTGTCGTCATTGATTCACATTTCATATTCAATTATCTTTCTATTTCCTCTTTGAATTGGAATGCCAGGAAGGTTTTTATCAGCCATTCTCATTATTTTGCGAGTAGCTAAACTGTTCGATTGGATAATTAATTTCCTTTCTCATATTAACTCAGCTGTGTAGATTTGAAATAATCTTAACGTAGTTTAGTATAAAAATTGAGACGTCATTGTTCCTATTTTTGAAATGCCCCAAAATTTTCGCTACTTATTTCCGCACTCAAGATTTCTCTGTCATTGCAACGAGGCTTTAAGACTTTGTATTATTAATCAAATCTGTTAATAACACTAGCATTTTCTTGATTACTTTCGGGCTCAAAAATGGTTAGATTAGGAGTAGGTTCATTTGGTTTCAAAGTTGATTCTAGAGCTTTTTTCGGAGATTCGTTTGTCCTCTTTATATTCCATTCGCTCCCCAATGTAATTCAAAATTACTGGCACATTATTTAACTTTCACAAATTTCTAAGTTAATTGTGGAAAGTGGATAGATAATGTATCCTAGAGCCGATTAGATGTGAAACTCGTTGAATTCATCCTACCTGTTGAAGAGAATTGACCAGTGCTCTTGATCACCCATATCACCCATGTTCTCTGACTTCGCAGATGAGCATGTTGATCTGCACCACCAATGTACAATTCACTTAACAGTCATCTTTCACTAGAGCCCTTATATTTTATTCACTCTTTCCAACATCATATCAGTTTTAGAACCCATAAATGTGCAAAAGTGAAAAAATTTATATGATAATGTTGAAAATTATTTCATAACTGTACCATATAGATGCTTTCTTAGGAAAGATCTGTGGACAAAGTTATCGGGTCTCAGGACTAGTCTTTATTGAAGTGAAATTATTGTCGGCCGAGTATGTTTTTAATTTGTAGTAATCTGCTTTAACATACTCCTCTATATTTAGATATTTCATTATTTATTTAGCCCTAATCAGATCTTTGCCATCCACCCTCGCTCTGTTTAAACGCCGTTGTTCTGGCCTGGTTCAGAGCCATTATCTGCTTGAAGTCTAGTAAATAAAGTCGTGTTTACTGAGATATGGCGACCTTCTCTCCTCTCGTAAGTTGAAATTTTTACCAATTCAGATTCTGTTGATGTTACCAAATCAGAAGGAAAATTACGTGAAACTCATTGCGTATTTGTGTGGACTCGCATATGCTTGGTCGTTCGAACCGAGAATACTTATTATGGAAACGTACTGAGAGACTGAAAAGCGCTGTTTGAAATAAATAATATGTCCACTTATTCAAAGATTCCATAAAAAATGGACAAAAGGAGGGGATGCATGATTTTCAAACTATAGTTCATTGAAGATAGAGGCTAACGAGGCTTTATCCTCGACTTGTAACTTATAGTTCTGAGAATTATGTTTATTGAACGTTTTCTCTTCAGTTCATAGAGCAGTATTGAGCTTTGACTGGCTGATAATACCAATTTCTTTGAAATATTGTTGTGTCTGATGTAGTACAATTGGAATACAACTCGTTTTGCATGTACTGTATTTTAAGCAGATAGATTAAAGTAGCAAGTCCTAAAATCAATGAACTTTGATTCACTGGTTTAGCATAGATATTTTGGAAACCTAGAACACCAGCACATCTTGACAAATTTCAAGGCTCAGAGGGCCTATTGAACCAATATAGACCTTAGTGGGAATTCGAGGTCTACCAGAATCCGAGTGTCTGAGCTTCATACTCTACATCGTCGAGATATATAGTGAGGCGGTCATTTAAAGATAATTTATCAACAGAATCTCCAGGCAAATTCTATGGAATTTATATTATTATAAAATATACAATGTACATGCCCGAGTCTGCGATTTTATGATTTATTGTTTCTAAATTGTTTGCGTCATTATTGTGGCTTTTTGTTGATCTCAACTGTTGAATCAATTTATTTCTTAATGAAGTAAATTTATTCCGAGGAATCAGAATTCGTCCTTTAATTACTTTTTCTAAGTAACAGGTGAGGCGATTTTATTAACCATCTAGGCATTTGATCGGTTTCGCTAAATACAAGCTGAAGCTGACTTCGGTTTCTATATTAAAATCGAAAAACAAACCTGCTTTATGTAGACAGCAAGCTGAACACTTGCATGCCTGCGTAAATGCCTTAGATTCAAGCAAGTGAAGCCTCGAGGGATCTCTCAAAGCTGAAAATTTAATTTAGGGCCCTTTATACAATGGTTCTTCCCACTAGGATTTGACAATCGACTTTGCGCTTACACATGTTCATGCTAAAAGCTCTTCTTCAATATAACTTATGTTAAGATAACCCCTTTGTAACCTAAGGAGTTTCACATATTCAAATGTAAAATTATTCTGGATTTATTCTCCACTTCTATCTGATTTCCGAGTTACCTTTTTACTCGGAATGACCCCCTCACTGTCTGCATTTTATTGATTTTGGTCTCACTAGGTGTGTTGAATCTATATTGGTATCTGTTAATGTCTTTGCTGTAAACAGACTCCCACATTACAGGCCCACTTACAATTTAACATATTAGACGTATTGAAACTCTCCCGTCTTCTAACTTAGTAATTTGACAATTCTGGGATGAAGGTTTTGCTTATGTGCCCCGACATCCTCTTAAGTACTTGGTGGACTCATTTGCTTCTTTTGTTTAGATTTCAGGATTAAATTTGTAAACAATTTTCTTTTCTTTGGAGATGATAATAACTCAGATTGATACGGTAATTGTCAATAACTAACTTTCTATACTGTAATTCTATGATATTTTACTTTTAATAGGTTTTGGCTTTTTGTCCTAAGTTTAATTACGCTTGTCAATCTTACATCCGGTTTTAAAATGCACAATGATTCAGTGTCTTCTGACTGATTAGTATATTTTAAACAGAACTAACTTTTAATCACAATTTATTTAATAAAATTTGTATATGAAAGCCCATATTTATTAAAGTCTAGAGAGTCAATCTGTTGAACATCATGGCAGTAATGAGTTGGGCATTTTACAATTTTGGAGTTTGTGAAGGGAACGTGATTAGGGTCTTTTTTCTTTAATGACCTCAAGTAAGTTATACTTTTTCATATTTTCAAATAATTTTATTGTTTCTGAGTGTGTAATAATTTATAACCTAACTAAAATAAATTACTAATTTTGTGTTTAGTCAATGTTACTAACTTTACGAACTTCCATGACCATTTTTTCCTGGTTTAGTATTCATAATTTTGGACGGCTAATTTTCAGTCTAGGGATAAGTACCTCACAAAAGAAGGATTTATTTGTTCGTTACAATAGTGGAATTTCGAATGATTTATTTGTTAACATAAACGTTCACGAACGGCCTATTATCATTGTTTGAATAGAAAGAAGGACGGGCTAGGTATATAATGAGAGGGGAGCTCGCTTGTAAATCAAAGAGATTACTAATGCATTAGCGCTCTGCCCAATTGTATATTTGCCTTTTTTGTCATTTATAGCGATGGCTAGAACGTCAGCATCGTGATCCCTACGTATTCAAAGCTCAAGTTCACTCCTATCGTTGCCGGAGCGCCTTCAAACTTCTTGAACTCAATAATATGGTTGGTAGTAGCAAGTTAATTCAACCTGGCATGACAGTTGTCGATTGTGGTGCAGCCCCGGGTTCTTGGAGTCAAGTTGCAGTCGAACTTTCTTCTGGTGGTAGAGTGGTCGCATTCGATATAAATGACTTTGAGGATGTTCCTGGCGCTCATTGTATTCCTCGATGTGATCTCCGAGACACAGCTCATACTCTAGATCAAGTCAGGAAGGCACTTGGTGGAGGCTGTGAAAGATGTGTTGATGTTGTGATGAGTGATATTGCTCCTCCTGCTTCTGGTCTTGCGCAAATTGATCATCCTAATCTCATTAATCTTGCTCAGTGTGTTCTTCAAGTTAGTTATTTTCATTGAACTCAGAATTTTCAAGTTTTAGATTTTCTTCTTGATAATGATTTAGTGATTTCCATTTAAGAAATCAGTGGAAGAGAAAATTAAACACTTTTTGTTTTAGTCTTTTGATAAAAATTTTCAGTGAAATTCATTAAGTTTTCTTTGTCCCTAAAATTTCCTGCTCGAATTTGTGTTTCTGTGTTTTTTTGTTTGTTTTTAATATATTTATATCTTGTAAGACGAACTGTCAACAATGTGTCCCACATTCTATATGGCTTCATCTCTTCTCTGTTGATTGAAAATTCCACTTGTTATATAATGTAATTTCTAAGCCTTTTTGATGCACAAAGGTCTTCACCATCTACTACATTACTTAAATAATTTTCTTTTATATTTATATCAACCAGTATTGTGATCTTTTCAATTACTTGACTCGTACGAATAGTTTTCACTCTTGTCATCTGATTAAGCGAATACCTGCTTAATTGATAAACATGAGGAATGGTATGGTTCTTCAAAATTTATACCCGTTAGCAGCCGAGTAGCCTTAAATTCCTTTGATTAAACTACAACGGCTTATAGTTAACTTATATGATTGAACATATTAGTAGCCGATTATACATCAAGGGATTTCAAATCTGTGTTGACTGATCTGGCGGATATGCAAGTTAACACTTTACAGGAAGTTTTCTTTAATATGTTATTATTAAATTTTATTGATCTTCTAATTTATTAATCTTGTATTTTGTATCTTTTCGCTAATGCTGGAAAATGCATATTGCATTTCTATATTTACCATCCATTTGAGGCAAGTAGGCAAGTTGGGTTAAGAAATTGACAGCTGAGATCGAATCACTGTGAAAATAGCTTAATAGCTATACACACTTTTCCGGTTTGGCGAATGAGTTAGCTTTTAGTTAATCATTGCGCTGTCACACACGTATTTTCGTATTTTGTGCTGTTTGTAGCCGTTGCATTTGTTAACTGCCGAACTTAATCATCTAATGCATTGTGTCATTTCAATTCTAATTCTACTTATCTTTAGTGTCTGGATAGGGGAAATGATTTTAGTAAAATTTCAGGCATTCACTTGCTGGAGTTGTGTTCAACAATTCCTTTAATTTTAAATCCATTCAATTCTATTTTAGATGCACTATGTGTTAATGAAGGCTTTTTATTGGTTGATGCTGATAATTTCTTTTATTTATGGTCCACAAGTAATATGTTAGGAATCTGTTACTTGCTCTTGGATTAATGATCCTTTTTTCAATCATGCTAATGCTATTTCCCATGAGAAGGTATCTAAGTAAGGGGAGCAGTAAATGAGTCAGATACGATACTTAACGGGGTAAGAGTTAATATTACATAGGTAATGAAGTCTAGATATCACGGGTCTTACTGTACTTTAAATTGAGAGCATTAAAGTGTCCATATTTGCGAAAGTGGAAGAGTTCACCTTGGGATGCCTAAATATTAAATCTCCATCGTTTGTCTCCCAAGTTCGTGGGTGGGATTATCACGATTTAATTCCGTAGTTGATCATGCTACCTCGATTTATCTGTATTTCATAACAGACAAGTGCAGGTAGAGAAGAATAACAATCGTATATTTAGCATAGTACAGTCCGCTTTAACTGAACTGTATTTCCACTCATTAGTCTTCCACCAGTTGTTGATTCGTATTCTTTTCTGTAAGTGTCAATTCCTTCGATATTAATCTCTATTGAAATGGTCACAATGTTAAAGCAACACTCTTCAGTCTTAAGTTCATTTTAGAATTTGAAGGAACATTTATTTATTTGACTTCAGATTAGATTTAGTTGGGAGATCGATAAAACTTGTTAAGTTATTGTCATTCTTGGTGTTTACGAACTTCAGAATTTATTAAAGATGGACGAATCACAGACAGAACATTGTGAGGCTCAATATTCGGGAGGTGAACAATATATCAAGTAAGGTGATAGTTAATCGTAAACAAGCCATAGGTTATTTTGGCAGATAATTTTCGCACTTCAAGGCATATCATGCCATTGGCATCGTTTCAGTTCAATTTGTCAGTCTATTTTGCTAATAGCCTACGGGAGAGCTTACCAAGTATAAGTTTAACGATTCTTCAACTGATGTGGTTTACTGATATTTCCTTCTCTAGCTTGTCATTAGATCAGAGTTTAGGTCGATTGCTATAAATAATTTCTGACTAATGTACGCGCTTGGTCCCTCCCTCACTAAATGAGCGAAAATGATGTTATCTTAAAGCATCAAGATGACGGGTAAGTGCACTTCTTAAATTTTGATCAATGTGTCACCTATGCCTAAAGTGATATGTGTTGATCTTTATTTAGATAATTTCGGAATGCATTTTTAACCGAAATTTATCGAAATGCAACTGTAATCCTAGTTTTTATGGGCATCCTAACTTTGATAATGGTTTCTTTGCTATCTACATTTATCAAATGTTTGATTACCATGAATTAATAGTATCTCTCTAAATCCTCGTGCATAAAATTAAGGAGTTTTTTGCTACCTTTCCTGTAAAATGTGCCTCTTCTAACAGAAACACCTTTAAACTGGATATTTTTTACTTTTCCTGGTCTGCAGACTATCCTCAAATTGTTTAAAAAAATTGCGATGGTATTCTTGATGTATTTGTGGACCATACATGACATGTTTGAATCAATAAAAACATGTGATCCTATACATATTCTCCTCTAAATGGTTCTCTCCCTTAAGTAAATCTCACTTTGCCGCCGTATTTCATGCAATTGTTGAAAAAATTGACTCCTCTTTGACACCGCGTAGATGATGAGTCATTTAATTTCTTCCCGGACTTGTGCTGATCAGAAGGCGTATGTCAGTAATACTAAATAGGAATGTCACGTTTAGATATTCGTATTGTTTTTTAATTTTTTTTATCTTCAATTATCCTGGCACATACTAAACAGGAATTTACTATTTTAAGCTCTTATTTTGTTCACTCTAATCAGTATGCCATGAAATAAACGCAGTTAAGCTCAGCTGAATGCTTCAAATGGAAGTCTCATAAAAGCCATCATTAAATAGCCTATCTTTAAGCTATAAAATGTATGCATTAATAATTTACCTATAGGAGTATACTTTTAGACGAGTGTATACAGCAGTTGTCAAACGTAACAGAAAGTTTTTATGTACACCTTCAATTTATTATTTGAAGTTATCGAGATCAACTTTATTTTAAAGAATTAAGGTCAAAGTGAATCTGACCTATACGCTACGAGAAAAAAACTTATTGCTTTTTTCTAAAAAAATCAATTTCGAGAAGACCGAATTTGGAAACCTATAGGTCAAATTTTTGTCGGTCTATCAGGTTCATCGGAATAAATTGGTTGGATTTTACAAAATGAAAACTACAGATAGTTTTCTTCCAAATGCCTCCTCACTTGTCTTTTACATGGGTGTCAATATTACTAGGCAGTTGCAAAATATAATAATATGTTCGGCTGTTGTTTTAAAGATTGATTATTCAGGTCTGTCTGTTGCGCATATGTCTAGAAATTTATTACCATTGTAAGATTTAATTTTACTTTACAGTTTAGCTGCTTTCATTACCATTTCAATAAATAAATTTAAGAAGAAATTCGAGGGTTGACTTCTACTCGGTGAACTTTAAACACGTAGGTAGAGTGGGTGAGTTAAAATTCTAATGTACTAGCGTTGCACTGTAAGGAGAATGAACATAAGAGTGGCATCTTCTACTAGATTATGGGTTGAGAGAATCCTCTTCTCCTGAATTTTACTCTCAATGAAGACAATTTCAGATATGCGCTCAGAAATGTTAGATCCAAAGTAATTTGCAGTCTCGTCTCGCTATTTCTCGGAACAATTTTTTTCAAAGGGGAAAGTACTTTGTTCGTATGAGTAAGCTTTCCCATCCTCCTCTAAATTAACTAAGGGTCTTCCGTGTGTTAATTATATTTACTGATCTGTAAGGGATTTATGTTTGATTGAACCTTTAATAAAATAGAAATCTTTGCGCCTGTGAAATGATTGAGTGTTTATATTGCTCTCTCTTAGCAACGAATTTGGCACTCAGGATTGAATAAAGATTTCTTTTTTATTTTAATGGATTGCTTTCCTCTGGATGTAATAACAATTACAATAGCTGAAAATGGAATAAATCGATTCATGGAGAAATTACTCCCCATGCCAAAAATCAAATATAGAATAGTGATATTCGCACATGAGGAGTTTGCTTGAAACTCTCCTGCAGTTTCTTAAACCTCTCGAAACATCATTATGGAATTTGTACCTTTGGGCTTCGCATAACAATCTGAGCACGTATTTCTGAAATGATCCTATGCATTGTCTACACTCGAGCTTAATAAACTGCCAATAACTTAGTGCATTTTTGAACGATTAGATGACTAGACATCTTTATAGTCAGTTGTTTTTCAACCATCCTATATATGCTATTTCTATACCACTCATTCAAATTTCAGTTTCTGCCTTAAAGTGATTCAAGGTGCTCGGATGAGGCTTTAATACGGGTTTGGTTGGTTAATACCATCTGAGTAATGAATTAGTCACCTAATAGCATGATTTTTATATCATCAATAGTTTACTGTGACGTTTTTAATAAAGTAACAAACTAAGACGCTTCAGACACTTAGTTTTAAATGGATTCTTTATTCGGTAGATTTTTTTTATGCAGGAGAAGCTTTAACAGTGCGTATTAAACTGCAATTAGACCTCTTAAAATAACATTTCCACCTAGTGCCCCAAATTTATGCTAAATTACACTTTTTTCAGCTTTTGATTAATATCGGACGTTATGGAATTGTTTATCATTTTTTCAGGTAACTAGTTAAAATTCGTATTTAGTTTTCCTCTGTTTTGTTCAGCCACTTCTTTTAGCTTAACTTAACTATGGGGCTAATGTCTTATCACTCTGTTCTACCCTAATACAAAAACTCAACCACAGTCTCTGTCTTCTTCCCATCTAATGTAAAGGAAACAAGTTTTTCTTATCCTGTCAGTGCTCCTACTTTGTTGCTTTTTCAACAGTCATAACTTTTTTACAACCGGTTCTAAAATATCGTTTCATTTTTCTGTTTGAAGATGCAGACCTAAAATTCGTAGTCAAAGAATCGGACATAGACATTAAAAGAAAATTTTAATTTCCGAATCTCTTATGATTATTTCCGTAGGCTGTATGACATATGGTGTATAATGGTTTATACGACGTCTGGCACATACCTTCGTGGTAGTGGATTTGAATGTAGGATAACTATTGGCTACGATGCTAAATTTTTTCGCTATATACTTTTTACCAAAATGATAGGCTTATTTTGAACTCCTAAATAATAGAGTTGTTAATTTTTTCATGTGATTTACTTAAGCCATATTTACAAAATATCATGTGAATGTGATTGGGCACTTCTACTCGTGGAAACCTGATCACATTAACTACTCGTAAACATTATCAATTATTTGCGTTATTTCTTGTCACTTTTTAAAAAAGTACAATTAATTGTCCTACTACCACAACTTCGTCACTTTACTCATTGCATTCCACAATTAATGCTTCGTTTATTGAACACGTTGTTTTCTTTATTTAGTTGGCTCTACTTGTCTCCAAACCGGGTGCCAGCTTGCTGGTGAAGCTCTGGAATTGTCATGAAGTAAATGAATTCAAGGCCCTTCTCGAACGTTTTTACAAAGGACCCTGGGATGCTAATACTGGTCCTACCTCTACTTCCTCCTCTTCTGTCCGCATTCTCAAACCACCTGCAAGTCGCAAAGACTCTGCTGAGATATACATATGTGCCAAGGGGTTTTGTCTTTCGCCATCTTTGACTATTAAATAGATCTGATTATTATTACATTGGTTCTCATTTGTTCTTGAGTTGGATTATTTCTATTGCACCGCTAGCTATTTAGAATATTAGAATTGAATCTGTGTTAAGAGAAATATGGATGCAGTGATCGTTTAATTTTACAGATACTGCCTTCGGTTAGTGCATCCCGTATTCCGCGAATATTTTTGGTAGATAAAATATCGAATTCCGAAAGCGACAAGTAAAAATTGAGCTTAGGACTCAAAAAAATGAATAAAATTTTCGGATTTGCTTTCTTTTCTAACCGCTAGTTTAGGACTGACTTAATCATATTTCACTTCTATTTTTCTTTTGATTCAATTCATTTTCATTCTATTTTTTCGATTAGAAGTCGTTTACTTTGAAATGTCACTAATTATATTTGCAAAAATCTCCAGAACTGATAAATTTTGCATCCTGTCCTGGAAAATTTTCCAAGACATAGTTTTCATTTAAATCAATCATATGCCGCTGCAGTTGCATTCTAATGATACTTGTGTTCTCGCGTTTTGTTTCATTTCTGTTTTGTAATTCGAATGACAACCCATGTCAAATTATTTCTCAAATGTAGCATGCTTCAGGGTGATTTTTACTTATTTTCGAACATACCTGAGAATTACTTGTATGGTGCATGGCCAGTGAGCACCTATCAGTGATATGCCATAATGACAATAAAATGAATACAATAATCTTGATTCTGTTTAATTGCAATTATATTTTTATTTTAAATGCCATTTTCATGATTATTATTTATTTAATTTCTGCATTTTTTTTCTGAATTTATTACTTCCTTTTATTGCTTCTTTATATAAAATCAATAACGGTATCTATTGTTAAATGGAAGCCAAGTGGATAGACCATTTATTAATTTTAATTATCTTTCTATTTTTGTATTTATTTGCACTATTTATTAAATAGTGGCGAAATGCTTTTATTACATTGATGGCTGTTTAGAAGCTCGGTTAGATTTGAAGCTCCGGGAAGAAGAGTATAAATTTGATGGTCGAATTTCGTGTTAGATATCGCCATCTGTTCACACATTCCAGGGTCGGAGAATATTTTTAGTATTAGAATATAAATTACTGTGATAAACATCAAGTTCAAAATTTGAATACGAAAATAGGTTTGAAAGAATTGTAATCTCCAGATCACTCTCTCTAAGTCTTCCAGTTTGTATTAAGTGTTATATTGATATTTTTAGTGGTATTATTAAATTATGACTCCCATTAATGCAGAATTTCTTTAATTTTCTCATTGTGAGAATGCAACTGAAAGTTCAGTAAGGAATAGGGAGGAGAGGGTCGGAAGGAGAGCGTGGAAAACGTTACTATATTCGGATTCGACCAGCCGAATATTCACTTAATGAGTAGTTCACCACTAGAGTATCAAATTTCATAACTCTTATCCATAATCTCCAGTGGTTATTGGCCGGTTATTTAATTATTATGATCAGTCTCACCACTTCACCTCATTTCTTCATTCAAAGGTTGAAAAAACTGCGTGATATTAGGCTGTTTACGTTATCCTAACATGACAGAGCTCACAGGTCAGAGTTCACTCTAGATGATAAACATTTTATTTATTTCGATACTGGCATTATTTCCATCAGCCATATAATTTAAAAGACTGTCCGCGCCGATCTATTTGCCAATCAAAGAATCAGTTATGCTTTTTTCTTCAGTAAAGATCAGTTGAAGTGTATAAGATGGCAGTGGCTCATCGGTGTAGAACTTGGACATTGCATATTTATCGTAAATTTCTTAACATAAGAGTAATTAAATAGAGTTTCATGGATCACATTGTGCTCGTGATTTTGAGTAACCGAGGGAGAATAATATATGCCAATGCCCATTTTGTAATATTTCTGTTCAGTGTATGAATATTTCCATTTGTTCCAAATAACAATCGTAATTGAATTTATTGTTAAATCAAACTTCAATCTAACAGATCGTTAGTTTATAATTACAGTTTAAGTGTAAATGAAATTTGCGAGGCATTGTTCTTAACTTTACAAACTCTTTTTCCACGGTCATGGACCTAAGTATTCCCCGGCGGCATTCGCTTCATATTTTGCTCAAAATGCAGTTGTACATATTCCAGCAAACTTACATTTGCTTACACGCATGATTGGTGAATGATGGTTGCTCTTTTGTGTCGTGTTTTACTTTGCATTAAGATGTCAAGGGAGGATTGTTGAGGAATTTTTCGGGTGAATGAATATCGCGCTAAACTAACACCAAAACAACCTTGACTCAGTGACATGAATGAAGACATGACAAGTGCGGATAAAACTCAAAGTCTGAGTGATTATCGTCACAGTTCAGTGATTGACTCATGTTTTTTTCCAATCATTTATACCATGTTTTGTAGTCGTTATCATCACGGTCTTCCTTCTCACATCAGGAATGGACAGGGCTATAAAAAGGAAGTCACTGGATTTATGGCCCAATTTTTATCGAAAGGGGTATCTTACCACGGTTAAGGTTTGGTGGCAAATTTGAAATATTGAACTGTGGTCTTTGCATTTATTGTCTTTGTTTTCGCAAAATATTTACGCAAATCCATCTCCATGTTCATATCCGTTTTTACAATTTCGAGCTTGTTTGTTATTGCTTAAGAATTACACTTCAAATTGATATCCGTGCTTTTCGCTAGCCAACTTACTAACACCGTAAGAACTCACTCTATTCTATTTAATGATAAGTGAGAATAGTTAATTGTAGTCACGCATTGCTATTGACCGAGAAAGTAATAAAATGAAACTTGAGCATTATCCGACTCTATAGGTACTTTAAGGTCCTATAACAGATTGGGTCCATAATACAGTGGTGCAATATTTTCACCTTTGTAGATGTTATAGGTAAATATTTTGTTCTAATGATCAGAAAGTATGAATTCTAAGAAAATCAATAAAGTGTAGCGTAAGGTGATTTCTATTTAATGTTGCTTGTCAATTGATGATATTTTGATAAAATGGTTTCATTTAAATTTGGGTAGGAATCTGTTCCTTGAAATGGTTCAGTGCATTCGCCCACAAAATGTAAATTATTATCTCCCCTTTTACAGTTTGAACTTGGTGTATTTTGAAGCTTTCCTGATTCGAATGAAGTAGTTGAATTTTTCTACCAGTAGCACCAGTATAAAAATGATAGAAATCCCAAGGATCTGTTGCCGAGTGTAAATTGTAAGGATTAACCACAGTTTAAGAGCAGAGGACGAAGAACTGACTAGGACAAAATGTATTGAACAAACCACTATGAGGATTCAAGCGGGTATAAGAGAAATAAGGGACAAAGACGATGATAGAGTAGCGTAGGAGCAGTGTATGACAAATGTGTGTGACTGGAAATACAAAGGCAGCTTATATGAGTCAATTAGGCAAGGGCGCGTGAGGTATGAGTCCAGTGTACTCCCAAATGAAACAGGACAGTCAGAGAAAAAGAAGAATCTATAAACTTATCTAGATATGACAGATAGGGGTTTGAGTTATAGGAATATTAAGACGTCACTGCGGCTTCGTATTGTCATAAGGGATGCCAATAAAGAGTAATTTTGGGTATGCTTATGAGGTCATTATTCAAATCGAATAAAAGGCGGAATTCCGACATCGGAACTGTAAGAATATATATAGGCGGGTGTACCACACTCAGGAATGTATTAGTGGCACTTCACACAGGCATTCATGCACATCAAGCAGTTCTTTATATAGGCAATGAATGGAGTCACTGTGGTCAATAGTGCATCTTTAAATTGTCCAGTAATGGGAAGTAAAAATGGACATCACTGGACAAGTGTTAGCATGACGTATTGGTGGAGTAAATGTGACCGCACATGGATGACTTACCTATAAAAATGAGGTGAATAAGTACTCATATTGAAATCGATATTATCATTTTTGAGTTAAGGAACAGCATGTAATAAATTACTGACTTAAATCTCCATAGAATCAAATAAAAATGGTTTAAATGTTTATGAAATTCAATTATATATGCTTATAATCGAATGTTTGTTCGTTTGGGAATACTAGAAATATCAAATACTTTATAAGGATTGGTGATTTATGACCGGTAACTTCTGGAAGGTTCTTATAAAGTGAAATATTTCCCTGAAGATGCAATATCAAGAAGAGAAGATACTGATTAAGCCTTATTTTTAGTATAATCAATAATGTGGAGGAAATGATTTTATTGAAAGAAGTAAATGAGGACTGGAATGGCATCATCACCCAATCTTATATAGAGTGAATTTAAATGCACTCTATATATATGCCACAGGAAAAATTTAAAGAGGATTTTGAATAAATTTGACCTTTGCTTCTATATAGCTAGCATCCAGTGCAACCGTACTTAAAACCCTCAGATATGAAGAATATAAACGTAAGGTACATACGTAATTGTATCCTGTTTTTCTAACAAGTTACAACCATGTGGTCGAAACAAATGCCCTATTAGAGGCAACAGAGACCTAATGAAGGAGGCCGGTAATTCAGACTATATTCAGAATTAGAATTTTATTTTAAGAAAGAAATGGGCTTTCACGTCCTTGACCGTGCTATGACCCGTTTCTCGGAATTTCACTTTTCCTTTAATTCTTCCGAATGTAATTAATTAACTTATTTCCATCCTCTTTGAATAAGTTTATCTCAAACTCCGCAATGGTGAAATTTTGTTCCGTAAAATTAGCTAACAGCAGGAAGAAAAATGCATTCCAGGCAATGAGACACCTTATTACCATTCCAGTTGGCAATATTTAATTGCTTTTCAAGAAGGAAGTGGTCCTTCTCCAGTTTTTGCAGTATTGAGAGATAGATTTTACTCTATCTAACTTATACCTTTGATAGAATCTAATATTCTAAGGTAACTGCTGAAAAATGGAGAATTTTCAGTGTTTTATCGGTCTTCTAAGTTTTTGAGAAATTCTCAAGTCTTTCCCAAATATATTGCAAAACAATTTGCTTTTTTAGAATATACAATAATGGGAGAATGAGCAATATTGCTCTAACTAAAGAATTACGAGAAGAAATAAACAAAATATGTAAAAAGTGTGTTGACAGTGAAAATGAATTTATGCAATAAGTAATCTGCCAAAACAGAAAATTAATATTTCAAGATTATCTTTTTCCTTCAAAGTTATTATCAATTCAATGGTGAAAACCAAGTCTGCAGCCGCCAGCGACTATTATCTCAGCCAAGCTTCATGGTTGGATGATTTCACTCTTCATTATGTAAGATTACGATTTAAAAGTCCCTAATATGAGATATATAAGTCCTGTTATGTTGACAAAATATTTTCATACACAATCTTCCCTGCAAACAGGATTGGAAATAAAAGCAGAATATGTCGGGTGGTTATTTGTATAAAAGAAAAAAACAAGGAAACGTCCGTTCCATAGATAGTTGCCTTAGTTTGGGTGGAAGAAACAAACTGTTCTCTTTGCAACTTAAGTGCATATTTAACAATTGCAGTTCCGCAAAGATGATGTACTCTTACCAAATAAACCAGGTATGGATTTTTTCCTAAGATTTGGGTTAATAAAAAAATCAAAGTACCTTCTCACAAGTGTCAATTTGAATAACGATATCTGTCCTCCATTTACGTATCTCGAAAAGTCTGAAAATAGTTTATGAAGGGTAATCCTGTAATATGTTTTCAGATATAATTAAATCTCTTATCAATTTCTGAAAATTGCTAATTAATATAAATCCATTCTATTGAAAAACAAAAAAAAATGGGATTTTATTATTTGAATAGTCAAGAAGGCAGTATCGTGAATTTCGATTACTAAATCCGAGATTATTGTAAAATAAACAATTCCCGGTTGATTGAGAACCAAGCATATTGTTTTATTTCATCATGCGCTGATGACTGAAACGATCCCTACATACTTATTGTACGGAGTACATGCTTGAATAAATGGAGAAATTGGGATAAACAATCAATCAGTAGAAGTGAGATTGCGATTAACTGAAACTTCAGCTCTTATTTATTTTGGCACAAACTGTCTACCATTTTAAGTAGACTACTCTTTAACTTACATACCATCTCATAAACCAGTTGCATAGGTAAACGGTGTTCACTCCGACCAGAAATGATAAATTCCAAATCCAGTACTGTAGGTAGCAAGAGAAATGTGACTTTAAGCACTTCATCTGACACAATGCCTTTTACGTGCTGTGTTGGCAACTGCCCATAACGCCGCAGTATCCAGAGATCGGGTACGTCTTTACAAGATCACATCTTAGTATAGTGTAATTACTGTGCTATATACCAAATGCAGGTCTCTGTTTAAGATAACGGGAAAAAGTTGGTGATAAGAGCACGATGACACACACGAGTTCACCTTTCTGAAAGGGATTTATCTATTATGTGACTAGGAACTGGTAGGATGTCTATCATATTTGTGTCATATGACAATCGTGTTCAACTTTGAAAATCTAGAAAATATTAGTGACATGTAAACACGATGCTCTAGTAAAATATTGAATCAAAAACGTGTAATGTATTTATAATTTTATTTTTCAACTACTAAAATTAATTTTTTATCCAAATTTAGTGCCTTTAATTTTTCACTAAGCGTCACCGCGCTGTAATTAATAACCATGAAGTAAAAAATTCAGAAAATATAACATTTACAAAATAATTTGCATTAAGGCGAATTAAAAATTCCCTTAAAAATAAACTTAAAATTATAATTTTAATTAACATAATTCAAATATACAAGTGAATTGTTATAATTCATCTGCAACAAGACAATTTTAAAAATAATTATTTCTGAAAAGTTCTATGTTACGACATTTCTGCTGGGATTCCACCGTATAATTAATGGGAATTTTAGATTCTGGTGATTCTACAGTGAGACGCGAATCAAATTATAGTCGGTTTTGAGGCTCCATTCTCGAATGAAATAAAAGTTTAGATTTGGTTATATAAAGATCTTATTAGAATCGCTTGCGTTCATATAGGCCCGATCGTAGTTTAAAGGCTTCCATTCGAAACTGCTTAGTTGTTTGATATTTAATTTCAGTCTGCAGATATCAGTAAATTGTACGAAATAAGTGAACTGATACTGATCGGATTATTTAAAGAAATAATTGATTATTAAAACTAATTTTTACTTCCTTTTCATATTGTGCTCGAATTTGAATAGAATATCCCGAATATATTGAAAATACATTAATGATTGATAAGTCGTATCAAAGAATAGATCGTTTAGTTTTTCCCGTCGTTTCTCCATTGGTAATAATTTAGAAGAGTCTTCATCTATCATAGAGCCCTCAATGAGAACGAAAGTCATAGCTTCCTTATTGAATTTTAACTATCTATAGTTAAAGTGTAATCTTTGATCTTTAAAAAAGAGTTTCGTTGTTCTTTTGATTCCCTGACTTTTATTAATTGCTTTCCACTAATGTAATGTAATATAAAGGTGAAGTAAAAGAAAAATTCTAGAGTGTATTTCATTTCTTTCTGATAATTTTTGTTAATTTTCACATAAATGCATCACTGATATTAGCAATAAGGTCCTTGTATATTAGCAGCAAAGGATATAATTCGACCTTCACAAAATCGATATTTGAAGGACTATTTTCATTAAATCTGAGAAAGTTAATTTTATGTTTTTTCATATAAATTTTATTCAATATAATTCTAGTTATAAAGATTAGTGGGGTAGAAACCTGCGACCATTAAGGCAGCCAGTTCGAAATAATGAGTGATCACCAAGTCCAGTTGAGAAGAGCTCTCCAACGCTTATCTTAGATTAGTAGGTGGCATCATAAAGCCTCCCTGGTGAGAGTCTCGAATTCTTCCACTTTCTATGTAAGCCAGACTTAACCAGTGCAGTTGGCCATTCCAGTCACTGTCTATGCGTCGTTGGGGATCGGACCCGTAAGGCATGTAATGACAGATGTGTACCAATATGCCACCGACACACAGTCAGTTTAATTTTATTATTTTGAATTTATTTAAACCATACAATGAGAAAATCATCAAATACTGGGAAGGAAGATTTGCCATTGATCCATCCCGAAAACAGTCATTGCTGAATAAATAACAGTTGAACATTATCATTGAACATGAAATACGAAACATTCTGACAAATTTTAATCATTAGGTAGCCTTCGAACGGGAGAAATAATAAAATTTTCAAGTTAATGATGAAACGGAGGATCGAAAAGGATTAAATGAGTTAATCAGTAATATAAATGTTTTGATCCGTAGAACTCACTAGAGTTCACTCAAGGTAGGTAACAACTGCGTTTACCAATCATACAAACATTTTTATCAAACGACATTGCGCAAGCGCTTCTGACCTCCCTTAATAGATCGTCCTTAGCTAATTAAATACTTTTGCGCTTATTTTCTCTTGCTAATTCTTTCAGCCCACACAGTGTTTAGACAATAAACTAATAGTGTGAGTCATTCTTCTGATTTTCTAATTTCCGTCAAAATACTTTCATTCCTACGATTTGGCGGAATTATTGACATCTTGGACCTGAATGTAAAAAACAATATCTACGCTACAGTAATCATTTAATTTTCACACATATTAATTACCGTTACACGTATTATAATAAAACAATCCATTAAAATTTTGCATGTTTCAAGCTTCAATCCAGAGAAGTGAGATTTTTTTATTAAAAACTGGTCGACTACCATGTTTAATTAGCAATAATCAAAGATAGTTTACTCGAGTTCATTCACTCAATCACTCAACAAAATAACAAGTTTAGAAATATGAACCAATGTGCATACCATCGATGCTTTGATATAACTGTCACATGAATGGAGCAAGCCATTTGAATCAAGTGGAGGCTGATGGAAGCAAGTACCATCACATTAAAAGAGTGGTCGAATTCTAAGCTTTAAACAAATAAAACCCACAAACATTTAAACAATCATTCAAATGATCCGGAAAGAGCTCATTTTATGGTGAGTAAGGAATGATTATTGGATATTTAGAGAGTCTGAAATGGATAACGAATGAAATCTACGCATAGCGCGCAAAATGTTCTTTAATAAGTAGATAATGTAGAGTGAGTAATGTGAAGGAAAGTGCTACCAGGTATATGAAGAGTCAACATTATGAGGAGGATGGTTTGATTGAACTGAAAGCCGCTGGTCCTCGAGGCATGTCCAACTCGGCCATGGACATCTGTCGACGCACAAATGGTGGACCCACACGTTTTTGTTGTTGCATTGGTGGTGGGGAGTATCTGCGGGGACAACTTTGATCACTCATTGTGCAGTTGTCATTGAGAGAGTTGGCCAACTCCACTCCATCGTCTGGTAAGGAAGGCATGGGCACAATCCCACGGATCTTATACCCAGCATTGGTAGTGCTACCACTAAGGCAACTCACTATAAATATAATAGAACATCGAACGAAAGGAGTAATTTTGATTTCTGTTGTTGGGCGTTTAGTAAGTACTATACCACTTCCTCCCTCCCCCCAACACAGTCTTAAGACAGAGACCTTAATGAGGACCTGAGATCCCGTTCAGGATTAATAAATTATCCGAAAATACATTTTATGTACCTAAAGAAGTACCTGCGCAGGTGTGAGTCTTTTTAATGTTGCTTTATTTTGTCTAGCAGCTAGTATGGTTAGATGTATCATGAACAAGTGCGCATTTAAATTTACTGCTATACATGTGGAAGAGGATAAAATTTGAATTTCAACTACCTTCCTCACTCTTCCCTAAAAAAGCTTGAAGTACAATGTCTCTCTGTAGAAAAAATGGAAATACAACATTTCATTTGTCTTAATTATGATTTATCCTTAATCGCATAGTATCCATTTAGTGAGTACTGCTATGTTGTAAAAATCAGTGCCATTACTATCTACCTGCTCTAGAAGTAAAAAATGCAGATAAAGCGATTCGATCAACAAACTCTGAACATTGTAAACATAATCTCACCCATTGAACTGGGATTCAATTTAAAAAAATGTGAACATTAATATATTACAAAGTGAATTGTATTCCTTATGAGCACATTGACAACTCACTGCTTCTGAAATCGAATAAAGTAAGACTCGTGATGCCCTGACTCCATTACTTAAATTCTTTTGATATCATATCCCGTTTCATACCTTATGGGATAACTTTGCAATTTCGCCTTATTTAGATGATATTCCCCGACAAAGCTTTGCAAAAGCTTATAGTGTTTTCATATCATTAATAATAACATCCGTTTTTATCAAGTTATGCTTTTAAGAATAAAAACATGAGAGCATGTGAAAAGACTGAAATAAGCTAAGAGCAACTTCTTTTGAATGTGATGTCCATGATTTTGTTGAAACTAATTTCATTTCACCTGAAAATGTGAATTTACTAGACAAGTGCCACCATTTGAAAAGTGCTCATAAGTTACAAAAGTACTTATAAATGTGACAGTTAGGTTCATCATGTCAGAGCGATTATTACGCAAAAGAGAGCAATATAGAAATGCATCAAACAAAACATTTTAAAATATTACTACTACTTGAGCATCACTAATTCCTATTAGATGAAAAAAATCATGTTAGATTATAACAAGCATGTGAATAAGTACTTGGTCATGCGAACACTCTTCTTATTTTTTGCGCTGTGGGATGTATTATTATTATCATCTAAACAAATATACGCTATTAGTCATAAGTTGTCCTTACTCATATAGCCTACACGTTCATTAAGTGATTTCTGGAATAAGCCGCCGTGACTGAAAACAGGGTTAAGGAAGACGTACAGTTATGTAAAATTATCAAAGATTTTCCCTTGACAAAACTACTATTTTGTTTTACATCTTTTTACTGTTATTATTGAGGCTAACGCCTATCCCCTAAACTGACTATTTGAACTATTATGAAGCACATTATACCTTAAATAATTCAAGTTGAACTGTAATGTCTTCGCTATCCCAACGAGAACTTGTGTTCTCCTCCCTCTTGGCTAAAATATCGGTTTGTAGATTGTTAAAGTGGAATAAAATGCATGTGTTGTTTTTATAATTTGCTTCATGTCAACATGAGTTTATTAATCGACTCTCTAACAAGGTAAACGTTTTTATATTAAAGAATCACTAAAGATAGCATACGTAAAAATGTTAGTAATAAAAACTGCCAGAATCTTTTCTGAACTAACAAGAATAATGATCACCCATACAGTCATAACAAAGACGACGGGTAAAAACTAATCCGAGGAACGTGATAAGAGCGCAGTCAACCGATAAAATATACTTCACACTCAGTTTATTTAAGTCAAATAAGCATTAAGGGATTTTACTAAATCCATCCCGAAAATAATTACAGGCAGAGAGCAATGATTTTTTGATGGATTACACTACGTTTACGATCTTTTTATAATTGGGTCGGTCATTTAAATGGATTTCGTACCTGTTATTAATTTTTATTATTCCTGACTGAATTAGCAATTCCAAAACGGCCAACACTAGTTGGGCATGATTGCTCATCCACTGTGAAAGAATCATAATTAACATGTCCTTATAACTGCACTCCTGGCAACTTGACTTTACTATCAGACGCATATTTGTTCCCACATTTTACAGCTAAGTTCTTGGCTTATTTAGAGTAATACATACTTCTAATAATCTTTATTTAATTATGCAAACCTGTGTCTATAGATACTGATTTCATATACGCATTCAGTTGAAGCTTTAACTATTTTTAACAGTTGTTGAAGGACCTCTCTCCCAAAAAAAGGTCGACAGGTTTAAATATGCCTCTCTGGAAAAAACTTGGCGTTAAAACCATTTCTAACAGGTTACAAACTTAAGTCCAAATGGATTTGTACTTTTACCACTTTTATTTATTAAAAGCAACCGAATTATTCACAGGTATGATTAAAATATTTTCTTTAAACATTAACTAAGGTCACTTTCCCCTATTTATGTGCAACGAAACAAAAAAAGAAATGTAACATGGCACATTATATACCATGATGACATCAAACAAATTGTTACTTTTCTAAGCTAACATTTCATTTGAAATAGCGTATTTCAGAATTTAGGGTTTAATTTAGGAAGGGTTAAGAGCATAGAGATTAAAGAAAATTAGACTCACCAAGCCCCAACCCTTGGAGAAAGTATCTCAGACTCTCCGCCACCTTCTCTGGCTAAAATTTTAACCAAAGAAAACAGCACATTAGTGATGAAAATAAAAAAACTCTTTTATTCTTCTTTTAGAATACTCTATGGTCGTAATGTATCGCTAACTCAGCGTCATTTTTATCGTCGATAACACAGTTTTGCACTTATGAATTTATAACAGCACTTCCAATTAGTGCAGGACAATATAAATGCATAGGATGTGCATTATTTAATTAAAGTAAACGCTGAAGGGTGATTGAAAAGGAGCTTCTTTAAACCTTTACCTATACATACATATATGTGTATATGCATGTATGTATGTATGTATGTATGTATATTTCAATTTAGCATTGTCGAAAACAAACGTTTGTCTCATGGATAGTAGTATTTTTCAAATTGTTAAAATGAATGAAGTAATGTCCACCACTGTAGTGACATATACCGAATAAATATAAATTCAAAGGGACTATTCATTTTAATATGCAATCAATAAGTTTAAAAACTTAGGCCCCTTAGGGGCGCTTTTGTTTATGCCTTTGAAGAAAATTTTCACATAATAAAATTTCTTGATACCGACTATTTCAAAACTGAATGTTTACTATCTTTTAAACAGTAATGGTAAATTATAGTTTTAGTAATTTTAAAATGAAATGAGGTAGAGACATTCAAACACAAGTCTGCACTTGACAAATGACATCTAATCAAATAAAGTGATAACATATTACCTTTTCAACAAGCGGACTGACAGTATCGTCATATTCAATGCTTTCGATGCTGACTTGATCGTGGGCATGGATTTTCTTCACTGCCTCAACGAGAAGCCGATGTCGACCCAAGTTGGCGGACTGTTTGCCCGCCATGAAGAGAACTGAACAGCTTTCAACAGAATAAAGCTCTTAGAAAGGCTTTAATGAATAATAATGGCCTATTTTATTTAACAATAAAAAATGCCTAATTTTAAACATTTTCCGCCTTTGGAAACCAAATTGTAATATCTGTTACCAATTACCCGTAAAACTCGTTTTTATTCAAATGGTCGGTCTTGAATATTACGAATCCTAAATATCTTTAAGATATAGGAGCCCCAATCACAACCTAAGCTATACAGAAATTCCAGGGTTCAACGACCAAATATCACCTGTTCTTCTATCAGTCATTACTTAATAATATTCCTGATTGGAACCATATCCTTTGATAGACCACTAGATCAAACAGGCTAACTTATAATCACTAGTGAAAAATACTTTTTTACGAAAATTTTGAATACTGTCGGGGAGAATTGGATTATTTCAATCTGGTCGAAAAGGTACAAATAAATCTCCGAAAATTATTAGATTGATTTTATGATACTATGGATTATATGAAACCATAAAGTCCATTTATATTTTCCTCGCAAAAGTATACAAATAAATACAACTCAACGAATATTTGTTAGTAATAACAGCGTAAATGGGTATATTTTCAAATATTTTATTGCAAAGCGCGTAGTAACAATAGCCATTCAAAGAGAATACAGAACAACTTCTACTGAAATGAATCATTTTATAGGCCGTCCTCGCCACAAAGATTAGATAGTATACGCTTTATGACCTATTTGGTGGTTTTCTGTTTGTACGGTATTTCTATTCATATTTACCTGCAGAGAACAAATTATTTTATGCCTTCTATTGAACTTCTTTAATTTTACTGATATTTTTACAGTTACCTACAATTAAAACTTGATAATTTTACGTTTATTAAGAAAAGGAAGTGCTATTTGATTTCATATAGTGCTTTCGAAAACTGTCTATCTAAATTTTGTTTCTTTTTCACTTAAATTCTAAATAAAAGCCAGTTTATATAACTTTATTAAATAGCTTCTTTTTATGCATGAAACTAATCATTAGAGACATACCTGATTTTATCTGCCAACTTTTCATTAAAGCATTATGCGAAACGAGTACTCAAAAATCACTCAATGCGAGAAGGACTAATCTTTGAAAAAGGCATCTCTAACGATCTCGTACACTGTTATTAACTGGAAAAAATCATAGACTAACAGCATCACTTGGTAAGATATTTTAACTGCTGATATAGGTAATACATATCGCACAGAGCCTCATAATTTAGGTATTAAAGAAACGCATAAAGCCTGATTTCTATTTTATAAAAAGTGCACAGGTTCCTTAACAACATAAAGTGAATAGTTTGAACGTTTTCAGAACATATTACCATAGAGTAGGCAATTTAGAATCAGACTGAGGAGCTTTTCTGACTATATGCATTTTATTTCATCTTACTTTCCGCATACGTACTCTCTAACCATGTTATCTGTCCACTGAAACTATTTCTTGAGATCTCTTAACCAGAAAATGTAGGAATATGGTTTAAAAAATGGAAACTCAGATGTTAGAGGTAATTCTTTTATTGTCAAATTCACAGTAAATACTTTCATCAAATGAGATTATGACACATCTAAATACCTTTAAATGGTCAAAGTGGTACATAAATATGCTCACGATCACAAACTGACATATTTTTAATCAAAGCATATTTATTAAAGACTGCTTATTTGACTATGCACCTTACCTCAGACGACTGATTTGCTCAGTCATTGAAACACGCCTACAAATACAATTGGAAAGTTTAGAAAATTACTTAGATACACACGCACAAGGCTCTAATAATGAAACACTCACTGTTCATAGACGATGGATAACTTCTTAATGTTATTTAAATTCAGTTTGGTATGGAGGCATTCCTTGAATTCAGCTTCTGCGTCTTTCAAATTTAATGAATGGTTTTCTGAGTTCATCTAAAAATAAGAAGCACTTAAATTAGTTCAAATTGAATATAAGAAATGAATAAAACTAAATGTCTTCAGCTATTCGACCGGAATCACAGCGAGTTTAACCAATCGCATAATATACATATGACTGTAATCCAAATAAACTTAAATATTGGCAAAAATTAAAACTTCCAATTCTGAAAAATAGTCTACCGGCGAGATAAACGTTTTGAGCTTGGCGCCAGTACATGCATTTAAGCTGGCAATCAGTTTGAGCAGCATAATTGCATTAATTGCCAACGTCAGCGGTTTTCCAATTCCGGTGCAAACAAAAAACTTTAACATTCACAAATAGCGCAAGCATTCTACAGCCATACTCCCTGGAGGTTCCATTTTCGCTTCTTTTAGAATTATCATAATAATAGAACAAACATTTTTCCTATGGGATTTGATTGTCAAAGGGGATCCAAAATCCTCTATTTAAATACAAACAAATAGACGTAAATGAGCTTATGGAGCAAAGTTTAATGTTCATTTCAACTTCTATTAATACTTTAAACCTTTGAGTGTCCAACTTCTTCAATTTACAATAAAGCTAAAAAGCAATTTAGTTTTACCTAGTTATTCATTCACTTATCAATTGAGAAAGCAAAGTAATTTTTAGGAATTCGAAGCTGGCTTCAGTCAGTGTGGCAGTGACTGACAAACATCTATAATATGTTTCTTCACTTCCTCAACATTTCACAATATTTTTAATATATCAATGATCATGTGACTGCCTCCTTCAAAAAAATTCATTGTTTCTTTTCTCTTGCCTCATAAACCGATTTTTTGCAGACGCTCGGACTACTTTGAATACACCATTACAAGAGGCCGCGGCTATGTTTTCCAACTATAAATTCTATTCCAAGGCTAAAGACCTTTCTACGAACAAGATGTCATTTGTTTTCTCAAATTAGAAATAGATTGAAGGCAGGAATTTAAACTAATATTTTGTACGTTTAAAAAATACCTCAGGTGAGGTCATTTTACCAAACTTTGAAGTGCAGTGAATTTGGTGAAATGTCGTGTCAAATAACTATCTCCAATCATTTAACGGAATGGCCGGGTTTATTTCATTAAAACTGTTAAACAGAGAAGTTATAAAAATTGAGTTCCGCATAAGCATCTTTATAATGCTATTTTGGTGCAAAATATAAGTACTGAAGAGTCCTTTCCCCCAATTGGTTTGAAAATTGTATACCCTCAATTGGAGGAGAACATTATTATCATGCAACAAAAATGGCGACCTAGTATTGAAGCTGAATGAAATTTGCATTTATTTCTTCGAACTTTTAATCATATTTCCAAATCCAATATTCTCGTCTATAATAGCTTCCAATAAGGAGATTGACACTTGACTCCAGAGGAAAAGTGTTAGTCCATGGCATTAGAAGTTTAAACTTTAGAGTTATAAAAGGACTTGAAAGGAGGGAAAGTTCTTTTTCTAAATGAGAATTTAGAGTGAGAAATTGGAGAAGATTTTTAAAAGGTATAAAAGTAGTCATTAGCGTTTGTTTTATATAATTTAGTTATCCCTTTCAATCTTTTACGCACATCGAATTGAACCGACATCATTTATCTGCAACCCTTCAAGCAGTCAATTACCTGTCCCGCTTTTGTTTTATTTTGAACATATTCAATACTCACGTGACTGCTCTCTCCTCATACGGATACCATTTTTGGTACCTAACTTCATGGACTAAGTGCTTCTGGAGTCATAATGACTCATAAAGGGTTTATAAGGAGATTTGTTCTGGAACCTCGACACCTTTACTTATTTATATTTCAACCAACGAGTAAATAGTATTTCAGAAGAGGTGGAAAAGTTACATATTCAAAGGAAATGTTAACTATCACAGCTGATTTGCTCAGTTAAAGCGCCAAATGTAACCCATTTTGTGATCTGCTTCAATCCTGAATAATCCGTTCAGGTACTCTACCTCTCATTGGGTGTTCGGTTATCTAATGAGTGGATCTTGATGACTTGAGATTATATTTATTCTGGAGCTCCTACAATATACATTTATCTTCCCCTCCTCTCTTACAAGGCCTGTTCTTGCACACCCTTCTGTAAGCACTTAACTTCTCTCAAGATCCTTTTAACAATTTTTCTTCATTTAGAGACTACCATCAATTAAACTTCAATCTCCCTACTTCCTTATCTTCATTTCTCACTTCCCGATTCCTCTCAGTGAACATGGGCCGGCACAACCCAGCCTCCCTTTCACCTTTTTGATGCCTGGCGATGATAAAAAGCCAAAACGGTGACAGTTTAGCAGAGAATCTAGGTCCATGTCCCTAAAATACTTCTTCTCAATATTCAATCTCAGATTATCTATAAGACATTGGAACTGCGAAATTAGCTATCACAAAGCGAAACATCGAGGAAAGCTTAGCTATAGCGATTCCTTTTTATATATTCTTGCATATTATAATAATCCTATTTTCTTATTCAAGAAATCAACCTCTTACAGCAGTATGGTGAATTTTCCAAGTATTTCAAAACTCTGTGCATGTATATGCTATAAATGGCAAAGACAAAACACCGTAATGACTTGCCTTTCAGTAATCGTCCATGAGTTCAATCATAACATATATAATTACCGACTTTGATGCATATAAAAGACGCTAGACAGAGATAGTCAAGTGGTTTGATTCTGATGTTGAGCAGTCAAGCGCGGCTATTTAATACCCATTAAAAGAGCACTACTTAGGTCTCACAATGGACTTACTGATTTGAATCGATGGTCAATTATTTGTCTCTCTGTGTAGGGCTCCGTTGGAAGATTATGAGCTCGCCACCGTTGCATCTGGAAAAAGAGATGTTAATTATAAAATTTTTATGATTTTTTAAGCTAAATAAAAGTCATTTATTTTGTAAGTATATTTCATCTAGACTATGCTCAATTACATTTAAGTAAAAACTTGCTTTATATTTTATGTTTTTTTCTTTTCTGCATCAGGTGCTTGAGCTATTTGGCAACAATGATTAATTTGCTGGCGTTAGAAAGAAAACGACAACCTATATTAGTCTTTGTTCAGGGTCAATTGATCTGGTGGCGTATCTGATCGTTATTTTTGCTGGATACTGAAAACACACGCATTATCCTGTTATCCTCATCCTAATAAAAATTTAGCGATTTCGCATGATTATCCTTCAGCAATTTTCCTAAACGCCTTTAGATTCATCCCCCAAAACACAATCTTTCAGAGGCTAATTCTCAATCACTGATTACCGGCATATTGTCTTCCTCTTACCAATTTCCCTTAGATAAACTCTTGTAAATTGCAAATTCTCATCTGCAACAGAATTTTTCAATACTCATCTTGGATAGATCTCTTAGCTAGAAATAGCCTTTTTGGCTGATTATTTCGATCTCAATACTTTGGTTTCCATGCTACGTACTAATGTGTATTTAGCTCACAGAACCTTTGGTCGGGTTTCCGCGGTAAAGCCTTGATAACAACGGCACCACTTCGAGAAAAGTATAACTCCTACATTTCGTCAGCTCGCCAGTATATTTGGATATTATCTTTATCTCCACTTTACCAAACAATTTGCTAACGTTAGATTCATCGGATAGTTAATGTATTTTTTTGTTACTTCAACGACGTATTTATTCTTCTTTAATTTTATCTGATATTATCAGTTCAAACACTATTGGTTAAAACTAATTTTTTTCTAAATTTATGATTCCTCTGGAACATTAGCCCATAAAAGATGAGCAGGTACAAGGTCGGCAAAAAAGATTACTGAATGTGATTTAAGAGAACCTAAGTTTATCTGTACTCATAATCTTGCATCTTGTGTACGGTTAAAAGATGGGAAGCGCTTTATCTGCAAATCTTATACCAGTTAAGAATCAGAACAGGAGTTAACACTCAAAGTGTATCACGAACCTTATCTTTCACACTTGCAAGAGGTCCAAGAAAGACTCCACAGCAATGGATGAGCACGGCGCCGAGCACGATCTCTTCATCCAGACACTGTCGGATTTAAGATAAATCATGTTTGATTTCGGATAAGATGATAAAAAGTGAAACATTAAACTTACAGCTACTCTTGCGAGCAAATTTGCGCCAAGACCCTCCCCGAATAAAACCACTCGCGAAAGTCTATCAAAAACAGAGATGTAAATCAGGATACTATGTAAAAATATTAACTATTACTCTAGCGTTATAGAGTGCTTCTCATGTAATCAAAATAAGAAAGTCATCGATTCAAATTAAATAGTATTTCATTGGTGTTGACGTTGATTCTAACGGATCTATCGAAACGTATTTTGAATTAGGATTCTCCATGTGCATAATATAACGTCTAAGTATTCAACAAATTATCAACCTCCATCTAAAAAAGGACTATAATTCATCGGAAAAAAATATAAGAAAAATGGAAATTTCGTTTAAAGATGGATAAAATGCATTAGCGGAGAATCTCTCTCCACTTTCATAACATTCTAGGAAAAGGATTCGCCCTTTTCCAATAATTAACTCAAAAGTTGTTTCTCAATTTTAAGCAGAGTACCTTTTAGTTACCTAAATTATGTAAAATTTACGTTCGGTAATCAACAGGATATTTATTACTTGTTTCACTAATACTTCCCTCTGATAAGTTGTTTACATTAAGGGCTCTCAATTACTTCACTCAATATGAGTGACATCACGAAAATCAATTCTTACAATTGAATATCGGAAATAACCGTAAAAACATATATCTCAGCTAGTGAATTTGTGCACTAACTTGAATTTCTACTGTTTAGGAGATATGAAATACCTGTTTGTCGACATATCCAAGTCTATCAAAGGCGGAGGGCGTGTAAAATGTTGCGATGTATATTTATCATGTTGTAGGGATATTCCCATGTTTTATACTTATTTATTTTCCTTATTTTCACAGTAAATAAAAATTTTGTCTCATTAAAAATACGCTATTTGCACTCAATTCACTCTCGTTAAGCGTAAATCCGAAATTCTAGTCTTTGATGTAGTCAGGTGAATTTTATGATAATGACCAATAGGCTCCAGCTCAAACGCGTTGCTCTTGTTATTACTTTCAGAATGAAATATCATTTAGGGATTTATGTTTCTTACTTTTAAACGTAACCGTGGCTAACTACATTGCTGAAATTCCCAATTCATTGCTTGCAGGTTTAAATTATGCTCCATGAGGCGTATTCCTCACTAAATATATATTATCTTATGCATTTTATAATTAAATCTTAGATTCTATCGACTAACCGCTCTGTAACTAAAAAGATAGGACAGGCAAAGCCAAATAGTCGTATAAACTAGTGTAGCTTGAGATTTACGTTATTCTCTTCTATCAAACAAATGATGTCTCCATGTTAAAATGCAAAGTTACAAAGTATGTTTGGAAGAAAATATTAATGCGCAGGACAGTCTAAGAAGCTATTTTTTATTCGAAACCCAACATCCTCAAAATCTTGAATCAACGTTCAGAAGACAAGAAGACAGCTGTCACATAGCAAGCTCAAGAGAAATTACAGCTAATAGCTGTTATATTGAAACCGCTCAGAATAAGTTCTTGATTTGAAATTTAACTTACCGAATTTTGCCCAAATTGACGTAGGGCAAGATGCATTTGCAGGGGAGCAATTAATACTGCAACTAGCTCGCTTACTCTCCAACCCATATTACTATTATTATACAGACAACAAGCAGTATCTAGGTACATTATTTGTTGAAACGGTATAATTTCTTGTATGATTTTGTTTGAATTTAGATCAAAGCCCGCCTGCCTGTGATCGCTCCCGCTTTTTTTCGTGACAGATGGTCTTTTTCCCTCAGTTCTCTATGTGTACTGGAATGAAATGAGGGACAGATGTTTATATTAGTGTGTGGATTACTAATCATGGTGTGATAGAAATCACATCATCTGTTTCCCACTATATTGTATAATTATTTGGTTTCCTTAATGGCCAAAAATTTTTCACAGTGGTATTATTATCAAACAGAGGAAACAGTGAATGAAAATAGAATCGAGCCTAACTTCATCTGATTTCTAGAATCATCAAGAGTGTTTTTTACCCACTTGTATTGTTACTTAACGTTTAATTTTTCAAACCTCTAGATCTGAGCTCTATTTATGAGTGACTGTTCATGTCGATGGAATTTAGAATTGATTTTGTATCTATCTCTTCTGATCGTCGAATAACTGATAACCTGATACTTTCTGTCTTTGATATAACAGGATTCAATTGGGCTTAATTAATGAAAATTCGGGCAAAATACGTGTAACCTTCATAGAATAGCATTACAAATTATAAAAAAACATAAATATGTTTATAAACAAAGTAACTTACTGGAGCTGCTTTAATATTTCCAATACATCCGCTGCCATATCCGAGAATTTTGGCATGAGTGCTCGTCTAAAATATACAGTTTACTTATAAAATGGTTCCAGATTTATGACTTCTATTTAAGCTAAAATCCATGTAGAACATTACTCTGCTCTGTTAAATTATTCTCCTTCTCAAGGGACACTCCTACTTTCAGAAGAATGCAATAAATTCTAACTGGTTAGATTTTAACAAATTCTGGAGGCTCCCAGTCTTAGATATTTCTCAACTGTAAGCTAACAATCAAGCATTTTTTAGACAGCTCGTAGAGAAGGTCATTGTTTTGCTAATGTATAAGCACATGCTAAATTGAATAAAAAGCAAACATTTAATTAAAATATTACTTCGGTTTTTTTGAGGCAGAAGGAATTTGTCTGCTTTTGATGGTTGGAATTTTAAATAAATAACACTTCCAATTCACTGTGGTACTTGAGAGATTTAAATACGGTTCGACAAATTACTATGGCTTCAAAGACCACATGATCAAGTAAATAAAAACGATAGTGGGAGTATTGAAATAACTAAAGTATCTAGGTAAATAATTTAGAAGATATGAATAATAATATTTGAGCAAATAAAAAATGAAAATAAAATTGCTTTTTTCTGTTCCTAAAATATATGAACATTACTGAGCGTACTTGGGTTTGTCTCCCTTGTTTGCTAAATTTTTACTTTTCTCCAAGTCATCAGCACCTTCTTCTTGCCCTGGAAGAATAATTACAATCCATTGGCAGCGCGTTAGCAGCGTCTTCATAGGAGGCAAACTGAGGAATGTCGCATAATCACGTTCTAAAAATGAAATAAACATATTCTGAAAGAGGGGGAACTTCCCTCATTCGTTTTTACTCGTAAAACTGTACTTTAGTGCTCAACACATTCTTCTTGAGTATGAATCACATTTCTGAAGATTTCCAAGTGATTACTACAAGTATTTTTTCGTTAATCCGTAAAAGAATAACAGTTGGCAATCAAATACATTATTTCACGAAATCAAAAAGTAAGTTTCAGGAACGAGCCAAACGTAACTTAAATTTAAAGCTAATCTATATAAACTAAAAATTAAAGGAGCTTACGTAGCCCTGCTAATTTTAAATTTCAGCTATTTCATCTCCGTCGCGTCAAGACTGTACGCCGCTAAATATAATGTAAGTTAACTTTGCTTTCTTTACCTGCGGAAGAGAAAAAATAAGCCGAGGTGGCAAGACAAACCATTATGATTTAAATTCATTCAATAGGCACTGGACTTGGTGGGCAAGCAGTTGATATAGGGAATGAGCAATTAAATTTAAATTCTGGAACTTGAGCTACTCATTAAGTAGGCGTTTTATAACCTGATTCCAAAAAATCGAACAAAGTAGGATTCTCATTCTTTGATTCAGCATCCTTTGATCCCCTCTCCCTTATCATTTGTTGGACCTTCTGTTAGCCAATTTCAGTTGCTTCTCACGATTAAAAATTTCACCATTTTCTCCTATTACTGTGGGTAGTAACAACGGTTCATCCTTTTTATTTAGTTATCAATGGACAATCTCAATCTCGAAAGAGTACATTTTAGACTTGCTCTCTTGTCATCTTAATGTTTTATAATATAATGAATAATTTTGCCCAAGAAAATTTAACTTTTCAATTTACTGTCAATTATATACAAAATGTACTAAATTGCATAGTCGTTGTATTGTAGAATTTTGAAGTAAAACTTACCATTAAGGCAATTATGCGGCATTAATGAGTTCTGGGATTTTCGATTATTTTGGGCGAAAATGACAAGTATAAACATCTTGGGAACAGTTTATTGGTTTATAACTCGAATAAACTCTTTATTAGCTTAAATAAGTGTACGGTTTGTCCAAGCGGCCGTTTTAAGAACGTATGGATAATTGTTTTTGTACAGTTTATTAGGCAGTGCAAATCCATTAATAATAAGAGGTTAAAGAAATTGAGTGAAATAAATTTTCATGAGAATATTTTCTTTCTCTAACGAATTGGACATTTGAGGTTCAAATTCCTGTAAATAAATTGAAAATGCACCACGTTTAAAAAGAGACCTTTTAAGACATTTTCAATTTGGTTGGTTAATATTGGGTAGATCCTTTTGACTGATTCTTCGATAATACATTCATTAAACTGTCAACATTGATGACAATAAAAGAATGGATAAATGTATATTCTAAGTATTATTTCATCGCATTTTATGATTTTCGAGAGTCATACCCATTTGTTATTATTTTAGAAGCATCCCAACAACCTGCTTCAATAGGTATTACTCCATTTTTTTAGTTACGGAGGCGTTATCTCGGATAACTTAAGTCTACCATCAAAATAATTACCTCTTAGGAGCAAATCGAAGGAGTTTTAATAATATGAAAATTATAGATATCTCTTTAAAATTAAAATTTTGAATGCGTTTCCAAATATTATCTCCAAAAATCATTAATTTTGGTATGAAGTGCTTTTAGATTATGCTGATTTTATCCCATGATAATTAATTGACGACTATTTTCGTTGCAATATATTGAATACTTTTAGAATTTTGTTATGGTCCAAGTACCCCAAATAGTAACATTTGTAGTTTATGATGCCGAACAAAATTATTTATTTTAATCGAGAAAATAAAATATTCACAGTTAGAGATCGCGATATTCAATGAAATAAAACTCATCAATCGGCTAACATATTTGGAGTACAGGAATAAACAAAATAGAAGAGAGATAGGAGGTAGCTTAAAGCACTGCCAAATAAAAGTTTATCGCATTTTGGATTTATTTATTTTCTGACGGCTTGGCGCTTTTGCCATTTGCTCAAACGCTCGTACCTGGTAAGTGGAATGGTAATGGATATAAAAGGCATCACAACGTACCTGTGCCACCCAGATCTGGGACGGACACGATAGCTGGCTGTTTAGCGTTTTCATATGTCTAAAGTAAAATAGTCAGTTTCTTTTTAAATACTAAAATTAATTTAAATAAATAAGCTCTTTTTAAGTTTTCTTCAATAAAACAAACCATCTTAAAAGATAAACTAAATGAAAAAATTAGAAAAGGATATTAATACATTTTCATAATACTGTGATGATAATAATTTAGCAATAGAACATTTGCTTATATAATGAAAAAAGATAAGAAATAGAGATGAGTAGTGTTTTACAAAAATCAGAAATTTCCAATATAAATGGATGTTTACAGATTTATAAAAAAAAAAACATTTGAACACTATGAAATGGCAAACCTTTCTCAGAACGGTATAAGGGTTATTGCTTTTAGCTGTGATAATGACTTTCTGAAAAAGAATGGAATGATTTGTATAAATACAAAACGTTTAATTGACAAGAAACCAAAGAGAAATAAAATTTTAAATTATGTTGGAGGAATACAAAATGAATTCAGAAATTTTAATAAAATACGTTAAAATAAATTAAGAGATGTTATTAATAAATAGAAATATAATAATATATATTAGAAGAGAATGAGAATTTAGTATAAATAAACAAGTTTAGAAAAACAAATCACAAGTGTTCACAATTAAATAAACTTAAAATTGCATATAAATGTAGAATTGCAAATTTAGGTTAAAGGTACAAAAGTTCTTAATCTTAGCCGCAATTTCGCTCAGATATTTTAGCTAAATAATGCCGTTTTTGGTTTAATTATCCATTCAATTGTGGAATGCTATTACCTCCATTATTTAGGTTTTCGTGTATTTTGAATGCTCGGTAAAATAAGATTATTTAAAACAAATATTAAATGCATTTAATTTCAATTAATAGTAATCCTTGTTATAGTAATTACTGTCAGATATCACCCGTTTCTATTTTGGAATATATTCTTTTATAATATTTAAGAATCCTTTTAGTTTTCTATCATATAACAACTGACACAAAACATCAAATGTTGATCTTAAAGGCTATAATTTTATGATTTGCTTTTATGCAATGCATTGTAAATATTTATTTTTGCAGTAAAAATTATCTATTAATTACGAATTAAATATATCGAAAAACATATTTAATTTTTGTTAAGTAATTAACATACAATTTAATAACGCAGCGCTGAATATGGCCATTATTATCAGAATGTTAAATGCCTATTATTATCTTTTAACTGTAAAATTTAAGCCATTTTTGGGTTTCTACCATTTTCCATATTTTTCCCAAAAAATCCATATTGTTAATTTGTTCTGTGGTTTTAAATTTTTATCTAGTTGGAAAATTCTCTGAAGTATTTGTTAATTAAATGAATATATGGGGACACTAAAAACACAGGCTTAAACTGTAAACAGCATTACCCCCAGAATTTAGAACAGCTACACATTTATTCGTGTATTCCGTCGCTTCACCTAAAATTAATAAAAAACTAATTATTGAAAAATATTAATAACAAAATGCACACGCACACACATGTGCATACATTAGATAGGCTTTCTTAGAATTAGAACTCAAGTTATTGATTTGCAGTACTTTCCTAACCAAAGAAAACTCCACAAAAGTAAAAATTCAAATAGGTTCCTTATTTTTATCATGATTATATTGTTGCAGAAATATTAGTGTTTTTGTTCTTTCTATTTTAAAATTCAGTATTCTATTACACTTTTCCGTGTTACAAAATGTAATATCTTCTGAAAAAATATTTTAACAGGATTTTATTTATTGTTATTTTCCTTTGGTTTCATTTATCTTCTGTAAAGCGGATTTTTTTCCTGAATGTCATCAACAAATTTTCTATTGAATTTTAAGTAGTTAACAATATATCACTTTGTCAAGGGCACCAGGTTATTGCGTCTCGCAAATAATAGGGGCATACAATTTCCTGCAATATTTTGCGTCTACGACGTTTATTTTCACGGTAAATGGTTCGAAAATTTTTTACTATTTGCAACCCCATTCTGTTTTAGATATTTCTTTAGGACAATAAGTCAGGTGAGGTAAGAGTTCATAATATACAGACTGAGGTTAAATAGCTAACATTAGTCTATTTCGATAAGTTTGATTTGTATACGTAAAAGAGGATTTTTGCAGGGAAATCTTGTGACATTCTTTTGGATGATTAGCAGTTGTACGTCCCAGAACGATGTCAAAGGAGTGACCTCCAAATTTGTTGAAGATCTACATATAAAAAATTAATATTAATTTAATTTCTTTTAAATATCTAATTCTGTCTTAGAATAGTTTTCACGTGGTTCCGTCTAACATATTCAAAAAGAAATTGTTATAGCCACCAGATGTCATCAACACCTGGCGAGTAGAAATGACCGACTGGCGATAAGATCTCCGCTACGGTGTTTACACACGGTCCCGCTGTGTTTTTGTGTATTTGAACATAGATACCTGAACAAGTGTCGATCACACTGAGACACCGACAACGGGACATAATTGACGTCTAACGAAGAAATGTTTTGCATATAAACCTAATTTACTCATTAATAAATTGGGATGGCTTGCCTGTCACCTCTGAACTGATCTGGCAACATGAGTGGCTTGACTTCTTTCATCTATTCGGTCGATGGACTTATCATTATTACAGAAATATTTCTATTATCGTTTTTATCTCTTAAAATAAGCAATTTATTTGAGAAACTTTTTAAATTCATAATGGTTCGAAATTTGTGTGGGTTATTATTTGTACGTCATAAGTTAGAATTAAAATTAGTGAATGTGGTAGAAAGACTATATTGGGCGAAGTATTCTCATAATTAAACGTAGATGTATTTAGTTTATTTTAGTTAGATATGTAGTTGTTGTATCAATAGTCTTCCGCTATCGTTTGATCAGGAATATTATTCGTTGCCTTATATTTTCTTGTTATGCTATTGTGGAGTGCCAAGGGGTTTAGAAGAGCAATAATCGAGAAAGATTCTCATCCTACGCTCATAATTTCTGAGTTCTAAAAGAGGATTGAAAGCTATTGGTCAGCCTATTAACTGGCCTACTAATCCACTTGAAGTGGATTTATTCACTTATTTCACTTTAAGCCAATTCATTTATCATATAAATTGATAGAAGGCCAAAAACATAATTAAAATTCTCAATTTCATCTTTGAATGCATAAATCACTTCCTTCATGGTAACTTTAAGTCTCCCATCACTAATATCACGCGGGTGTAGGCTGATATTATCTACATTTAATTAACATTTGGTTGATGAATTGACCTTTAAGTATCAATGATATAATGAGACCTTTATTCCAATAAATATTTTTTGAAAAACTAACAGCCTCATGGAGTGACTACACTTATGTCTTCTTTCCCTCTATATCAATCGTAACCAAACAGTATTTAGTAAACAATTAAAAAGTTCCTAGAAAAGATAGATTTTTATTATTACAACATAAATAAGCACGGCTATATATGCTTGAGTCTATGGGTAATGATAAATAGAGGACACACCAATAATATAACTGATTTGATCTTGTTTTCTAGACTAGACTGCTTAGACTCCCTGAGCAGTTGTATTAGTTGCAAACACAAACCAACCAAGCCCACAATTTCAGAACAACGCACACGTTTAGAATATAAGACCTTTGTTGAAGTTAGATACAACTAACGCTTTGGAGCTAACAAATAACGACAACAACAACAGTCACCACTTCGTAGTGGTTTGAGTAAGACCTAGCAACAATTGTGAAGCAAAACACCAAGAGTTGATTACACCGAAAATGTATTGAAGGAAGCCACAACGGGTTTGAAAGGAGTGACAGAGAGATAGAGAGGGAGTCGCGCTGAGGAAGAGAGGAGATGAGCAGGAAGCGTAGGAGCCCGTAATCGACAAGCGTGCCTTGTTTTTATGTGGAAAACAGGGATATGAGCCACTTGGGTGAAGCGAGGCGGTTATAGTAAAGGAGGGAAATCGTTTAGACATGACAGACAGGGGTTATGCATCATGGGGACATAAATGAGGTCACTCCAACTTCGTGGGCAACGGAGGATTGTCGTGGAGAATGCGAATAAAAGGTAATTCTGGTAGTACATAGAGAGTTATCCTTCACCTTCCATTTGTTCGCGCTTTACGCAAATCGTGTAAATAAATATATAGGAAATTTGAAGGTGAAAAATAGAGAATTTTACATGGAAAAATTAATTTTGTTGAAGTTTTAATTTGTTCTACGTAACAAAAACCATGACAAGATTCTGTTTTCATGCTCAAAGAGTGAAAGTGAAATGATTAGTAGATTTGTATTTTTACGAGGGAACGCGATATATGAGCTCTGACGGGGAAAGAGCTGAGACTCTCAAACGGGAACGATTATTCTGTTCAACTGTAAGTTTATACCAGAATGATTGAAATCCAAGTGTGTCTAACAGGAGATACCTAAGCCATAGCCATTACCGGCTGCGTGAAATCAGCTTCTATAGGAATACGACAGAGTTAGTGGATATGAATAGAAGAAAGATGATATCTTTGTAAACCGTAAGCAAAAACTATGATTAATTGGACGAGTAAAACTCAGAATGCAAATGTTAGACAACGGCATTGGGAAAATTGAAAAATCATTTAAGGGTTGAGGGGTGAGTCATACACTGGATGAAGTGATTGCGGTAGAAAACTCTTCTGAAACGTTTGATCAACAACTACAGTTTCCACTCCACTAAGTCGCCCCTGTTTCCCCAATTAGGCAGGACCTACTGCGATGTCCTGATTTGAAAGTTCATCTGCTTTACCCTCTTTCGATATTATGACCCCCACATAAATTTATGCTTAGTCATCCCTAAATGATTATAGGTTCAATGGGATTTTGTAATTCCTAATTTAGACTAGTTTGCTCTAGTATAGATAACTTCCCCTGACTCCGTTTGTGTTACTACAGCGCCCGGAATGCTTGTATTAAGCTCAAACGTCGCCAACATTGATGTTCAGTTTTCTCTAATTTAACTAATGATTTAAGTCATCATGACATATTGGCTATAAAAATGTTTTGATCCTATATTTTGATTAAATATCAGGGTCAACCTTACCAGAAAAATCAATACATAAAAATCACAAGAGAATACCTGATAACAAGCTATGTTCATTTTCTTACACTGTAGATAAAACTACAGCAAAAGCAAGTTATAATTACACCACCAAAATAAGCCGCCCATTATCATAGTTATGAATACTTGGAAGAATATATTCGGGTTTATACAACGCATAGGATTGAGAACAAGATATCGAAAATAACTTCTGCTTGAAAGGTGAACGACAAAAATAAAATGAATTTAACCTGAGGAAAAAAAACTCTTATTTGATGAAAACATTCAATACTAGAGACAGAAATTAGTTTCTGGTCTTTTCGAAGATCTCATGGAGTTACGTCCTTCTTGATAAGTAACTACCTCATATTTTGGTCCAAAATCTATACCTGAAACGTCTTGGAAATGATGAAAGTGATCGTACCCATGAAAATAATATTTATCAAAATTCTCCAAAGTATGTGGACTAAAACGTGTAATTTGAGACAAATAAAGTTACTTTAAGTGCAAATTTTTCTATTGATTTTTGAAACAAATGTGTTTTACTTTGAAAATTCTCATATCCCTACTTCGATAGTCAATAAATCTAAGGTAATTATTACTATTCAACTTTAATTTTATTAAGATTATCATGAATAAGTCATTAAATTAACTAAACTAGACCCAAAACCACCTAACTAACTTCTCTCCCCATCTTTGATGCAGAAAGAAAAAATTAAATTCAGATTATAAGGACACTCACACCAACTAGAAAGCATACGTAATCCTACCGCTTAGGGTTAGCTACTGTCTATAATCTCATTGGTTTATCACTCTCAGTATACATGGTCGCTTTCACCAATCAAGCGAGGCAGTTTATCCTCAACCAATTAAAGTTCTCGCAGAGTTGGCCATTTGCTGCGTGCGATTGATGGCGCTCCATTTACAACCACATTAACATGTCCGATAGTAGCAAAGTTAGGCGAGTTCTTTTCCCGATTGATCCGAGTGAAAATTGCGAACGTGCCTTCAAGTGGTATGAAACCAACTTGCGAAAACCCGATGATTTCATCTACTTTGTCCATGTAATCGAGCCCATCTACACAACTCCAGCAATTGGGCTGGCTATGGAATCTCCTCCTATGTTGGTTGATGATATGACAAGGGTTATGGAAGAAAGTATCGCGTCCGGCAAGAGACTGGGTCAGAAATACATGCAATTAGCGAAGGATGGGAAACTGGAATGCAAAGCTTTCCTTCATGTGGACACTAAGGCTGGCGCTGCAATCTGCAAATCGGCGATGGATCACAAAGCTGATATCATCGTGATCGGATCTCGTGGTCTTGGAGCGATTAAACGCACATTCTTGGGCAGTGTGAGTGATTATATTGTTCACAATGTTGCCATCCCCGTTGCGATTATCCCCCCGAATGTCTAAAGCACTTTGATGTGGGACTGTCATTATACTATTCTTATTATCCATCTCTTTTACTGTATTGTTTGATTGGTAGTAACTATGCTTACAGGTTATAGTTTTCGTGACGTTTCTTTTTTATGCAATTGTTTTGGGTAATTTAGCCTAGCTTGTACAGGGATTTGATCTTATTGTAAATGGTTGTCCAAAGTTTCGTGTTTGCTTTGACTTCCACGTAAACACATTTGGTGTCCTCAAATTTTGGTAGTTGTTGTGCCTCGGTTATTGATATTCTAGTAAAATCTTCATTTCTGATTTGTGAGAATTTGACCTCGGAATTCGTCGTTTATGTTTCCGGTTGACGTTTAAGTCAAAATGTCCGAAATTTTGGAATTCATTGTTTGTTTCTTTCAATTCTTTTCATTGGTGATTTGGTTTATATGTCAGTTTCACTAGATGATACGCACTTGAAATCCACTTGCTTGTTATTGATCGTTTTTATATGAAAATTCTCTCTTTTATATACCTAAATGTCTGATTTAAATGCGATTTGCTCTTTAAAGGACTGTAGTGTCTCATGAATATGGGAAAATCCTAATATAAATGTATTTTCTGTTTATGATGGATGTTGGTCTTTTACAATCAAAATTTTGCATTTCCTTGCACCATTTTAAATAATCCATCTGTGAATTATGTAACTTATTTGAGAATTTGTATTCAACCAAGTTTTATTTTTCTAAACTTTGTTCTGGGTGAAAATGGCAGTAAGAACTTCCTATCATGGTAAAAGAGAACGAAGCAATTTGACATTTGAACAAATGTCGTCTTTTAATTTATCGTCTCACTTCGAACAAGACCTGTTTTCTCATGTTCACTAAGACTGTTTTATTTGCATATTTCATGATAAGCCTTTTTTCTCGAATCTCCATAGTTCTTAATCGTTTTTATTAATTAAGCACTTAATATTTTCTCCTTGACGGCAATTGCTACTACTGGGTTGATCCAGTATGCACTGTGGTTTTAGAAAATAATATAAATTAATTCTGATTGTTATCACCCTTATCATTGAATCGGGGATCGGAGACAAACAACGGATGTATCTTGTCCAAAAACTTTAGATTTCACGTTTGAAACTTATCCGTTAATCAATTCAATTTACGGGCATTTTCTTTGTCTTCCGCAGTGTTTGCTAGGGGTAATTATCGAATGTGTTAAATTTGCTTTTGTTTCTCTCTCGAGGTAGATCATTCTTAATCTCAATTCGTTAAGGATTGAGCATGAAGTTACGTATTTATATCATTTCAAACTTCTAGAAGTTGGGCGCTTGCTGCATTCCGGGTACTGTTAACTGTTCTATTATTTAAAACATTTTATTTCCCACTGAACTGTACAATGCTCTCACGAATCCCTCTGTAACTGAACTATGTTGTTTGATTTTTTTCCAACGCTATATGTTCTAACGCATCGAAAAGGATCGTTACCAAGTACGTTCAGTTTGAACCGTATGTCTCTCAGAAATTGTGCTCTCTTGTCTTCGAATTCAAATCAAAGATACAAACCGTAAATGAATTGGCATTTATCTTTCCCTATGAGCCAGAAAGCACGTTTTGACAAGAGCACAGTTAGTTCAATAGCCGTTTAAATCCAGACTCGTGAGTAAATGGCCTACTTTACGGTCATATTTAAGGAAATTTGCTGTCTGAAAATATTTTCGCAGTTTGCTGCCTTTTGTAGTGTGTTTGTGTCGATCATTCCATCTTAAATAGCTTTGGCTTCCTCTGAAATTCATTTGCCTTTTATTTAATTCTCTTAACTTGGTTGTTAGCTCTTTTTATTTACTTTTAATGGATAAACAAAAAACGTAACTGAGCGCATACTTTTGGGTTGCTTCAAAATAGTTTTAGCGTTCTTTACCTGTTTTGTGTTGTTTTATTCATTTCTAATTGCGCTTGTACTGGTTGTTGATTTACTATCCCTTTGATTTTACCTGTGCTATTGCGTTATTTTTAACCCGGGTGAGGTGAGAGTGGTTCATCTTTTATGTTAATGCGTAGATCAAGTTCGTTCTTGGTACGTTTCTGTCTTTTATGTACCGTGGGTAGATCAGTATTGGTAGCTGAAACCAGTACATCAAGATTGACGTTTGAACAATTTCAAACTAGTTTTTTGTTATGAAATATTGTATCACACCATGTATGTAGCATGGTATGCTTCAAAATCCAAAGGTCTTTAGTGCTGGGTAGAAGTAGGATTTGAGTTAGCAGAGCAATCAGCAACTTAAAATGTTTTTCTATCATCTCTCCTATATTAAGATCATGTAAGATTATTTTGCCTTCCCAACCTTTGGAAGAGAAAATGAATTGAAATGGCAGAACCGACGCTTCTGGATTGAAAAAATGACCGATGAACACAGAACGTCATAAACAAACATCTACTGCGAACGAACGAATTTTGGGACGTGAATTACCCATTTTTTGATTCTCTCTGCTTTATAATTTACTAGACTTCCTGTTAATCGATTTTTCTGATAATGTGAGTAATAAAAATATTAAACGATAATATGAATAAACTTATATTTAACGAACTGAAATTATCTCTGCATCACATTGCTATTAACTCAGTGACCACCCTTAGTTTTAGAAAATCTTTCATACCTAGAGGTATGAGAGGAGAAGATGGTGTCGTTGATGACGATGGGGTAACCAATAATGAGGAGTCCGACCACCTCATCTTTATTTACGAAGACAAAGTTTACATGTATATAAGGGTCTGAGAATTGTTTGAACCACAGACGAATTACCATGGTTTGGTGATGATGTACACTCGTGCATCATGTGAGCACTGGCCTTATTTATTATCCGTCCTTGTGATCTCATTAGTATGGATAAGTCGGTTGTAGATTCGGAAAACTCCACATTTGCAGATTAAGGTGATTGTACTTTATTGTGCCCTGTTAATTAAATTAAGCTGTATACGGACTTAAGTATTTGGCAATATTTTATTTTGGTTTGCGCAGAGACTTGCTTTCGATTTTTTAATATTTTTTAAGGAATTTAGCACAGCCGGCCTTTTAAAATCACCTATGAGATTATTTGTAGAGAAGCATACGATTAGTACTGTTTTCTCTCACAACTATCATCTAAATGTTTCTATGGTCAAAATGGGATAATATTTATTGATATATAGGCTCATTGCTAGTTCGTAGAAGGTTAACATTTATGTCATTGATTGCAAACATACGATAATTGAATTAATTACAAACTGAATTACTTGTAATAGATGTCTACTTCCTGATTATTCCGAATCGCTGAAAATGGGAATATTGTTAAAGCGAACGCCAAAAACTACATGTGATTTGTATTTCCGTGGTGATCTCTAAATTCCTATAGTGATAGGAAACCTATGAGGGTTACAGATGTTAGATATGAGAGGATATTAATGCTCCATTTACCATATAAATCAATGAGACAACTGAATACATTATTAAAAAAGCATTAAGGATTACCTGAAGTGGAGAGGGTTTTAATAGGCTAGCCAAAGACAAAAAGAGTAGTCCACGAGATTGTTTATTAAGTTTTATGGCAATCGGTTCCTCTCACTGACACCCATCCAGTGATTGCCAATATTGGATGTTGGTTAGTAGCGAGAACATTACAAATAGAGGAATTAAAGATATTTTTCTCTTCTCAAGGTAAGTACTGCGACAAGTTAATCCGATTGAGATGGAAATTGAGATTGTTTAGTAAGGGCGGAATGTTATGTACTTTATCGAAAAAAGCGGTTCAATCTAGAAACATTCATTCGAAACTATTTGTGCCGATACACGAAACTTTCATGATTACTGCACTTAGCACAGTTTTTATTGGCCATAAGTGTCTATGTCAAGTGTGAGGTCCTTTATGTATTATAAGTGGGTTACGGATTGCAAGAGTGTGCATTCTGATGAGATGAAATGAGGATAATCAGAAGGGTCCATTTGTACCAGGTTTTTTAACAATCATAAATCTCTCTGTAACTTTATAGGAATTCTGATTGTAAGGTATTCTTCTTTCAAAGTTGGTTATGGCAAACGTCAATCCATAACTTRCCGTTTGGATTGGCATTAACATTGGTTCACAATTTTTATGGCCCAGCAGAAGCCYCTTAGGGCAYAATTTATCAGCATAAAATAGAATYAAGTGCYCTGTTTKGATWTSCAATCATGTTTGTAGTTATCTGTAGTACCTATGGACCAATAACAGGGTGAATTWATTGTGATTTAATCAGCYAGATAACATTAAGCGTCAATCCACATGATTCCAATGTGTTTGTTATAGCCTTGTAAGCTTCCCAAATAGCCACAATTCCCCGAAATGAATAATAAAAGGGGATTAAGCAAACTTTCGCTAATTCTTTCAAATTGCACCCATCAACGATCCACAATTTTAGTGCATTTAACAATTATGTAAGAATGTAAATAATTAATAATAAAATTACTGAACATGTAAAACTGTTACTTTAATTTCCTTTTTGGACATAAGTATTCCATTCGTCTAACATCTTCCAGCGAAAGTTTTCCATCATAGGATGGATGGATTTGAAAGATGGATTCACTTGGATTTTTTTGAGGGGTTTACTGGAACGTTTCAAATGAAGCTTTAATTGAGCGCTGGAGTAGATTTCCGGAGTTCCACTATTTCCAAGAGGTAGGAGGCTAAAAATATCCACAATGATATCCAGAAAACCCATTTTCAGTTTTTATTTTGCTGCGCACTGGAGATGGACATGTTTCCGATGACGCACCCAAATTTAGCCGTCGACGTCCACTTCATTTAGCATGCTATCTCACCGAGCTCGGGGGTATTTTCTGCCCATGTGCCACTCGACTGATGATCACGCTCGTAAGCTGCTGTGGTGGTTGCAAGAGTCTCCTTGGCGCATGAAGATGAACTAGGGAAGCTTACCCCTTTAGTAACAGGACATTGTGGATCAGGCCTGCGGCTATTTTACGCTGGATGCAGCGTCGTTGAAACGTTATAAGGAACGCGTCAAGAGTCTCTTTCGTTGGCCCTTCCCCACGTGACTTCTGGAGTGCTCGCATCAGAATGTCAATGAATCGCTCTACCTGGCCATTTGATTGAGGATGATATGGTGAAGAGTAGACGTGTGTGATAATATGACTCCGGTGAAAGTTTTGAAAGAGGGCTGACGAGACCTGTGTACCGTTATCGGTTACAATAGTCTCTGGTAGTTCATGAGTGAAAATATATGTCGAAGACCACCGATGAACATAGCAGTTGTGGTGGACTTCGGGTCACCTTGAGTGTGAATCTACCACGACAAGATATGAGAGAACATTGGCAGGTCAAGCGAAATGGTGGTGTTTATGCGGGACCAGGAAGCTGCAATTTTAGGCAGGACATAGGTTCCTGATGTGGGGGAAGCTTAGTCGCTTGCTGGCATTTGGAACATCTTAGGGCAACTGCTTCGATATCCTTGTCCACTCCAGACCATTATACAAACGTTCCTGCAATAGATTTCATGCAGCTGACACCCGGGACAACTGCAATTTAATTGTTATAATACAGCTCGCTTGAGTGCTGAAGGAATGACAACACGACCTGCAAACATTAAGCATGAATTAACCACTGACAGTTTATCACACCCTCCTCAAAGCTGTAGGCGATTGCTCTTTTGATTTGATTTTGACCATCCTGTAGGAACATATTTCATGACCTGCAGTCTAAACTGGAATGCCCTTTTTAAATCCAAAAATACAGTGAAGTGGTTTATGATCCGTTAATTGCTAGTAGTGTCGATCATAGAGAAATTTACGAAACTCTTTAACAGCGAAAATGATGGCTCATGATTCCTTTTCAATCCGGCTGTAGTTCTTAGTTGTAGTACGAGTTGGATAAGCATAAGCAACGGCTTTTTCTGAACCATCGGATTTGAGATAACCGCACCAACGCCACAGTTTAAAAGATCTGTAGACACTACGATTGGTAGGTTTGGATTGTAATGAGAAAGCAGTATATCAGAAGCTAGCATGTCCCTGAATTTTGTGAAAAATTTCTCACAACCAGAAGTAATCGGTTGTGGCACAAATTATGCGAATTGAAGAATAGACGCAGACATTTTGTGCATCACTCGGGTGGGCAAGGGTCAGAATCAATGGGAGATGGATCACGCATAAGATTCGCTCTGTAAACTCCTTTTCTGACAATTTTTTGCACCTTCACGTTGGTGTTTTCCCCCATGAGTTCTAACAGACGAATCCTTAGTTGTAGCCAAGGCTTCACTGGAAATCTGGAGGTGAAAATAAGACATCTGAAGTGTTTTTTTGTTATCATAATGTAGCCACTTTTTAGTCTAGTTTAAGAGGCAGTGCTTGATTGATAAGTTTGTCTGAAATCGGCCTTAGGCACTTGAGAGACTGGAACTTTTAAAGCTAATAACCGTATATTTTTAATTATCATCCAAACGTTTCAGATATGATCAAACGGAGAATCGTAAAACGTCAATTTTCCTTTCGATAAGTTATAGCTGTATCACTACCTTGAAGTAAATGAAATATGTCACTTACCATCGAAAATCATATCCTCAGTTCAATCCCAAATGGAGTTAGACTCGAAATTTAGGAAATGCTGTGATAAAATGAGTACCATCAATAAGATGAAAAATATTCACAAGGTGTTAATAATAATACAATCAAGATACCTCTAACGATTTCATTTAACAGCAATGTGAGAGAGGGCTGTTCTGTCTATTTGTATTCCCTATGAAAATACTTTGATTTTCCGGAAGTGACACTGCCACAACGTTGCAGTGACATTTTAATGTTTCTAAGATGCAAAATCCCAATCTTTCATGTCTAAACGCGTTTATTGATTCCCCCTCCCCCACAAACGTCGCGTTTCATTAAAAGAGCACCGCACTCATGTCCTCACGCATGTCCTTACCCACATGAGCTGTATAAACTGTCACGCGCAGGCATACACTTGTCCCTCACTTGGTCCTACGCTGACTCTCGTCGCCTTTTTTTCTATCTCTCTCTTACCCTCTTGAATCCTCATTACATCTTGATCAATACATTTTGGCCTTGTCAGCTCTTGGTGTTCTGGTCCGTAACTGTTGTTACTGTTATTAGTTGCTAGCTGCCAGTCGTTGGTTGTTACCTCAACCCCAACATCAGCATCTCTCCCCCAAGAGAGGTATTTATGAGTCAGGTCTTTTCCATTATCCAAAACCTTCTGAGTGGTTGGATGTGAAACAGAAATCTTCCCCTCGCCTCTTCCACCTTCTTTTAGGAAGTGAAATCAGTAACGTGGGGGATATTCAGAGTGTCCTCTTTATTGAAGGGATTATCAGTGCCTTTGCAGGTTTCACTTGGAACTATTAGCAAGAGAATTACACGTCCAATTATAAACTTTTCATGTTTTACAATGTTCCACAAAGCCTTTTATACTGTGATTTGCTAACATTTCTGATTAGTAAATCACAATGGGGAATGCAAATTATCTATTGGTGAGTGACCATGTCTGAATTAAGCATGGAGGAAAGTCAAGTAAGGAAATAAAGAGATATTATGATATTTAGAAACTTAATTTTCATAAGTGACCTTGTCGTTAGAGGAAAATGAAATTTTCAACTCGCTGTTTTTATTTGGATTTTATCATGCAGGATGTGAAATTGGCTGATCTCCTACGTTAAAGATTTTCTAGGATCAGTGAATTGAAATTTATTAAATATAACGCAATTTTTTGCACCTAAACTGATTTTAAGAGTCTTTGTTAGTGACACTGAAATGGCCTAGTCTGATATCTGTATAAAAATGCAGTTTAAATGTGCTCCGTTAGTGAAACCAAAAGAGCCTGTTGTAAAGGGTCAATCAAGTATAACAGATTCCTTAAGGAAAGGGAAAGATGGAGAAAGTTATTCAAAACAGAAGGGCTTTAGAACGCCATTGCTCATTCCAAGATGAATGTGGAAACACTTTCGATGGTGGCGTAGTGGTGAAGTGTAGACATTTTAATTAAAAAATGTAGTGAGCTTAAGATTCCTTATATTGAATTATGGTACCCAGGCTCCCAGAAACTGCCCGCATTATAAAGTGCTTTTAAGGCACGACCACCGAAGTTTGATTAACTTTTCCAGCATCCCGTTTGTTTATTCAGTCAATCGTATTTGTCATAGTGTATTAAGATTTGCTCTAGTATAAAGGTTCTCTTTGGGTCCGAGATTCTAAATAACAGGACTGACTAATATAACTGATTAATACTGCCCTTGAAAGAAAAAAGACTGCTACTTCCTCTGATAGGTCTTCTCCAAATACGGAACTTTTAACCAAGGAGCTTGTAAAATATAATAGGAGTTGGCTATTATAATTTACAAATAGCAACTAACTCACTCGGTCAGCAAGCCCTGAATAGAATAGACATAATCTTACCCATGAATCTGGGTATATGTAAAAATTAGGATATTGCACAATGTACTACGTTAGGAGAATACGCACAGAATGTTTTGCTTCCATAATTCGAACAAGGTAAAGATCTTGAAGCCCTTGTTTCACTACCATTTCTTTTCGACTATTTTCACGTTTTATGCCTTATTAGGCTCTGTTAATCTCCCTATTTAGATGCTTTTTCATTGTTAAACTTCCTCCATCATGAGCGATAATAATGTGGTATTAAACAAAAAAATTTTAATTTGATACTTGATATTGAATAATATGTAAAATAATCATTTCACTTTCATACTTTATCAACACTAAAATCTAATGTTACACCCTTTGTTGAATATGTAACTTTAAATTCTTTTTACGGTAGAATAAAATGGCATTTTAAATATTATCTGACGCATCTAAATTAGTTGCCAAGACTTCTGACCTCTTGAACATGATTGGTAAATTTTTTCGATTAATTGGCAAAGTACATATTTTCGTGAGATCGGTATTTCATATGCAAATAAATGTCTTCGATCTATTCTATTGAGACGAATTAATTAAGGGCTCTTGAGTCTTGAGAAATCCGAGCTGAAATGAGGTAGTTTAATGCATTATAAGTAAATTTGCTACATGAGAAATTTGGCTCATTTTACACCTCGTGTTAGACACTTTCTATGCATGACCTGTTGTTATTATTTCGAAAATTTTCCACAAGAAAAAGACCATTTATCGCCGTTTGGATGATCAAAAATCTTTCTTCAACATTCTAGAAATCTATGTCACAATGTCACTATTATATCCATTAATTCTTTCTGTTAAAAGAAAATGATCAGAATGCATATTTCATATTTCAATTTTAGCTTTTATATGCATTTGTATCGGGTTAATTTCTTTAAATTTTCAATTATGGACCACACAGATAAACTTACTTCCACCAAATCAATGCAGGATTCTTCTGAGAGCGGTACTAGCACTTAGTTGATACTAAAATTGACAGTCGCTGCGGATAAAGCTTATCCAGTCTGGATCACGTGTAAGGCAAAAATGGCACCGAAATTGTGCCCAAGAAAAAACAAACTCTCATTATGCTAAACGCATGTGAAGACATTACTACTAAAAACCCTATTTAAGTAGACAATTTCATTCGAAATTAAAAACTATAGCGAAATTAACTGAAATAATTTTGCATCCCTTACATTAAATAAGGAGAAAACAATTTTATTTATAGGGCTAAAAAAGGTTTTCGCGACGTTAGGACAGATTTATCACACCAAATAACAGTTTATCCCCCTGGAATATCACGACATAGAATATCAAATGCCTCTTATAAATTTAGTATTAATCATAAAGCATACGCATAATGATTTTTTAAAAAAAGGAAACTTGGATAAATTATCAAACAACAAAAGTAATGCGTGGGCTATTATGACTTTATATCTTTTTGGGTCTTTGTGAAAGACGATGCTCCGAACTATCCGAATCATACGTTGTTAATTTCTTATTAAAAAGCCTGAATTTTTATCGGTTCATGAAATCAATACGACTTTTATAAGGAAGTTTATGTTTAATGCTAGTTTGTCCAAAATAAACGTCAGTTACTTCAAACCATTCTTATCAATGATTACTTTAAGCGATGTCCAGTACGAGATATTCCAACCTTAACTGTCCAAGCTGCATTTCCCTTCATGTTCCAAATGCTACCTAGCCTGACCTCACACGACCCAGATTTGCACTGCTGACGCCTTTGGATGTGTTTATGTTTCCGTTTGCTTAGTCTTCCTAAATGGCTGCGTGTCCCATACTGTGCATTTCTTAATTACACTCAGTCAGTTTTAGTAAAATCTTTTGATTTCTGACTTTAAACTTGTCTTAAAATATCTACAGCCATAAAAGCTAATGAGTTGGTGACGTTTATTCAGCGCTTATAATATTATCTTCCGATAGCATTTCTACCACGGGCATTTATTTGACTTTAGATTACTTTAGACATTTGATCTTCTATGATTAAATAATCATTCCAAAATCATATTTAAAAGACTGCATTCCAAACCGATTTCAGAGGAGGCAGGGTATCCTGGAGTTCATCTAATAAGAAACTCGCATTGTACCAGAATTAATCCTCTTGGTTGGCTATTAACATCACCAGATGTGTATTGATGAGTATCGATAAAGTAACTTCCAAGTTGTCGCCCATGTGCGTTAAATAGTGTCCTGCAGGCACAAATTGTTCTCTTACAAATGCACATTTAAGTAGCGATTACTAATTGCAATATGATCATATTTTCATAATAAATAAGCTTATAGGCAGCCAAATTGCCCATTTACGACAGAGCAATCAAATAATGCTGAATCTATGTTTGTCACAGTGAAGCGTAAATCAAATGGAGAGATTCCATTTTGGACACGTTCTCAAGTTATCCTCCTAAGTAACAAAAAAAATGAGGAGAAAAAATTGTGATACTGTTCGAGGTTCTTGAATACATACCACTAGATGATTTAATTACTGTTTTTTGCAACTATTTCGCTTTTTGTAAGTGTTAAATCGGTGAATTTTCTTCCATCATTTCAAATTTAGCAAAATTAATAATAGAAATTCAAAAGGTGAACGACACTGCGATGCAAATATTTAGTATCGAAAATATCTTTTAAAGCGAAAATTTCATTTAAATTTCCTCTCATAGCTATGATTTCCATAGCAATAACTTCTATACAATAAAATTTCCAATTATGTGATACAGAGAGTCGTAAAACTATTCCTAGAAGGTCCATCCTAGTTATATACTCACAAAACAGCAACGCACTGAAGTATGATAAATATAAGCAGATTTAGGACTTCAGGTAAATCTTATGCACAAAATTGTGTGCTTATACTGGGAAGAATTTGACGGAGGAAGAAGGTGCGTACGTGTGAATCGGTACTTTACCACGTACGCGATTTGTAAACCGGCTTGTTATACTACATTACAGTAACGCATTGTTGGACCTTCTTGCAGTGTAAGTGAATGCAGACTAGCTGCGTTTATGACCACTCTTTGAAAAGGCAATACACTGTAAATTGTATTTGCTTGGAGGTAATAGTATTTTAAAATATATAGTTTAGGTAAGAGGACCAAAAATTTACTTGTTCATAAATAAATTAGCGATATTGTCATTTCCATGGGCCACATTCAAATAATGTTCATTGATTTTATATGATTAGACTTTCTAGCAGCCACAGTAACAGTAAGCCTGAGATAGTTAAAATTCAGCTTAAATACATCGTAGTTGAGGCTTAAAAGAATGGTTGAATACGTATAACATCCCCATAAAAGTGTGAGACCGTGATGTAGGGGTTTATTTACCACAGAATATTAACAGATGGCCACCCTAACAGATGGGTTTGTTGGAGTTGAGATAACAACTAACGATTCACAGCTGACAAATTGCAACATCAATAACAGTCACCAATTCGCAGCTGTTTGAGTAATAGCTAGCAACAATCGTGGAGCAGAAAACCAAGAGTTGATTAGACCAAAATGTATTCAAGGAGGCCACAATAAGGATTGAAACGAGGGCGAGAGAGAGAGAGAGATAGAGAGGGGAGCGTGCTGAGGAAGAGAGGAAACGAGCAAGAAGCGTGGGAGCCGGTCTAACTATTGAGTGGAAAACAAAGATAGCTTTATGTGAGTCACTTGAGTAAGGATGCGTGAGAACATGAGCGCAGATGTACCTTCTAGGTGAAACGAGACCGTTATAGAAAAGGGAGGGGGGAAATCGATGGGCGCGTTTGGACATGGCAGATAGGGGTTATGCGTCATAGAAACATAAATGAGGTCACTCCAACCTCGGCGACGAAAACCGAAGTATTGTCTTACTGAATACGAATTAAAAATAATTCTGGAAACGCGTAGAGAGTTATCCTTCAGACTACTCAGAATAATGTTCACATCTTCGTTTCTCGATTAAATGGCTTCTCATTTAGAACCTTCGTTAATAATTCCTTTTCGGATGATTTCAATATTCTTCTAAACATCTTAATTATTTGAGAAATAAGAGAATCTTATGTGAGTGCTCTTTTTTTCAATTTCACCTTCGTAAAAGTATGCATAGGTTTGAAGTCTTAAGTAGAAAATGCGGAAATTTACTATTGAAAATGACGTTTAATTCTCCACTTCAAATGCCCCGATAACAGTCATTTCGATGGTAAATTTAACTGAATTGTTTTTTTCTTCTTGCAAATAATTTAATTTAATGTAGATGTTTAGGCAAAAAAAGATATGCTTGAGAAGGTGTTCTGTTTTTATTAATAGTAAAAGTAACTTTTTATCCGAATATTGACATTGAAACTCGTTTATTCTTCAAATAAAACTAGCTTTAAAATCAACAAGCATTGCGGGACAGAATTAATATTTCGCTATTCAAAGGAGAAACGTATAATCGTCATCTCTCTGCCTTACGGGCTGAAGTAATAATTAGGAGTTGACTTTTATTGGGGCGATGTCGTCTTCGCATTTTACCAAGCACAAGTTTTATGGAAATTGCGTTCTCGATCAAACCATACAAATATCCAATGATCCTGTGTAAGCAGATCAAGGTAATTGGATTTACTTTAATAATTAAGTATGTTAAATGAGTCAAGGTTGTTTTAGTGTTAATTTAGCGCGATATTCATATACCCGAAAAATTCCTCAACGGTCCAACATTGACGTCTTAATGCAAAGTAAAACACAATGCAAAAGAGAATGGCTTTGTGCATTTGGAGCAATCATCATTTACCAATCAGGCATGTAAGAAAATGTAAGTCTGCTGGAATATATACAACTGCATTTTGAGCAAAATATGAAGCGAATGCCGCCGGGGAATACTTAGGTCCATGACCGTGGAAAAAGAGTTTGTAAAGTTAAGAACAATGCCTCGCAAATTTCATTTACACTTAAACTGTAATTATAAACTAACGATCTGTTAGATTGAAGTTTGATTTAACAATAAATTCAATTACGATTGTTATTTGGAACAAATGGAAATATTCATACACTGAACAGGAATATTACAAAATGGGCATTGGCATATATTATTCTCCCTCGATTACTCAAAATCACGAGCACAATGTGATCCATGAAACTCTATTTAATTACTCCTATGTTAAGGAATTTACGATAAATATGCAATGTCCAAGTTTTACACCAATGAGCCACTGCCATCTTATACACTTCAACTGATCTTAACAGAAGAAAACAAAGGCGACACCTTACGCAAAATTTGACCACCAAATTTACACTGTTCTTCCTGTAGCTTTAAATCTAACCGAAAATCTAAATAGCCATCATCGCTATGGTCAACAGACTGTGACTAGCATGGGCAACCGTGGAGTGATCAACTATCTGCCTACTAAATCTTATTTATATCATGAGGCAACATTTGACTATCGCCTTCTAGTGGTTACAACAAGCTTATTGTACTTGTCTGCTAATCGAATGCAGTGAAATGCCTAATGACCAGTTATTTTAGTTGAATTAGCTAAAAATAGCCTTTATAGAGATACGGAACGGCTTTATTAATTTACAAAATAAAATCTCGAAAGTATTTGTTCAATTTTGAAGTCCCAATAAAAATTGAATAACACAGGTTACGTAAATGACTTAATTAGGAAATGAGTAATAATAAAAGCGTGTTGTAATTTGACAGAGCTATGGCACCCACGTATTGGCATGCTATCAAGAGAGAGTTAAGAATTAAAGATTACGTCGAGAAGGCGATCGTAAAATGGGTGACAGAGGAAGCAGGCGGTTGAAGGAGAAGATGCCAACTGTCAAGCGCCTTTCAACTGAGAAATTAAAAGTACCCTCACTCATTCTCAAACTCGAACCACTCTGTTACTTTGTGCATCTTTATTATCTTTCTTTTTCTTATACGAATTATACCATTTCATTCTATTTTATTTTGTCTTTAGCGTGCTTAATAGAAAATAAGTATTTCGAGGAAATAGGAGGGTAAAAGCTCCATCCGAACTCCACGATAACTGATTGAGCGTATAGGGAGATTGCGCTTCTACTCCCTAGATAATTTTAATAATATGCTCTCCTTTCTGCAAACACACACTTAGATTTTACAATAAAGCAGAAGATTTTTCTCTTCTAATTAATATCCGTCACGGAAGCATGCATTTGGTGATTGAAAACAACTTAATACAGTTATTTTACATGATGTCTTATACTTTCACAATTTATTTTCATATATAAATGGACTAGACACGCCATTAATAACTTGATGTGAAGTTCTTATCAGATGATATTATTTCAAAGGAGACCACTTATTGGAAGTCAAAAGTGAGAAGATCATTTATAAATGTTCAAGAAAAGATACACGCTCATCATGTCCCACTGTGAAAACACACTGAGAGACGGAATGACGGTCACAGAACCTCAATTTGTCTCTATTGGCTCTCAGAATCCCTCAAATAATTGATTGTTTTAAACGAGAGCTCTCAAATTCTTACCTTGTCCATCTTTTTCTCTTCCATTTTTGGTTAGAAAAATTTTGATTTTCTATTTTGAATAACAAAATGCAACTGCTTATTCAGATACTGTAAATAATTTTAAATTCCTCGTCCAGTTATAAAATGTTGCAATTATTTGCTCAATCACAAGTTCCATAAAATACATGTGCGTTATATTTTGAAGTTCATCCTTACACGTATTTCATCCGTCTGCATTTCTGCATCTTAGAAATGTCAAATACATACACTCCATACGGTACTGAGGTTACAATAGTCGGTACTGTTTTAAGTAATATAAAAGAAGATTATTATTGATTTACGTTTACAGTTCACTTATTGGCATTGAAAACTATTTTCTTTTGAAAAAAATGAACAACACGGAGTGGCTAACTTATTATTTGTTCGATAAATCCGCTGTTTTCTCGCTAGCCATACTTCGGAGACACCCAATCTTGACACATTTGACACAGTTGCTGGAACGTACTCAAGTACTTGAGATTGCTTTTGCATATTGAATTTGAATTCGGCCTATCTTATATGAGACAAACGAAAGACAGGTTGGCATTTCACTTGTCGTACACGTGAAGGAGTTTCATCAAATGGTTAAATTGAACTGAGTTCGCGTTAATTACCGTACTCATTAATCTGTCGATTTTAGGTTTTATCGGCAACTAGATGTTGGTAATATGGTTGATCAGATAAATGTTAATTGTTCAGACCAAGCACTATGCCGTAAAGCAGACTGAATCGCTTACCCAATGTTATTTTGGATCCAATCGGAACATTTATGCTTCCCATATGATCTTATTTTAAAGGTGCGTGTCCATAGATCTGTCACTGCTATGGAAAATGACAAGCATCTTTTCATTTCCTCTCATCACATATCTGTTTGTCATTACTTTCCACAAGTTAGAGAAATGATTTCTAACTAGAATGCATACTTTGCATACAAATATTTTCCCAAATGCATAGAATGGTTGTATTTTTGCTTTAAAAATTATGACTTTTATTAAGGAATGACCTCGAAGAATATCAAAAAACTAAATTCTAATAAATCAGAGATAATCTGAACATTGTGGGGTTCACAATGCTAACAAGGCTGATTGAATCACGTGCGCTAGAACTCACCCCGAGAGGTGCGGCATGTAACCGGTCACGTTGAAAACAAGCGCGGACGGGGGTGCAGAAACCTCCTCAACCAATCAGCAATCAAGACCCCCGAATCCTAGCATGGTTTTGTATTTAATGACTAAACTTTTGACAGACAAAAAACAACGAAGTGGTCAATGAACCCTCGTCACTCAGCGTCTTTCTGAATCTTACCACTTTAAGCATAGCTTAGATAATTTGGGAATTAATTGATAAGAGAGGATACTGCTAGAGGCTATTCGGACTGCTTAGGAGGATTACTTAGGTGTAGCAAAAAGAACTACTGGTGAGGCATCCGCTACAACTTGCAACATCGTTTGCCCGATTTTTTTTTAAATTGCAGTCTACGATCCTATCAAATATCTGTGAAATGTATTCCAGCAGTGCATTGAAAATGGAACGTCTTTAATATAATTTAATGTTATGCATACATTCATGGTAGAATTTTAAAATATTTACCCCATTTTAACAATGTGATTCCTTTATTTCGTATAGCAAACAATACATGGCAAGTTCGCCGATTTGTCAAGGTCGTTTCTTTAACACATTAGAAGAGCTGCTGAGTATATTCACTGAAACGCTGATATTCAACTTTGAGATACAAAAACATTTTATTTATTTAATAATTTAATTAGCTTTAAACGAATGTTATATTAAATAATTATCTGTCACAGCATTTCTCGAATCTTCTTTGTGCGTAGATATTTCAACGTTAGGTTAATCTAATCAATCCGATGGTCAGCTAAAAAGTGACATGTACAGTCAGTTGCGAGTAAACTTTCAATTAATAAAATTATTATATTATCCTACCAAATAACTTTGCAAGTTTCCATAAGCTAAAAATAGCGATTTTTCATTAGCATAGGAAGACAAGTTGCTACACCTACTGAGTCATAATATGATTAATTGCAAGATAATGATAACATGCCCTCTTATTTTCTCGATTTTTATTATCCTGATTTCTAATTTAGCTTGAAAGAGAAAATTTTTCTTACCATTTGATGTTGTTGCTGAAAATAGAGTAAAATTTGTGTTACGTGTTAACATTCTAATGCGTTTTATTATCAAAATACAATATTTTGCAATATTTCAAAATACAATGAAAGGTTATAAATATACGACAGTTGAACTAATAAGAGTTAGCAAATTCAAACATAAAAATTTGTCTAATTATATCTGCAATTCCACAATTAATGAAATGAGCGGAATACTTAAATTAACTTAAGGGAAAGTAGGGAAAGGACAAAGAAAGTGGAGGAGGTACACGAATAAATAGATGGCTGGGAGATGAAGTCTTGTGTAGCGAGATATTATCGTGGGATAATCTAAATTGTCATCATTGTAGGAGCTTTGTGAATGTCTATGATTCTCTCGGGAATCGTGGATGGCAGTGTGATTATAGGGGTATTCGGTATGTATTGAGTACACTTAAAGAACACTTCATATTTAAACTGGAATTCGTGGGGGAGTATGCGTATAAGTAACGGAATAAGCGTGAATACGCATAAAGTATTCAATGCATTGAGATGACAATTAGAGTTTGCACTGACGATGCGTATCGAGACTTATCATAAGATGTTATTGGTGCGTCGTATCGTTCAAAGGTCTGTGCTAACCTATTTTAATGTTCAGTAATTCTGCGTGCAATAGTATTTGACTTCAATACCGATCATCCAAACACATCGGCAGGACCACAAATACTGATATTGTCACGCTTTCAATCTTCTAGATATGAAAATTCTGTCACACATTTGTTTAACCTGCTTCTTTACTGAAAATGGCCATTTCTTGAGTGTTCACAAGCATCTCAAATATCTGATCCTGAAAGCATAACATATTCGATCACCACATTATACCAGAACCCACAAACAAAATATATAATATCAGGTTGTAACACAAGTTCTGTCCATTTTTAATTTGAATTAAAAGGAAAATTTTGTCAAAAATACATTTATTTAGTGTTTAATATAGTCACAATTTTTATTAATAGCATCTTTCCATCTTGCCTTAAGCTTTCTCATTCCTTCTTCATAGATTTTAGTCAGTTTAGACTCAAAAAAGAAACTAGCTTCATTTCCACCTCTTCTCTTGAAGTGAGCTTTTGTCCCATGAATTGATTTTGTAAGCCCCTGAAAAGATAAAAATCGGTTGGTGCAAAATCGGGAGAATATGGCGAGTGATGC
>CAADRB010000027.1:53365-72038 GCA_900708905.1 Hymenolepis diminuta | reverse complement strand
ACAATTCAAAGCCAGGTATTTCTATTCCCATAAAATATTTTGAATTCACCCCATCATTGGACGCGTTAAAAGCAATACCTGGAGCGTCTTCAGATGGAGGAAACGACGAGGGTAGATTTCGATCTTCTGGAGGWGATTTGTGATAGGGCATTTCAGAGTCAGACAATTCAAAGCCAGGTATTTCTATTCCCATAAAATATTTTGAATTCACCCCATTATTGGATGCGTTAAAAGCAATACCTGGAGCGTCTTCAGATGGAGGAAACGACGAGGGTAGATTTCGATCTTCTGGAGGAGATTTGTGATAGGGCATTTCAGAGTCAGATAATTCAAAGCCAGGTATTTCTATTCCCATAAAATATTTTGAATTCACCCCGTTATTGGACGCGTTAAAAGCAATACCTGGAGCGTCTTCAGATGGAGGAAACGACGAGGGTAGATTTCGATCTTCTGGAGGCGATTTGTGGCCAGACAGCATAGAAAGGGTATGTTGTTCTGAAGGAGCGTGTGATACCATTAATGAATTTTTCATTTCACCGTTTAAATCTGGAGTATTTTGAAATAAATAAGTGGAAACCTGCTCAGTTTCATCTTCCGGATAATGCTGTGGCATCCTTGAGAGATTGAAACTAGTTTCGCCATTTGTCTTTACATTTTCCTTTGCCGACGATGAATGAGATGCAACAAATCTAATCTTTCGATCTGGAAGTATTCGTTCAAACCCATATGGATCTTCCAACATAATGTTCATAATCGTATCGTTTTGGAAACTTTTGGAAATGTCAGGCCCTCTTTGCCTCTTTGGGTTATATACAGGTTTTTTTATTAAATGAGCACTATCACCCCCTACTATTGTATCAATCGAAGATGAAGGAGACAATACCGACAATGTTTGTCCACTCGAAGATATTTGAGGTACCACTGCTTGTTTAGAGAAATTCAAACATGAAATTGGAACATTCTGAGACATTAAGTTTACATTAGTCAGCGTTTGTGACTCACTAGAACTTTGTGATGTCACTTTTGAGCTGGACGTGGCAAATTCCATCGTTTGAACACCCTGAAATAAAGGAGATAATACAATAAAGTCTGATTATTTATATGCAGAATTTTACCATCAATTCGTGTATCTAAATGAAAAATTAATTTAATCTCCGTCAACCTTAGTATTATTTAAGCCTTCCGGTCTATTTACGATAAATATTGAGCTCAATTCATTCAAAATTTGTGTCAGAAATGAGTTCAATTTTTTCAACAATGTGCAATTTTATTCAAAATTTGAAATGTAATTTAGTTTGGAGAGCATATACATCTATTTTTACTTCATTATTTAAGTAGCATATTTGTGCTCTTCAATGTTAGCATCACATGATATGCTTACGGGCTTCTGCGACTTTTTAAAGAAAAGTGCACACGAGCTTTAACGGGGCTTTTCTGACCATTCTAACAGTTTTTTCTGTAAAAAAGCAATAAAGACTGAGGGCATGAAGTTACAAAATAATAAAGTTTAACAAAATCAAACTAAATGGCTATTGTATGATTCTTTTGATAATTAAACTCTATCCTTAACGCATTTTCGTTTTCCTTCCGTACACCTTTTATTAGAAATCAATTGCTTGGCCAAAATTAAAATTTGTATTATTCTTTTACTTTTCGTGGGTTATTAAAACTATTATATGAAAAATAACGCCATGAGCGTATCAAAATATTATAAATAGCAAACGGGTTGATTCGAGTAAGCAGCATCCCAGAAGTTTCCTGATGACCTATTTCAGTCAAAAGGATAGAGAATTTCGTCTGTTCAACAATGACCACGCGCATATTTTAACAATAACAATATATTTAATAACAATATTGATAAAAAATAAAATGTATTTTACGCTTGTAATTCACATTAAATTAAAATTTTAGAAACATATTACTCATATATCAAATGAAATGTGAATATTTTTTCCCACCAGTATAATTTAAAATTAAGAGAAAAGATTGCACTTAAGAACACATAGAATGAATAATAGGATAACTGATTAATAAAGTTGCCTTCTGTATGCTTTGAATGACTACCGCTTCTATACATTCCGGTTGCATGATTCACAAACTTGGAGTTCGGCATCAGTACCTTACAGGAATAAATCATGGCACTTACACTGATCTTGCGTTCATAAATGAAAAGTACCCTTTTATCTTTTCCCGCCCACGAAGTTGGAGCGACTTCATTTATGTCCCTATGACGCATAACCCCCGTCTGACATGTCTAAACGGGTCCTCGATTTCCCCTCTTTCTATAACCGCCTCGCTTCACAAAAAAGGCACATCTGTGATCATGCTCTGACGTGGCCTTTCCCAGGTGACTCATATAAAGCTGGCCTTGTTTTCCAGCTGACCTCTTCCTCAGCACGCTGCTCTCTCCCTCTCTCTGTTACTCATTTCAAACTCGTTGTGGCTTCCTTGAATACGTTTTCCGACTACCCAACTGTTGGTGTTCTGCTTCACAATTGTTGTTAGGTCATACTCAAACAACTACGAATTGGTGACTGTTATTGTTGTCGTAATTTGTTAACTGCAAATCGTTAGTTGTTATGTAACTCCAACAGGTGTATATTTCTCACCTTGATAATCTATTTGGAAGAGAAAAATAATTTTAACTAAGCGGACGGTGAGTGAGTTGAGAGATAATTAAGATTGACCTTCAAGTGCAGATTTTATTCGTTTCATTTATTTCGAATAGTTAACTGTTTCATGCTACAACGTCCATTAGATGTCAGATAAAAATTGAATCCTTTATATAAATGAATGAATGGAAGCGTGGCAACATCAGCATTTGTGATCCTGCAGATCTATTTGGATGGTTGGTGATAAAGTTAAGTACTATTGCGCGATAGGAGTTTCTAATGTCGATTCACAAAACCTGGAGTAACTATTTGACACGAATGTTGAAGATAGATCAATTGACTTATTATTCGACTGCCTTCCATTTATGCAATACAGTTTTGTCTTAATATCGACAAATTCTGGGAAAATTTTACCACCAATCGGTGTTTATAATCTCTATCACATAGTGTGCTAAAATAATTGCAACTGTTTATATGTTTTTAAATAAACAAGATGATCATTTGTTGAAAAATATTTTTTAATGTCCAAGGTCAGCATTGAGCTTTCAATTGAAGGGAGCCAAATGTGAACCATCGAACTCTTTAAAAAGCGCCACCAACTTTGAACATTACTCATCAATCGTCATGAGGTAAGCCTCAAAAATTATTCAAGTAATCAAAACCCGTCAAAAATTATGTCTGACAACAGAAACCTCAATGCTAAAATACACGAATGTTTTTTCATAATTTAGAATACCCGATTACAGTGAGATAATTTAGTTAAGATGAAATACGAAGTTTGATTTTGTTAGAAATTATGCTCCAACTAAAATATAAATAACTTTTCATTCTACCAGAAGGCGGTAGGGAATGGCAAATAAATCCCAGAGTCACGACCTTCCAATCACTTAAATGTGCAAACTCTGGGCATCATCGCCATAAATTAAACCTCCAATGCAAAATTATAAAATTTGAAGGTCAAGATATTATGCAGCAAATGAAATGCTTTATAATCATATATACATCACAGTGTGTAATATGCACGGTCAAAGTCACTATGTACTGCATCACTGCTTGACACATTGCCGGATTCTTATGAAATTCTTCTTTGTTAATTATATTTTACGTTTACTGATTGTGCTCCTGTACCGAGCCATCTCAGAATTAAATGATCTATTGAATTTGTCCGTAAAATAAAACACATACCGCGTACCCTGTATTCGATATTTAAAAAAAAGAGGAGTGATTTAAAAAAAATGAAATTTACATGATGGTTGCCAAAGGAAAATCTTGCTTACTTGAGATGTCTCATGTGAACTGAATAGGTATGACTTTCAGGTTTCATTTTGCCGAAAATTCTTATAAACAACGTTCTTTTGTGCGATTTCCCGTATTTTAGAAGGTCTTAAATGAGCTGATTGTGATTCATTTCGCTCAGAAAGCACTTCTTAATTAGTGACATTCTTGCCCTTTTAAGGTCAAAACGGACAGAATGATAGACTTTTTAATGGATAAAAGGCGAAAAATTCCTTCAATAATAGTCTCATGCTTATTATCCCCTTTTGAATGTGTCGAAGTAGATCTGCTTTATTTACAAATAAATTATTGCAGGCATACATTACTGCCCGCCCTTTTATGGTCATTTAAAACTTGTCTGTTTAAAATTCCCAATTAGGCTAAGGATTTTTGCACTAATGGACATTTATAAGGCTGAGTCCAAAGCAAATGGTCATATGATTTGAAGATGAGAATTTATTTTCGTCTGGATCATATTTTTCCCAAATAGATCAATAAAAAATAAAGTGATGCTGATTGATGATTTCTAGAGCAAAGTGGAATGAAATTAATAAAATAACTTTTACTGTTATTTTATTAAGAATGTAAATTGAGGAAATTCAGTATCAGCAATTTAATAATTGAGATTGAAAATTCGACAAAATGCAGACATTGTGCAAGTCTTTATTACTGCACAGAGCACTATTAAAGAATTGTTGATACACTGTAAAGAGCATTCCTTATTCATTTCCGAGATATACCTGATCGTGCACCGTTCTTAGGCCTGCGTTCTGTAGGTCTGCACATAAATTAGTAGAGAAGAGAGTGAAGTTCATTATGACGGTGCGCGATGGATAGAATCTTCTTTTGAATCACATAAAGATTTTTTAGAACGATTATGGTAGGCAAAAGTAGGAGAAACAATGTATTGATCTCTACAGATTCAAGCATGTGGAGGTACACGATGTGTTAATAATCGAATCCTCTCAGCTCTCCCGTTTTTATCTGGAGCAAATTTCTTAGTTCGACTGTAAAAGATAAATTCCTACAGATTTGGTTACACACTCAATTCTTAATGAAGCTTGAATTCATTTTAATTTCTCCTTAATAAGAATAATAATAGCAGAATCGTCTTTGTAATATTCCACCTACGATGTCGTAAAATGTTTCTGAAATGGAGGATTATATTATAAGTTTATTTGATGTTTTAAATAGCATTTACGTAAAATACTTCTTTCGTATGTGTTCTTAATATTTACCATTGTTAATGAACAAGATCTTTTCCAGTTGCTTATATTCCTTTGAGTAAACTTACCCTCTCTATTAATCTAATGAACAAACCATAATTTGATTTTGTATTTCAGCGGCTGATACTAAAGAAAAATATCTACAAATTCATACATTTTGGACAAAATCAGGTTTCTATTCTTAGGACTTAAACTACCTTAAATTGTTTGGCTGTAAATAACGATAAATTTCCCATGGTCAGACTCCAGCCATGACGCATAATCTCAATACTTTCCACTCTAACGTTCGGATTAATTGTAGCTGTGTAGTGTGGATTAAAATGTGAACAAATGAATAAAGTTCCATCATGTGACAATGTAACCATTTGTAAAAGTTGGCAGACTTGGATTTAGAACAATACACCGTTTCAAATAAGCATTGCCTGAAAGCATTCATTCAAACTGAGCATTCATTTCAACAGAGGAAGCGATCTTGGCTTTTTCCTTTGCAATGGAAATGACTTATTTCAATTTATCCAAGTGGAAGCCTGGCTCCATCCCCACGATTTCCATTTTCATCTCTGACATCCTCATTTCATATTCAATTTCCATAAGACGGAGTACATGATATACTAACACCCAACCTCGTCCATCTTTTGGAACCAAGATGAAAAGTTCACCATCTAACAAGTCACTAACGTTAATGTGAATTGATTTTAACAAATGGAGGTGTAAAACTGAATGAAATTGAATGCAACTTTTATTTGAACTGATATTTGGGCATCTCCCCTGAGGCTTATTCAACGCCAAATGTTTGTGAATTTTGTCAAAAATGTATTTATTTTTCTCGTTGTGCTGCTATGAAATTATGATATCATTTGAAGAAGCCCAACAAAGTCTGAATACTTGATTTTATGCGCCTATTATCAATATCATTACCATCTGATGAAGCAATACCAAATTTAATTGATCAAAGCAATAATGAGGAGTTAGTACGGCGAGAGGAATTAAATTATCTTTATTTCAAGTGAGAGTCCAAAGTGGAGCTTGTAACAATTTGCAACGCTGATTGAAAGCTCTCTCAGTGGAGTTATCAACCCATTCACTGTGTGTTCATCGATTGGCATTGAACTTCTGATTTTGTGGAGATTCCTATTGAACGACATGCCACTAATGTACAGACCACGTTTGACATTTATTTAATTTTACATTTTTTCAAATTAATTTTTCATTTATTTCCCTTTCTTTAAAATGTATATTATAAAAGAAAACAACAGTCACTTAGAATTCATTCAAAGCTTGAAACACTAATGATTGAATAAAGTATAATTTGTAAACTGCTTTCAAATCTCGTAATATGATTGTTAGAAAAGTGTCATTTAATTCTCTTATTTCATCGCTGATAGTGAAAGTTATTTAAGTATCAATAATGCTTTCAAGCTCCACTCTTAACAACGATAACCACAATCGAGGCATTCGATTAGTCTTTATTTCTATTTGTAGTTCTAGCAATTTCACAAATGTCGTCCCTTTAGACGGTCTTTTGTTTTAGAGACATTTTAATTTGAATGCGAATGCGGATTCATTACTTCGAACTACAGCCCTACACTTTTGCGATATTACAGGAATCGCACTAATAGTGGTAGTTGTAATTGGATATCTCAAGATGTATTTTATTTTGCCTACAGAATTTAAGTCTGAAGGAATAGAGCATCAGAGTTCATTATTAGCAACGCGAGTTCAACACTCAATACTCAAGAGGAATTTGAGACTAAAATAATAATTCTCAGGCATTTTTACAGTTAATAAATGTTAATAAACATTGTTCTACAACAGATATTTGTTTATTAAAACGGTCAAACACACTCGAGAGATGCTCTCTCATCAGTTTGCATCAAATAAAGTTGTTCTGCACTTCGTGACATGTGTGACGCCTACGAGGGTATGGATAGTCCTCGCAATTGTGGTAAATCCGGCTTGTCTCTGATTAATATCTAAACTAAGGACTGAAATATAGCTGAAAAGAATTAGGAGATCATGAATAACCTCTTACACTACGTTATAACGGTACTAACTTCTTACACTTACATCAATATACTGGTTCAAGAAGACATGTTAAACTCAGTGGGTGATGAGCAACTCTGGCAAACTTTCTAATACTTTTAATGGCAAACGACCACATATATATTCACGCATGTACTCATAATCGACTTAATTATAGTGCACATCATTTTGGAATTTATTTAATTATAATCGCAACACTAGCTAGGGCATGACCTATTGCCAAAACCTGAGCCAGTTGATAACTGACGACTTAAAACTACTAATCAGACGTTAAGTAGTGAAAGGGCACTGCAATATTTGTCCCAAAGTTTGTGGCATGCATATCATAAAATTTTACTGCATGTTAGGCCATTTATGGTCTGCAGATATAATTGTGTGCCTATTAATACAGTGACAATTTGCAGTGCGGAACACGTGGTGTGGTAGGGGGAAGTCCTGATACCGAAATCCAAGTCTGAGAATTATGCAAAGTGGACGAAAATTCGTTTGTGCTGCTTCCTTCACCTGAAGACGTTAAATGTGTTGTGCTTAATGTATTCAATGCTGAAGTGACTTTAAAATATTATATGAGAACACGAACGTCGGGTGCTTTAGATCCTCTATCTTAGCATGTACCTATTGAAAGCACCATCCAAATCGTTATATCTCCAGGGAGACCATCTGTGTCCAATGTACTAAACAAGAGTGAATCCATGGGCATCTACTTCTAGTGGAAGCGTATCTGGTCTTATCTTACGCTGTTTATCCATGGAATCTCATTTCCGTGTTTCCATAATGATGAATTTCCAATTACATCTGGACCTGAAGTTGCCAACGTGTCCCTCTAGTAAGTGCTCTCCAAGTTATTTTACAACTTCTAAATCCTGTGCCATCAAAAGTAGCAATTGAGACTGGGGAAAGAGTAGAGCTATGCTTCATATCTATTTTAAACCCAAATGCACCAGAAATGTCTAGTTTGTAAATGCCGAAAATAGGCATGTTCCTTATAATTTGTTTCTTAAAATCGTTGGACCAGAGAATCCATATAGTGCACAATTTAAAACGGATCCAAATCAAAAGCATGTTGGAAGAGGAGGTAGTGCTTTAAAATCAATAGTACCAAGTCGGCTGATGGACTGGTTAGTAAAGTGTGAGCAGATGCTTTATTATTCACACAATGTTACTTGAAGGAGTTTCATCGTCTAAGATCAAAGCAGAGACAAAGGACTTGCATGTTTTCAATGCCCAGTGCATTTCCTTTGATGTGGGGATGCATCTTAACGGTCTTCTGAGTACTACTGAAGAGCGTATCCACAATTTATCATTTTTGAATATTGATACAGCCTTGATCGCTAAATTATTCATTCCAGCGCCATGCATTCTAACCATCAGATACATTGTAGCAGCGTTGAGTTGGTAAAAGTAGAAACAAACTCATTAACTTTCAAAAATATGCGACAACGAAAGTAATTGTTTTTAGAAAAATTGGTTGGTTTAATCAAATGCGTATGCTAACTGTCATGAGACTGATGTCTGCCTGGACATATCCATTTTAAATAAATCCAATTTTGTGGTAAGAAATTTAAGAAAGGCTGCAAATACAAAAGTGGAAAACACTAGTTGATTCGGGAATCATCTGCCCCTGCAGTTTCCAGAACTAGACTTGAAAAATAGTTAACATTGGAGATGAAGATTATGGTAACCTACGTGCATTGACGTTTAAATCAATTAAGTTAAAGTTAATGAGTAGCTTTTCATCATTGCCTCAGAGCAATTAGTCAAATCAGCAAAGACATTACACGAACACAATTCAGCATCATATCGATGAGCTTGAGATTGAAGATATCACCTGATTGACAACGTTTTATTTCCCGAGTAGTTTTCAGATGGGCAGGAGTGGTGGGCACTTGCTTATTGACGGCAGTAAATATCGCACAAATTGAAATTAAACAACAATTCTGATGCGTTGGTTTTTTCGGCTTCTTACCACCATCTGCAAAACGGCATTTTCAATTGGTAATATTTGTGCTTTTAAGTGTAATCATAATCACAGGCATTTAATTCGATGTATGCCTTCTGTGAAGGAAACAGAAGCAATGTACCCCATACAAGTCAGATTGTTGAAAAGTAAAACGCTCCATAATATCATTTTTCTAAATTTTATTCTAAAGGTTTATATCTGCCTGTACAAATAGCATAATTGGAGAATCCATCAGCATAAGTGTATATGAATGCATTAAATGGAAACTGCAGAGCGGAATTGTTTCCTCTCAATCACTTCATTCCTCTACTTCATCGTGAAAATGATGATAGAACAATTAAATAACGCTTTTCTGAAATGCCAAAATAAATGGAATGCAAAGTGTCTTGACGACTCATTGGGGAGGTGACATTAACAGTCCTTCAAGAATTTCTTTATTGATATTTGAAACATTTCACTGAAAAAATAAGCAAAGATCCATATTGAAAATTAACTAACTTGCACGTAGAAACATGAAAATGAAAAGGGATGGGTGAGAGATCAATAAGTGCCAAAATGTCATATTCACAAGATGGTTTTATTAAATGAGACCTGTTTTCCAATATATTATATCTTGTAATGGAATTTCGAATTAATGTTCTGAGTACTTTAGAATGTGTAGCCTCAAAAAAGATTGAGTGTATGCGTGGTAAATCCCATAATATGGCATCTATCCCTCCATCCATCCATCCATCCATCAAAAGAAGGGGTGGTAAATGTGTGACATTTATGGTAAAAATGCGTTCAACAAATTTGGCTACACTTCAGCCTCTAATGTTGGAAGAGTGATTTTCTAAACAATTGATGTTGCTGAAGGGATCGTTTATTTTATTGCAGATTAGTAGTCATTGAATTAAGCCTAATCAGATTATTATAATACACACACTCCCACGCACAGTTGCTGTGGAGAACATCCTCTCTACCCCAAAATAGGTTAAGATTAAATTGCACAATTTCATACCAAAACTGAGAGGTTCGTATGATTTTTGACAATCGCTGCATTCTAACAACGCTCGTTAAGCGTTTGAGATATGCAGTTGAAGCGCAATGCTCAATGGAATGAACGCGAATATAAAGTAAAGAGACTTCATTTCACGTGAGACAAATTTTGCAAATAACCTCTGGCCAGCCGGTGTGAACCGAAGTCTTTAACTTGACATCGTGCTCACTGTACAACTTAAATGGCAACACAGAAATTAAGGGGAGTTTCAAAGAAGCAAACGATTACGAATTAGTCTTATTGTCATATGGAGGAGGGAATTTGCAGTCTTCGGCGAAATGGACTGTGTATATCTCACGCCGACCTCTTATTTCACTTATTTAGATTATCTCTGATATTTAAATTATTAACTCTTATTCACTCAAAATATGACATCGACGGATTTATGTATATGGTAATTAACTTAAGCCAGGTTCAAGCTAACCATCTAATGAAACTCCTCCATGCGTGTGATAAGTTAATTTTGACCCCTCTTTTGTTTGCTTCATATAAGATAGATCGACACACGTTCAAAGTGCACATTAAAGCACACTTAAATATTTGAGTGTGTTATAGTAAATGTGTCAGGAATGCTCAACAAGAGCAAACGCATGAGCCTGTTTCTAAAGAAAACGTTTTGAATAGCACATTTATAGACAAAAGAAGGAGATAAAAATGTGGAAGTTCGCATCAAAAACGACTGACATTTTGCGACATTGTGAAGGCCGATCAAAGCAAATCGATCTCCTGTGATTGTCATTTCCTCTCTCAGTGTATTTTTACAATGGCACACGATGAGCATGTATCTTTTCTTGAATAATTATATGTGAGCTACTCACTTCGACTTGGAGCATGAATTTTTCTTTAAAATAATTATATCAGATAGGAAATTTTCATCAAGTTATGAATGAGACCTATTTTTGAAGAAATTATAAATTTCCGTTTCGTGATACGTGCCAATAAATTGTGAAGGGGTAAGAAATCATCTTGAATGGTTGTATTAAAACGATTTCGACTAGTGAAAGCATTCTTCCGTGGCGTACAATATTTAAAGCAACAAACCCTCTGCCTTGTTTTAACAACGAGGTTTGTTAAACAATTGATTTTGTGGTTCGTTCGGTGGAGAGAGGGGAGCGAATCATTAAAATTGCATTCTCCTCATACTCTCAATTACCGCGTGTTGGATTTCAAACGGGGCTTCTGCCTTCCTACTTTTCCAAACACTTATTTGCTATTACTTACACTATTGACGAATGCAACATAGAATGAAATGGCACAAATTGTATAAATGTATGAAAGATTTTAAAGATTCACAAACTAACATTTTCCACCACTGATGTTGAGTTTCCTCGTCTCCCCACCGAATCTGGAATGGACAAAGCAGTAAACAGTGGCACGCTGAAGTACCAGCAAATATTATTTACTCTCCTCTCACAACTTCTGGTGTCGTATTTAAAAGTACACTCAGTCAATTCATTTGAAATTATCAGACCAATGGAGAATAACATAACAATTGTATTAGCAGCCTAGTGAGTACAATTTTGCCTATGCACTTGGAACAGGCCAATTGAAATTGAAATGATGTCACATCACTTTTATTAACCAACTGGAACGCAGGGCTTTGTTAGTTGGAAGTAGGAAATGAAGTGGTCGAGGTGTATATAAGTGTACGAAAGCCATCAGGAAATATTTTATGTTTATTACCTTTTATTTTAAAATTGGGTCTATTTATGAATTTTCTTCTTAAATCATGAATAAACCTGCACCTGAACAGTTATTTCTGAGGGAACTGAATCGCGCTAAATAGAGATCTTACCTTTTGAAGTGTTTTATTCCTTTGCCTCTCCTTACTTTTTGTTGATAATTTTGGATCGTTGGATGCAATTACGTTATATTTCAAAGATTTTTAGTGATACTGAAACAAATATTCTTGACATGGAAACCCAACGTGCATAACTTACTGAGCCTCTGTATGAACTCTCTCTCCCTTACTCTCACCGAGTCTGAGTTAACTGCAGTTTGTCAATAGAGATTCAAGAGTAAGCACAATACTTTGCATCGCGATTGCACAAATTTATCCAAACTCTTATTGTGGATTTATTGCATGAATTTAACACCTTCTTGTAAGGAGAACCTAAATATCAGCATTTATTCAATTCATTTCGTGTCATTCCACCTTAAAAATTAGACATCTCAGATCTTCGCCAACGTTTTTAATTAAAAGGCATCCACAAACATTTTGGTAAGGTGCTCTTCTTCATAAAGCAAAGTAGAAGCCTTCATGTGTTAATAAGTGACAACCAATTTTGAACCAACTGGGTTTAAGTTTGCAGTGGATTTACCCATATCTTCTTGTACCAAGGAGAAGGTAGGTAGGACAATATTGCAAACAATAATATTTTGACAAAGGCGGACATATTAGAGTTCTGCTGATATAATCCTCTTCTTTTCAGCAGGTGTAGCCGCTTAATATGCAAATCATAGGGAATTATTAAATCGGCCAGCCAACGAAGGAAAATATAAGCAATAACCTTACGTGGTAGAAGTTGACTAACAAAAATACATTACCTGACATTGCTGAATTAAAATTGCGGCAAATGAAAAGGAATAAAATGAAATTGAATGACCCGAGGGGTGCAGTGAAGCCAGAGTTGATGAGCGTTGATAAATATCGGAGAAATTCATTAGCGATTTCGATTATTAAATTCAAACTGTGTAATATTTCATCTAAATTATAATCTACCATTTCACATTTTGATATAATTTGTGTAACTTTAAGGATTTGCCTCTTTTATGAGTGAATTAATGTTGCCATATTGCAAAGTTTATTGATATCTTTCATAAGTCAAGCGTGTATGTGGGATAATTTAATCTCATAACCACGATGTCGGCAACCAACTGGAGCTGAAATCTTTGACATACTCTTTATAATTAAGATCACCTAAATGTCCATCATAAAAGATATAGTTTATAAAGGGCAAAAGCAAACAGCCTCACCTTATTGTTAAAAAATATTGTAGGAGATAAGTTCACAGTCACTCCCTAGCTTATATGATGTAGTTATTTATAAAACATGACAATAATTCTATTAGGCGACCCTTGTTGTTGAGCTTACGTGAAAAACTTTGAATCACTGGAACATATTTTCGTGCTTACGGATGCTAAACAAATATTCAATTTGCTTTTAACCTTATGTCGTTGAACAGATAAGACAGTTCAATAAAAATATCAATATTATTTGTGATTTATTTTGCAAAATTAAGATATTTTTAGGGTTATTATTTCATATGTAACTCGTAACTGCTATTTAAATGTTTTTATCAAAGTAGAGATTGAAGGATGAAAACCTTCTCACCGAAATATTTTTCTCTATTATCCCTATTCCTCATCAAACTTAACTATCTTCTACTATTATTATGTCCGTAAGTTCTCACCCTTTTCCTGTTACCCACTGCACTCCAAACAAACACCGTGCGTCCTCAACCGGCCTACTTTTCATCGATCGGAGAGGACATCGCTTAGTCAGCTTAGTTATCAATCGGTCCTGCCTGCACCGGCCTGTCCTTCCACCACAATCGTACCGACCAATCAAAACACGCATACATATCTCTATGCCTGTCCTCACCCAAAGCGTCGATAAAAACGACCCATGTTCCCGGACACACACACACACACAAAGGACACTAACTGTTCAATAAACGCCATACCCGCTGCTCTTCCAAGTCGCTACTTTCCTTTGAGGCTTTGGTACCGAATTTTGTTCAAAACGTCTTGCCTAACACAATCCTTGGTGTCCTTTTCCCTCATCTGCTGTTAACCCTTAGCCGCTACAAATTGGTGACCCTGACAAGGACACGNCACTGCACTCCAAACAAACACCGTGCGTCCTCAACCGGCCTACTTTTCATCGATCGGAGAGGACATCGCTTAGTCAGCTTAGTTATCAATCGGTCCTGCCTGCACCGGCCTGTCCTTCCACCACAATCGTACCGACCAATCAAAACACGCATACATATCTCTATGCCTGTCCTCACCCAAAGCGTCGATAAAAACGACCCATGTTCCCGGACACACACACACACACAAAGGACACTAACTGTTCAATAAACGCCATACCCGCTGCTCTTCCAAGTCGCTACTTTCCTTTGAGGCTTTGGTACCGAATTTTGTTCAAAACGTCTTGCCTAACACAATCCTTGGTGTCCTTTTCCCTCATCTGCTGTTAACCCTTAGCCGCTACAAATTGGTGACCCTGACAAGGACACGACCATTCTGAATAAGAACAAACAAACGATGTCTCGGGAAACCTCTCCCTCCTTACCCAGATCAGTCAGATCAACCCAGCCAGCTTACGCTTGCGAAGTGTATATATTATTTGCTAGCTTCTCTGCAGTACACACAAATCGAATACAAAAGTATTATGTGTTATATTTTACAAATGGCGATAGTAATTGTTGATTGCTATAATCTAGACAAAGCCTGTTGTCAGTAAAACAGATTTCATAACATATTCCTCAATTGTTGATAGAGTCAGACAAAACGTGCATAACCCATCTTTGTTCCATAAAATATCGTCAGCACAAAATGCACATCCTTGATAATGAAATATATATGGAAGTCAACAAATAACACAAAATTTACTCTATTTTCACCTACCACATAAAATGACAATTAAAATTTATTGTCTCTAGTGAAATTAGAAATAAGAATAAATAAAATAGCAAAATTTGAAAAGTAATTTATCGTTATCATTTAATATACCGTATCAATTATTAGCATGTGACACAATTTCTTCTCCAATTGGTAATGAAGAAATTTCTGTTTTTAACAATATAAACTTGTAAGGCTTTTCGGTATGATAATAGAAACGAAAGTAGATGAAATAATTTTTGTTTGAATAATGACGACATGGCTTTATTTCCTTATCTTTTATTCGTCCTGTTTGAGCTGTTATGGATTGACGGACAGTGAGCACATGACTTCGCTCTGTTTAATTTGCATCTACTCACGTCTGGGGCAAGTTTCACTAATGATTTTCAATGCTTCAAGTTCTTCTATTCACTCTATGAATTTCCTAACTCTCTTGTCCCTCAGTGCAATTCAAAACTATCACATACAAGCATTTTAATGGTTAAATGCGCATACAAAGTTGGCGGGATAAAGGACCCAATCAAGCATGTGGATGGCCCATGGCATTTATCAATTCTGCTAAAATTTCGCTAAACCTACCCATCGGATTGGCTGCCAGATTTCTTTCACCCTTGCAATTCGAGTGAATCAATTTTTTCAAATTAGCTTCTACGTGGTTTTCACATTTATATGGAAGAAACTTTATTATTTAATTCACTGACGAGCAGCATATACATTAGAAGATGAATAAAAAATGGATGTCAAATTGATCTTTTCGGGATCAGATTCCCTATTAAATGGAGACCTCTGCTTCCCAGGATGTTATATATGGGTGAAGATTTGCTACCCATTGCGGAAAAGAAGGCTGTCAGTAAGCAGGGAACATATTTATAGATGTCGCCATTGAGTTTGTGGGAAAGGTAACTGCATGACAAGAGGGTTTATATTTGAGGAAAAGGCCAAAGGATGGAGGAGTAATTTATATTAAATTTCAAATGCGTGCTCCTCTTCTGACACAAGTCTGACATTCTGTAGAGCACCGATGGAATGGGCTAAATAGCGTTATGATAACACATCCACGTCATTTGTATAGTTTCAGATACCTCAAACTCTACTCTGCACATCAATGTGGCCCGTATATCTAAACCTGTTCTCATTATCGGCTGCATTAAGGTTAACGCATTTCTGAAATTTATATAATTACAATCGCAACACTAGATAGAGCATGATCTATTACCATGACGTGGTAACTGAAGACATAAAACTACTAATTGGACTTTAAGTATTGGGAGGGCACTACAAACTGACGACCATTAAAATCCTCATATGTGCTCCGAGGTTCGTGGTATTCACATTTCAGAATTGTATCATATTTTAGCCTATTTATAGCCAACAGTTATAATCAAGTGTGTAATAATAGAGTAACAATTTGCAATGCGAAAACGTGTAGTGTAGTAGGCGGGAGTCCTGATACCGAACTCCAAGTTTGTTAACCGTGCAACTGGAATGTGTAGAAGTGGTAGTCATTCGAAGCAGACAGAAGGCTATTTTATTAATCAGAATTGTCCTTTTATACATGCATATCTTTTCCCATAAGATATTCTCTTATCATATCGTTCTACTTTTGATTTATAAGTAGCAAGTTTCTGGCATTTTAGTTAAAAGAGGACTGCATGCGTTGAAATTTATTTCACTACTTTTGCATATTGTTATTTTCAAACATATTGCTGCTGTTGCTGTTAAAGTGTGCGCGTGGTCGTGAATCAACAGTCGAAATGCTTCCGGATGCTACGCACTCAAACCAACCCATAACCTATTTGGAATGTCTAGATCCGCCCTCGTTGTTATTTACTTTACTATTGTTGTAATGACACAAACAAAAGTTAGAGGATGAAGCAAATTCTAATTGTGGACAAGCAACTAATGTCCAAAAAGAGATATAGAGAAGGAGATCAGTTGGAATGGTCAGTTGAATCCATCTAAAATATGCATGTCTGTTTCACTTCGAGAGGCCAAGTTAGCGAGACGATGTGAAGAAACGTAAGCATATTGCCTGAACGTATTGTCGAAAAATTGGGGCCAAAGAGTAACTTTGAAACATGCAAATGGAGCAATCCTTCGAGGTACAATCACGTGTTACTACCTCTGAAGACTATAGTGGCACAGTCTCCTTTCATTATATATCAGAATGCCGCATCATCCAGTGTTATGTTATACATTCTACACTTCACACTTTGCCCGATCAAATGGGGTTCACAGCTTCCTTGAGATTATGGTCACATGTGAAGTGGTGTGCCGAGACATTATGTTTATCTACTTTAGATTATCATAACTCTGTAGGATTGCTATTCGAATCTTAATTGCAATCCGGAGGATATTTCACCTCCTCATTCCCAATTATATTCCTCATGCACAAATGAAATCAGCTCTCTCGGTTCGCTCAGGGAAAAAGAAGATATACTGACCCGGATGAGCCTTTCATCGAAATCCCTTCTGAGGAAAGGGAATGTGCGTAGATGGAAGAAGAGGCTAGTTTAAGCTCAAGATTGCTTAGTAGCCTTACATTATCCACTTTTACAACAAGTCTTCACTGAGCCACCCTTCGAAGTGTAGCATAAATGACATAACACAGAGGATGCTAGAAAGAGGCGTTAAAGAGAAGCCACCGGTTGAAGTTTTGCCAATGGGATGAAGGTGTGCATTTTAGTGAGGCGGTGATCAAACATTACGACTTATTGGCACAAAATCCATGATTAATCCCACTACGATGTCCTGATTACGCTCAGTCGAAAAAATGGGATCTCACGAAGGGAAGTTGCGACTCATGGGAATGCTCAAATGCCATGAATTGGAATCAGAAAAAGGTCATAATTAACATCATTTAATCTGTTTGCTTCATCTCTTCAACGAGCCTCCCCTGAATATCTTCGCTGCCTAATATTTCGATAAACCTCCTTTGTCACGGCATGAAGTCAGATATGTTAGAGTTCGTGTTCAGTTTTTCATCTCTTCTCCGATATCAAGCAATGTGCTGACACATTGGCTCATTCTTCTCTTCATTCACAATATTAGCTTTCTCGTGTAAAATTGCATGGCGTTTTGGACCTGTCTTGATAATTTAAATTACTGGAGGGTTGCGATATTTCCATCCTGACCAACCCAACTCTACGGTGAACTATTTCGTCGAACTCATTATTGTATTCTCCGAAAATGTTTCTCAACGCTAATTTCCTATCTCCTATGAGAGCCCTCCAACGTTAACTCATTATCGCCAATGCCTGCGCCATTGACAATATCAATTGAGACTGAGGGCAAGTGAAGTCGTTCAAATGTATCCATTTGAAAGCCCTAAGGTCTTTGGAATAATGTCTAGTCTGTAAGTGCTGGATAGAGGCAAATGCACATCTACTTATTGAACTTGATGACCTTCTTTCAAATTCTTGGCAAATTGCCTTTAAACATCGCCAATTTTTGAGAATCAATTCTGGTCTCAATTGAAAATGTGTCGAACTGAAACTGCGTTGGATAAGGAGACATGAATTCAAAGCCAATTATTAGAAATCCATTGATTGACTGTTTAATTGGACGTAGTCGGAAGATTCGTTATTCACGAAGTGTTGTTTGAAGAAGTTTCATTGCCTGTGACTCGAGCAGAGGCAAATCACTCACATGATTATAATGCCTGGTGTGTTTTCACCGATTTATTGACGTATCTTAACCATTTTTCAAGTGATTTCGAGGAGGGTGTTCACAATTTATCATTCTCATAATCTGATGCTCTCCATGGCAAAATTTTCCACCTCCGAACTATCCGTTTTAACGATTAGATTTGTTGAAGCGATCCTGTGTACTTGCTGTTGAACGGAAATGACTTGTTTGAATTTAACCAGATTGAACACTGCCCATATTC
>CAADRB010000027.1:30004-47940 GCA_900708905.1 Hymenolepis diminuta | reverse complement strand
GAATATGGGCAGTGTTCAATCTGGTTAAATTCAAACAAGTCATTTCCGTTCAACAGCAAGTACACAGGATCGCTTCAACAAATCTAATCGTTAAAACGGATAGTTCGGAGGTGGAAAATTTTGCCATGGAGAGCATCAGATTATGAGAATGATAAATTGTGAACACCCTCCTCGAAATCACTTGAAAAATGGTTAAGATACGTCAATAAATCGGTGAAAACACACCAGGCATTATAATCATGTGAGTGATTTGCCTCTGCTCGAGTCACAGGCAATGAAACTTCTTCAAACAACACTTCGTGAATAACGAATCTTCCGACTACGTCCAATTAAACAGTCAATCAATGGATTTCTAATAATTGGCTTTGAATTCATGTCTCCTTATCCAACGCAGTTTCAGTTCGACACATTTTCAATTGAGACCAGAATTGATTCTCAAAAATTGGCGATGTTTAAAGGCAATTTGCCAAGAATTTGAAAGAAGGTCATCAAGTTCAATAAGTAGATGTGCATTTGCCTCTATCCAGCACTTACAGACTAGACATTATTCCAAAGACCTTAGGGCTTTCAAATGGATACATTTGAACGACTTCACTTGCCCTCAGTCTCAATTGATATTGTCAATGGCGCAGGCATTGGCGATAATGAGTTAACGTTGGAGGGCTCTCATAGGAGATAGGAAATTAGCGTTGAGAAACATTTTCGGAGAATACAATAATGAGTTCGACGAAATAGTTCACCGTAGAGTTGGGTTGGTCAGGATGGAAATATCGCAACCCTCCAGTAATTTAAATTATCAAGACAGGTCCAAAACGCCATGCAATTTTACACGAGAAAGCTAATATTGTGAATGAAGAGAAGAATGAGCCAATGTGTCAGCACATTGCTTGATATCGGAGAAGAGATGAAAAACTGAACACGAACTCTAACATATCTGACTTCATGCCGTGACAAAGGAGGTTTATCGAAATATTAGGCAGCGAAGATATTCAGGGGAGGCTCGTTGAAGAGATGAAGCAAACAGATTAAATGATGTTAATTATGACCTTTTTCTGATTCCAATTCATGGCATTTGAGCATTCCCATGAGTCGCAACTTCCCTTCGTGAGATCCCATTTTTTCGACTGAGCGTAATCAGGACATCGTAGTGGGATTAATCATGGATTTTGTGCCAATAAGTCGTAATGTTTGATCACCGCCTCACTAAAATGCACACCTTCATCCCATTGGCAAAACTTCAACCGGTGGCTTCTCTTTAACGCCTCTTTCTAGCATCCTCTGTGTTATGTCATTTATGCTACACTTCGAAGGGTGGCTCAGTGAAGACTTGTTGTAAAAGTGGATAATGTAAGGCTACTAAGCAATCTTGAGCTTAAACTAGCCTCTTCTTCCATCTACGCACATTCCCTTTCCTCAGAAGGGATTTCGATGAAAGGCTCATCCGGGTCAGTATATCTTCTTTTTCCCTGAGCGAACCGAGAGAGCTGATTTCATTTGTGCATGAGGAATATAATTGGGAATGAGGAGGTGAAATATCCTCCGGATTGCAATTAAGATTCGAATAGCAATCCTACAGAGTTATGATAATCTAAAGTAGATAAACATAATGTCTCGGCACACCACTTCACATGTGACCATAATCTCAAGGAAGCTGTGAACCCCATTTGATCGGGCAAAGTGTGAAGTGTAGAATGTATAACATAACACTGGATGATGCGGCATTCTGATATATAATGAAAGGAGACTGTGCCACTATAGTCTTCAGAGGTAGTAACACGTGATTGTACCTCGAAGGATTGCTCCATTTGCATGTTTCAAAGTTACTCTTTGGCCCCAATTTTTCGACAATACGTTCAGGCAATATGCTTACTTTGTTGTATATTTTTTGAAAATAATTTTTTGGTTTCCACTTTAATTAACTCAACGATGCTACAATAAATCTGATGATTAGAATGCATGTCGCTGGGATCAGTTGTTTAGAGATCAAAGTCGCATCATTTTTCAAGAATAATAAATATGAATATGCACTTTAATAGCACTTGGAAATTCCGATTTAATATTCTGAGTACTCTAGAATGTGAAGTCTCTAAAAAGGTTGGGTGTGTGCATGGTAAATTCCCATCATATGCCATCCATCCCTTCATCCCTCCATCCATCCATATGTATATATATATGCATATCATATGTTTATCTCAATTTTAAACTCAACCTCCGAGTTCTGCAAAGATGATTCAATTGGCAATAATATTCATGTGTTACTTCTCCCTTACATGTAGGACTATTACTTACACTGATGCGAAAGCAGGGATAGTTTAAACAAAGAATCACGTTTGTGTTATTTTTTCAGTTGCCGAAAATGGGGAAGTTGTGGGATCCCGAGTTATTACAAGCTCTTCTGGAAAAGTTGGACCAATGTACTTTAATTCGACATTTTATTTAGTATGTTCATTTTCTCTATTAACATTCATCTAATTTCTCTAATAGTAATTAAATATTAAATAATACATTCCAATTAAACATTCCCTTTATTGCATAATTTGAAGTAAATTAATTTAAATTATATATTACTCATTTAAGTAAGTTTATTTTTTAATAGGATGCGCATTTGTATAAAAAAGGGTCAAGCAATGGGAAAATCTTAATCATCGAATATGGTGACTGCGATTTGGATGGCAGTATCATTGGAAGTCCTTGTGAAGTGCAGGAGGGTAAATGAAGGAAAGATTTATTTTATGCTATGTTTTAATTTATTTTGTGGTTGATTAAAATTGTTGAAATGAATCCTTATATCATTAGCATTTTATCAATGTGTATTAATATGCAGTCCAATGTAATGCTCCATCTATTTTCTAGACCGCACTGTCATTACTTTCAACGAAGTTCCCGATTATGACCTTTTAACGGTCGAAAATTATATTCACATTTACACAGTTTATTTCGCAAAAGATTGCCAATTCCCCACTCCAAAGGATGGTAAGAAAAGAGCATTTAAATTTACACTTTGTCTAAACCCTAATTCATAATTTGCTCAGATTATTGCATTCAAAACTGAATGTATGATAGACTTACGTCTGATTCTTTCATTCAACAATGTTCATGTGCATTTCAGGGGAGATAATCGTGGAGAAGTCGATTCCACTGTACCGATTTCTAGGTGGCAAAACTGAAGAGAATGTAGTTTTTGCAATGAAAGGGACTAATAATCCTGGGGTAATTTGCAATAACTGCCAGAAAAGACTTCCATATGTACTATTTGAAAATCTCATCACTCAGTAATATATCGATGTATGTGTTTAGATTACACTTTGGAGAGAAGACTCAAGAGTTTGTGGGTGGCAGGATTCAATTCCAGATACCGATGAATGTGGTAAGTGTACAACTTTCGAACAAAAGTTTATTTTCATACAGTGGTTTCTTTTGTTGTCGTACATTGTTTGAAAATAATTCGTTTGTTTCCACTTCAACTAACTCAACGATGCTACAATAAATCTGATGGTTAGAATGCATGTCGCTGGAATCAGTTGTTTAGAGATCAAAGCCATATCAATGTTCAAGAATGATAAATGTGAATATGCACTTTAGTAGCACTTGGAAAACCGTTGAGATGCATCACTACGTAAGAGAAAGTGCACTGGGTATTGAGATCATGTGAGTCTTTTACCTCTGCTCCGATCTTAGGCGATGAAATTACTTCAAGTAACATTGTGTAAATAATAGAACATCGGCTCACACTTTCTTGACCAGTCCATCAGCCGACTTGGTACTATTGATTTAAAGGCACTGCCTCCTCTTCCAACATGCTTTTGATTTTGATCCGTGCACCAAATGAATTTTCGCGTTTAACGAATTCAGGTAACAAATTATAAGGAACATGCTTATATTCGGCATTTAATGTCTAGACGTTTCTGGTGCATTTGGGTTTTAGATGAGCTATACTTGCATAACTTCTCTCTGTCCCCAGTCTCGTTTGATAATTTGATGACGCAGGCTGGCAAATCTAGAAAAGTAACACATACGTTTCTGCCTTCCATGTATTCATTACTGCGGTTTACTCACAATTTCGTCAAAACGGAATTGTCCCATCAAAACCAAAAGAGTAAAATCTCCACTCTTGAACTCTCCGTTTAACAAAATGCATTTCTAAACATTACACAGTCTTACTTTTCCCTAATTTACATTTACCAGTTCAACTCGACACTCCCCATGCAAACGCCAATGCTGTCAAGTGAATGGCTTGAGAGAGAACTTGGTTATACAGACTTTGTTGGGTTTCCGCAAGCGTTGGCAAATCATAATTTCATTGGGAAAGAAAGACTTGGGTTAAAAACAAGAATTCCATTCATACAAATTTCACAAAATTCTCACGTCTGTGACAGTGTTGTGACAAACTCCAAAACCATTTGGAAATATGCCGTCTTAACTGAAAACCACATGCCCTTTCATTTGATATTACACCTCAATTTCTTGTTAACAAGCCACATTAATTGCAGAAGCATTTCGAGCAGTGCACTCTCTTCATCTTGGTCTCATAAGTCCAATGAGAAATTGAGTTGGGTTATCTTGTGTCCTGTCTGAGAGAAATCTAATATCGACTGAAGAGCATAGAGATGAATGCGGAATACACGTGAATATGGGCAGTGTTCAATCTGGTTAAATTCAAACAAGTCATTTCCGTTCAACGGCAAGTAGTGAAATAAATTTCAACGCATGCAGTCCTCTTTTAACTAAAGTGCCAGAAACTTGCTACTTATATATCAAAAGTAGAACGATATGATAAGAGAATATCTTATGGGAAAAGATACGCATGTATAAAAGGACAATTCTGATTAATAAAATAGCCTTCTGTCTGCTTCGAATGGCTACCGCTTCTACACATTCCAGTTGCATGGTTAACAAACTTGGAGTTCGGTATCAGGACTCCCGCCTACTACACTACACGTTTTCGCATTGCAAATTGTTACTCTATTATTACACACTTGATTATAACTGTTGGCTATAAATAGGCTAAAATATGATACAATTCTGAAATGTGAATACCACGAACCTCGGAGCACATATGAGGATTTTAATGGTCGTCAGTTTGTAGTGCCCTCCCAATACTTAAAGTCCAATTAGTAGTTTTATGTCTTCAGTTACCACGTCATGGTAATAGATCATGCTCTATCTAGTGTTGCGATTGTAATTATATAAACTTCAGAAATGTGTTCACCTTAATGTAGCCGATAATGAGAACTGGTTAAAACAAATTTCATTTTGTGTTGGACGAATTTCACAAATCGCCTCTAAGCAACGGCATAAACAGAATTCTCTCTTTACAGTCTATTTGCTTTAAAGTGGCTCCTTTGCTCAACCTTGAAGTGTTCAACGTACACACCGAATCAGAAATTATGATGAATCTCAAAGAGGTAAACAGATATCTGCTCTCCACAAATGTGTTCCATCAGTGGGTAGGGGCACTTTTAGTTATTATAAATGCCATATCTGAATGTTAAAATGCATATCCTATCAGAAGGAGAAACAAGTAATTATTGTTTTCTTTGAAACATTTCCATTGGGATAACTCTAAATTTTGTCCCATCACATGCTTTCTACTGAAAGTAGGATATCCGCACATTGACCTTTGTTGCTCATGTACTAACGTGTGATAAAGAGGAAACGAAGAATTATTGACTACATCAAGACAGTGATGGCAAAATAAGAGAGAGAATAGAAGACAGTTTTGAAGTCAGATGACAACTGACAAGTGCGTTTCCCTTAAGGAAGTGGAAGTCAATTAGAAGATATTTCCTAATACATTAAACATCTTGGGCATAGTGTGCACTACAGAGAAGCTAGCAAATAATATATACACTTCGCAAGCTTGTACAACTGCGATCGGAAATGTCCACCGTGGATAAATAACCGCACAATCTCACATTCGAATTATTTTATATTCCATGGTGGATCTTTAAAAGCACCGTAGTGTGGAGGCTTTTATGCAAACGTCTACAAGCGTGTGCGCGTTATTCCAATCAAGAGTTACAGAAATGAAGTTAGAGCTTCTTTCCCACGCGAACGTTTCGTGCAATGCATCTCCCAAAGTGAAATTTTGCTTGGTGAAATTTCCTTTACAAACTATTTGACCACTGACATTCTCCACAATCAGGTTGCCTGAGAAACACGAAAACGAGTAAAATCACTGCATAAATATGAACTATTACTGGAAATATTTACACTTACCACATTCACCGAAATATGCCACTAGCCCCTTCTACCCACGCATTAGTGTGCCATCTTTAAAGTGCGCGGTCTACGACACACTTAGATTGGCAAAAGAATAGTAATGAGTTACAAATAGTGTTTATGGATACCTTTTACTAACCAATATTTGTAAATTGCCAAGTCAGCATAAGTTTCCTTCATTGAAAAGTAACATTTTCATCAGTTTTGTCATCAAGAAATCGGTAAAGTGGGATCAATTTTTCCACAATTATTTCCTCTGAATAATATTTGCATCATGGAATGGAAGAGTGAAGCATCATGTGTCAAGGGTCAGATGACATTATTTCAATAAATTTTTCATTCAGTTTAATGCAAAATTTAAACTTAAATACTATTTCCCTTACTATCATTATTATCATTTAAATTAATTTACATGTAATAATAGAATGAAAATATTTTTTAGTTTTATTAAAATATTTCAAATTTAATTACCTTCCAGTGAATATATATGTCCGTTAATCTAGAAAGTGAACATACACAACCATCTGCCGATTTATGGTAGGTTAGATATAATTTTCCAGAAGACCTTGTAATAAATAAAAATGACAACACACATACGATCTTTTGTTTAGAGCCTCCCTATTTTCGATTCAGCATCTGTAAATTGGGATTTGAAAGAGGAACTTATTGTTTATTTGCAAAGACATTTCCAGTAGTTGATAACAATGTTGATTTGTACATACTTCCATTCCTGCCAGTGTATTTGAATGCAGAAAAGAGCTCATTAACTGGAAAGCCATGATGACCGTTTAACGAGACTAATAAGAATACAATAGTAGAGGAAGGGTTAATTAAAATCTCTGTCATTTTCCATACTGCCATAATCAACATTCTCAACAATCGGGGGATTTCTTGCATTTGTTTGGGAAGTTCAACAGTCTACCTAGAGACGTAAAACCTTTTCAGGCAAATTTAAGCGTTGTCAATATGTGGATGTCCCAATTACAACTAAGTCACCCGTTCCTTCATCTTATTCTGTTAAATTAGTATCTGTTGAAATATCCTACTGTGAGTAATTCCGAGTTCATTTAAAACAAAGAGTCTTGTAAATACTTTGAACCGGGGTAGAATAAGCACAAGTATGAAACAAGAGTGACATTTGACCAGTAGGACGAGGAAACAGGGATTTGTTGGTTTGACAGGATCCTGGATATAATCAAATATAAACGTATCTCAACGTTCTTCCGACATAAACAAATTAATGGACTCAGTTACAAAGAGGCTGAGCAGGCGATAGAATAATTTTATAATCAGAACTTTTTCACTACAACTTACGCTTCAACTGCTTCCAAGTTATGAGCGATAAATTTTGGGAGCATAAATGATTTTGAGGGTGCTTTTAAACTTTTGTTTCGATCAATTTTGTTACAATAATTTAACAAAAGATCACTTCAGATTTCTTATTTTTATTTCTGTACTTCAGATGAACACTTGGTTATCATTGAGTACTTATCTGGTAGAACTCATATCAAGCTGCCCGATGTGGCAGAGAATGAATTAAGATGTGGAACCTATCCCGTAAATCGGTTCGCATTAAATCTGATGCCACTTTCAGCTCTATGGCACACTAAATGTGTGCATCTTCGTCTCAATTCGCACAAAAAATACAATGATTGATTTACATTTAACGTTCATCTATTGGCAATGAATACAAGTTTATTTTGACAGAGTGAACAGTATGGGATGACAAACTTATTATTTGATCGAATCCGGTGACAAATCCAGTGTTTTCTCACCAGCCATACTTCAGAGATACGGATTCTTCATGCATTTGCTGGAACGCACTCAAATAACTAAACTCGTTTTAATGTGTACTTTGAACGTGTGTCCGTCTATCTTATATGAAGCAAACAAAAGAGGGGTCAAAATTAACTTATCACACGCATGGAGGAGTTTCATTAGATGGTTAGCTTGAACCTGGCTTAAGTTAATTACCATATACATAAATCCGTCGATGTCATATTTTGAGTGAATAAGAGTTAATAATTTAAATATCAGAGATAATCTAAATAAGTGACATATTTAACCAGACTTTTATTAAATTACAGTCTTCGATCTAATCAATTATATGTGAAATATATTTCAACAATACATGAGCGATAGAGCATCTTCAATAAATCTTCATATTATGCATATTGAATATATAAAATATCTTATTATACTTGTGAACCTTAATTTAAAAATAGGATTCCCCAATTTTTCATTGTAATGCAATACACAATTAACATTTAACGAGATTTATATGGAAGTTCACCGATTAACAAAGTTGTTTCATTAACGCATTCGAAGATCTGTTAAATATATTCACTGAAATGCTGATCTTCCACTTTGAGCTATAAACGCATTTTATTTATTTCATCATTTATTCCATTTTAAAGGAACGCCAAATTGTATCATTATTTTTCAACGTGTTTCTGGAATTCGATTTGGGTGTAGATATTTCAACGGTAAACTGAGCTCATCAATCCGATGGTCAGCTAAAAGATGACATGTGGAGTCAGTCGCATTAATGGTGCATTCAGGATGCGAGTAAACTTTGATCAATAAAATTGTGGTATCATCATACCAAATAAATTTGCAAATTTCTGTAGGCTAACATTGTCCATTATTTTCATTAAAAGTTTGAAAGCACGTTGCCTCACATATTGATAATTAATATGATGCACTACAATCTGATGATAAATTGCTTTCACAATTTCTCTATTTCTTAAGACTATCCTCATTTCAATTTTGAATTGGGAGAATAAATTTCGCTTACCACTTGATGTGGTAGCTGGAAATAGGGAGAATTTGTGTCACTTGTTGACTTTCATAATGAAGCCTACCACAAGCTTTGACTTCTTGTGCTTCACCTGGAGCATAGCAATAAACCTTCAATATAATCGAATTTTGAAAGCCTTGGCCAAACGTTTTCTAGACTACCCATGTTGTCCCAATCAAGAGTTACAGATACAAAACTCGAGTCTCTTCCCCACGTGTACGTTTCGTAACTTTTATTGACCTCTTTGGAGAAGGTCGCTTTATAAATTACTTGAGCTTTGTTTGGTTCCAATGCCAGATTGCCTCAAAAGATATGAAAGTGAGTAAAACCATTGCATAAACATAAACAATTACTCCAACAATGTTTACTTACTGCCTGCACCGAATTCCGTTATTAAATTTTTCCACTGACAGACTGTTTTGCTCTCTCTAATAAGTTTAATCTGTGACACGTACAAAACATATTAATGGGTAATGTAATCTATAAATAATTAAAACGAAACATTTACTGTCAAAAATTGCAAATTACCACTTCAAAACTTGTCCCTTTGATTGCGAAGGTAACTGTTTCTTGAGATTTGCCAAATGAAAATGGATAAAGTGGGATCGATTTCTCCACAATTATCTCCCCTGAAACATGTTTTTATTGTTAATTATAGTAATCAGACATAATGCTATTACACATTGATTGTTAAATGCAATTATTTAAACGAATTATAAATTCCGCTTTGGGCAAAGTGCAACTTAAATTCTGTTTATCTTATTGTCATGTGGAGGAGGGAATTTGCAGTCTTCGGCGAAATGGACTGTGTATATCTCACGCCGACCTCTTATTTCGAGATGATGGTAGTTGGAAACGTCGTTGAAATTAATAACAGTGAGTTCGAGGAAAATTAGATGGAGCATTATTTTCGACTGCATATTAGTCTACACTGATAAAATTCAAATGATGCAGGAATTTCAATTCAAAGATTTTTCTCAATGGAATATTGGACAAATATGTAAGTCAAATAAAATATTTCAAACAATGTTTCTTTCTCTGATATACTTGGCTTCCATTCACAAGGTCCTCCAGCAATACCGTCAGTTAATGCACAACTACCATTTATTAAGTGTAAATAGTCCAACGAGGTGGAATGTGTTTTGAACATGCGCATGATCTAAAGTAGAAGAGAATAATTAATTCAGTTTCATATTAATTTTGCAATAAAAATAATATTTAACTGGAATAAAGTATTTTAATTTAAAATACTTTTTATAAAACGTATGTGCCTGTTAATATTAAAAATGAACGTACTAAATGAAATGTCGATCTAAAGCTCATTGGTCCCAATTTTCCAGATGTTGCTGTAATAACTCTCGATCCTAAAACCTCTCCACTTTGGGCAACTGAAAGAAAATAACACGCAGCTACTTTTAAACGTGTTTATTTGTATAGTATCTCCCTCATGTCAATTCTTTATAAGCTGTATACTTACAAGTTGAAGAAAACAAATACATAGTTACAATTGCAAAAATTATTCATTATGTTTTATTAAATAGGCATTGAGCCGTCTTTTCTATTAATTAATCACTGCAGGACTATAGACTCCAAATTTCTGATAAAGCAATGCGGCGCATTTGAGGATGGGAGATTTGGGAAAATATTCCTTTAAAAATGGTGAATTAAACAGGAATATAAAGGTCTTCTAAATGTAAAATTTTATCTATTATCACCGGAAATAGTCGACTTAATGAAGATTGTGGAACTTTTGGTAAGTTAATGATCGGAACCCAAAGGCTCTTCAGTGTGCATAAGAATTGACTCTCACTGATTTACGTTAAAGAAGCTGCAAGTTAATTCTTGAAATAAGTGCCTTTAACTTGGCAGATGACACAATTGTGTAGAAAATGCTGGTGCAAAATAAGAACATTCATCTCTCCAAATAGATTTGACAGATTAAATGGTGCGAACGGGTTCTCAGTTTGGCTCATCAGTGGACTAAATAAAATTTAATTAGAATCTATTGGTAATATTTAACAAAACAAACATCATGAGACAACTTATCAAACTAAGTAGTGCTCCAATTTCAAATTTGTTCCCGTTATAGACATGTGTGGTTTCAATTGATACATTTATTGGGTCAGATAATGTGAAGTGTATAGTGAATGCCATCGGCTCAATGCAAACGGCAACAAGTGACTTCTTCTTTTTGGGAAAAAATTGGCTTCATGTACTCAAAACTTGAAAGTAAATATGTGAGGAAGTTTGAACGAACTCGCGCTGGACATACCCCAATTAAGATCCATTCTATCGAATATGATAACCGGTGTTTATTCTTCTTTGAAGAGAAAACTGAACCTAGGATTTGGCAGAACAGAAGTCCCAATCATAGCAACAAACCACTTGCATATAGGCAGTATGTGAGGGTGCAAATGCAATCAGGGCTTCACGTACAGATTTTAGACAAGATATTGCTCGGATAACATTTCCTTCATTCCCACCTGGTAACTTATCAACCAATGCATCCGCTCAACAGGAAATATGACTGCTAATTAAATGTTATGGTACATTTTCATATGATGTGAATGAATTTTTATTAGGAGCTAAGGAGAGACATTACTTTTACACTGTTTCACACACAGTACGATGATGGAATAGTAGCAAAGTTAGTTAGGTAACCATCGCTCGAAATACAAATGTTTATCATAGTTTATGGCAAGCTTGACGCACTTCACTAAAAATTCGTGTTTGTTTACGTAAGCTAATGGAGCCTTAGTGTAAAATCTGGTAAGTAGAGTAAATAAAGAGAGCATAATACCATTTTTGTTGGGGAAATACATCTAATGCTTCTCCCCATGACACTTCCATCAATGATACAAGTTGCCCTCTCTTTCCCATTTTTAAAGCCCAAGAGCTATGCATTGCTTTTTTCTATGAACATAATAAATAATTTATTGAATTGTTCTCAAGGAAAAAACAATCCTAAACTGTCTTTACATTCATCTGCTTTTAATAGACACCACTTTCTAAGAGAGCCATATTTGGTGTATACGACTCTTAGCCTTAAAATGGGTTTTCTCATCATAACAGTCAAGTTTCGCTGCGTCAAATATAACTCCCTTCTTTTTATGTCTGTTTTCAAATTATTGCCAAAAACTTGTGCCTTATCAAATTGTAGGCAAATTTTATTACGTGAAGTACATATCTTTATTCACTCGAGTTTTCTGACGATCTCCAATTTAACAAAAACATTTAAATAGCACATTTACTCTTTTCTCGGAATAAAGTGCAATTAGGAGTTGTATATGAAATAAAAACCCCGCAAAATCTTAATTTTGAAAGATGCAATCACCATTATTAATAATATTTTCATTTAACTGTCTTGTCTCTTCAACGACATAAAGTTAAAAGCAAATTGAATACTTCTTTAGTATTCCTACACACAAAAATAGGTTCTACTAATTCCAAGTGTTTCACTTGAGTCCAACATCAAGGGTCGACGCAAATGATGACGCAGATTGAGGGGGTGCTCAAGGGGAGTAATATTGTGTTTTATAAATAAAAACTTTTGATATGCAAGGGATTGGAAGTGAATCTATCTTCTACAACAGTTTTAACAATAAAAAGAGTGTATTTGCTTTTGCTTTTTATGAATAATATTCATTATGATTGACATTAGGATGATTTTAATTACAAGAGTTATGTCAAGATTTTAGATCTAATTGATTGTTAGCTTCTTGATTATGAGATCAAAATTGTCTCAGGTTATGGACCACACGCCTGACTCTTTTAAATGATCAATAAATTGTGCAATAGTGTAACACTATTGTGCTCAAAAGAGAGGCAAATTCTTAGGAACTAAATGCTTTTCCATTTATGTAATTGGATTATGGAAATAGATTTTCTCCAAAATTCTGTCACTCTCACTTTTGGCAGTTCATGAGTGCAAGTTCTTACCGTGTTTTGAGTCACATTGCAAATTTATGTGTTATGTCATGTGCATCTAACGCATTAGTACAGCCCTAGTTAAAGGACTGCATGTAGTATAATATGCAGCTGAAAGATGGTGCTGTAGATTGGGACCCAAAGATGACGAGAATCTTTGAACCTCCATCACGTTTGACTTACTTTTCAATACTATTTTCCCTGTAAAATACGTCCTAACTGGATCCGGCTACATTGTTTTAGGTGAATTAGCCATGTTCACAGGAATCGCCCAAGTCTTGTTCATGGGAGTAGACGAGTTAGGATATCTGCAAGTAAGAGAATCCAAATAATGCATTGTGAACTAAAATCAGGAAGAATAAGGGCAATGGTACAAAGAGTAAGAGGAAAGCAAAGGATTCAGCATTGGTGGCACTTTAATAATGAGACTCAGCAGAGAGGGGAGGGGAGAGATAAAATATGAATGACAGAAGGTGAAAGTATGGAGGAGGAGGAGAAGGAGGAGGAGGAGATAGAGCGGAGCTGGTTGAGGGATATGACTGTAGAAGTTTAGCCCTAGGAGTTGGTGAAGCAATTCAGAAGTTACCGTAACGAAAAGTACACAGTTGCTTTGCTTTGATTTGCTTAGTTTAAACGGCTTAGCTAATTTGAGTAAAAAATATACCGCTACTTTCTGTATTATATTTAGTGGCAGTAATGTGAGAAGTTAGAGTCGTTATGATATAAAGCAAGAGGTCACTCATGCAAAGTAGTAATTAATTGTTCTATCATCGTCATTTTCCCGATGTCGTAAAGGAATGAAGTGATTGAGAGCTAACAATTCAGCTCTGCAGTTTTCTTTCAATGCATTTATTCAAACAAATGCTGATGATTTCTCCTAATGGTGAAGTTCGTTTCTAATTATGCTATTTGGAGAAGCAGATACTAGAAAAATGATATTGTGCGATACTTTGCCATTCACACCCTGACTCGCATGAGGAATATTTCTTCTGCTACATTCACAGAAGGCATGCATCGAATTTAATGACAGCGTTTTTGTCACCCCTAATATTCACCTTGGTGATCAAACTACATTCCAAGTAAATCGTTGATGTCAACGTAGCATAACACAGCACCGCATCACCAGTATCGGTGAGGAAATAAAGGGATTGTCTTGAAGCCTTTGTGCAACTCAGTTTCCAAGATCTAGAAGGAATTTAGAAAGTGGTTCTTTATTCAATTATTGTCAATTTGTTACTTAAGACAAATGCATAAGTGAACATTTTTCCTTCTATCACATACTCTCTCTTTTAAAATTTGAATTAATTTACAAAAGATGAAATTTAATAAGTGGAATATATGATGTGTGCATGGGTAGTACGGGCTTTTAACGCGCTCCTATGCAAAATCAGAGGTTCAGTGCCAATCCGTGAGCACTTATTGGAATGTGGTACTGTGTGCTGAGAGCCCTTCCTGCGCATTAGGATAAGTCAATGAAGGTTAATATCAGCAAAATAGATGATGCTAATCTTACGCAAAGCGCTCTGGGTTCCAATGTTGAATGAGTGGCTAAGAGAAGAAAACGGAAATGTCGTGAATAAAGAGAGTGCTCATTTGGTGAAGAACCATGTTGTAATAAATCGGAATCCAACAACTTTTAAAAGCAATTCTCCTTAAATTTTATTCATTTGTTCCAATTTTAACTCACCACTGAAGCATCACTGCCATGAATGCAATAGTCAAAGTGGACGAAATAAGGCTCATTTAAAGCTTGGACGAGCTTCTTCCCAACGAAATGATTTTGATATACTTTCTGCATCTTAAATATAACAACTATTGTAGTTCGAACATTATCCCTCTCTCCCTATTTGAATGTATATTCATTGTGTCGCAATTTTCATCAATGATGTCATTTACAACTATACCTGCACTAACAGCGTCAAAAGATGAAACAAAGGGAGAGGTCTTGACAACAACTTGTCTCTGATTAATATCTGAACTAAGGACTGTAATATATGAAAGAAGAATTAAGAGAGCATGAATGATCTCTTGCTTTATGTCATAACGACTCTAACTTCTCACATTAATACCATTAAATTAGTTCACAAAAACATGTAAATCTCAATAAGAACTGAACAACTCCGGTTGACATTCAAATAATTTTAATGACAAACAAGCACATTCTAAATGACTTATTCCTTAACTTATAAAGTTGAGTTCAGTAGCATTGTAATGCGGAATGGAATGAATGATGAAAAAATTGAACAGAATTCATTTTGTGTTGGACGAATTTCACAAATCGCCTCTAAGCAACCGCCATAAACAGAATTCTCTCTTTACAGTCTATTCTCTCTATTTAACTTGTCACATGCATAGAGGTGTTCCATTAGATGGTTAAATTGAACCTGGCCTAAGTAAATTACCATACATGTAAAGCTGTCCATTTCACGTTTTGTCAGCAAATAGATATTGGTAGTGTGGTTGAGAGAATAAGGGTTTATAATTTAAGTAGCAGAGATAATCCAAACATGTGACATATTTAAGGGACTTCAATTAAATTGCAGTCTACGAACCCGTTCAAATATCTAAGAAATGCATTTCAGCAGCTCGCCGATTCGCACAGATTGCTTCTTTAGCGCGTTTGAAATGTTGCCATATATATTCACCGAAGTGCTCATCTTCCTCTTCATGATATAAATGCATTTATTTATTTGTTTAATCATTTATTCAATTTTAAAGGAGTGTCAAATTATGCAGTTATTTGTCAAAGTATCTCCCGAGTCCTCTTTGTGCGTAGATATTTCAACGGTAAGTTAAGCTCACCAATCCCATGGCCAGCTAAAAGGCGAAGCGTACAATCAGTTGCTTTAATGGCACATTGAAAATGTCCACAAACTTTCATTTAATAGAATTATTATATCATCATACCAAATAACTTTGCAAGTTTCTATAACCTGAAAATCATAAATTTTTCATTAACAAAATGGAAATGGATTGCGTCATATACTTGTACTTGAAATGATGCTCTACAAGCTGATGATAAATTGTCCTCACGATTTCTCTATTTTCACTATCCTCATTTCAAATTCGATTGGGGAGAACAATTTCGCTTACCATTTGATGTGGTGGCTGAAAACAGAGCAAAATTGGTGTCACTTTCGCAATTCCTTGTATTATATATTATCAAAGCAGTGGATTTTGCACTAAATCATTTCAAAAGGGGAAAAGGTGATTTAACTATTCGGCTTTAGGACAATAAAGGGTTTGCTCATTCTAACATAATTAATTTTTCTCACCCATCAACAATTTCAAAATATGGTAAGTGAGCAATGAAATAAAAGGAACTATAAAATCTCTTTGACGTGGATGTTTGATTTTATTGTCAAAATAATAAAATTTAAAATTGCAGTGTTTCTTCGATAAATCAATCTCATAAACCAGCACATTATTACTGATTTCATTGAACTCCCTCTTAACTTTCATAAATAATTTTTCGACATCTTAAAATGTTACAGCATTGGGTAGCGATATGTGCATAAATTTAAACAAATTCTTACTCTGCTCGAGTTGATTAGCTAAAAGAAATGAAAATGTTTATTTCAAAAATGCGCACATTAAAAGTATACGGTGAAAAGTGATCTATACGCAATTTTGAACAATTAAAACACTTCTATACACATACAATCATCAAACTTACCGCAAGCTTCGACTTCCGGTGCTTCGCCTAGAATTTAACAGTGAATCTTAAATATCGTCAAATTTTGAATGCTGTCAAACAATCGTTTACCAGCGTACCCGTGTTAGTCCAATCAAGATTTACGGAAATTACATCATATCTTCTTCTCCAAGTTAACGTTTCGTAATTTTTATCGGCTGTTTTGGAATACGTGGCATTAAAAATTACTAGACCGTTGATCTTGTCCACAATCAGCTTGGCTAAAGAAACAAAAGTGGAAATAAACCGCTACATAAAAATAAACTGTTATTCCAAAGTTGTGCACTTACTACATTCACCGGTTACTGTATCTAAATCCTCCCAGTCACAGACCATTGATTCATCTCTCCAAAGTGAAATCTAAAACACATACATGATATGTTACTGAGTAATGAGGTTTTCAAATAGTACATATGGAAGTCTTTTACTGGCCAATAATTGCAACTTACATCAGTATAATCAATTCCTTTCATTGCAAAAACTACATTTTCTTCAGTTTTGCCACCAAGAAATCGGTAGAGTGGAATCGATTTCTCCACGATTATCTCCCCTGAAGTGCATATGCTCATTGTTGAATGCAAAAATTTAGGCAAATTAAGAAGTAGGGTTTTGACAAAGTGTAAATTTAAATGTTTTTTTCTTACCATCCTCTGGAGTGGGGAATTTGCAGTCTTTAGCGAAATAAACTGTGTATGTATGATGTTGACTTTCGATCACTAAAAGCTCATAATCGGGAACTTCGTTGAAAGTAATGACAGTGCGGTCTAGAAAAAAGACGGAGCATTACATTGGACTGCATATTAATCCAAATTGATAAAATACTACTGATAAAAGGTTTACACTTGAACAAATTGTGATCAGCCACAAATCTAATTAAAACATCACACAAAATAATTCTTTCCTACATTTACCTTTCTCCACCTTACAAGGACTTCCAACAATACTGCCACCCAAAGTACAAGTACCATTTGCGATGGTTAACTCTTCATCTTTGCTTGACCCTCTTTTATACATAAACACATCCTATCAAAAAATAAACTAACTTCAATGAGTGATATATGTTTTAATTTAATTTACTGAAAATTATTCAATAAAGAGAACAATAAATATTATTTGATATTTAATTACTATCAGAGAACGTAGATGAATGTTAATATAGAAAACGAACATACCATTCCCTCGAACTGTGTTGTATGTAACACATAATTTAAATTATTTTAGTTGAAATAACGCAATAAAGGAATAAATTATTCAAAATTTAATTACTTCTCAGAGAACACGTATGTCTGTTAT